>CM073121.1:25066963-25514463 GCA_037039145.1 Fundulus diaphanus | reverse complement strand
TGTTCACATATGGGTTGTTCAAAGCTAGCATGGGCGTCTGTTGGTTTGTATTGTCAGTAATTTAGCAGCTACACAAACAAACAGTGACATCAATGAGCTAACGCTAAGCCACACACAGAACCACTCACCAATTCTGCAGTTTATATCTCACACAAACAGGTTTTTTTCATTTCATCTCAGCTAAGTAGTTAGCTCCTGCAGCTCTGCTTCTCCCAATATTTCCCACTTCACACTTCTCCGCTCCAGCTAATATACCTAGTTGATAGGCTGCGGTAGTACATGTGACCCTGATACTCAACAATGATTGGCTGTGTAGTAATGAGGGGATGGAAGTTAAAATTTACACAGGTTTGATCACTGGGATATTTCTCCATTATCTATACTTGTAACAGGAAATCACTGGGATTTACACCCAAGTTACAATAATCATGGACTTCAGCTCAACATTCAACACCGTGCTCCCAGACATGCTGGCTCTGAAGCTCCACAACCTGGGATTATCAACAGCGCTCTCCTACTGGATCAGTGACTTCCTCACCAACAGGCCCCAGGTAGGTAGGATGGGGAAACACACATCTGACCCACTGATCCTCAACACCGGGGCACACCGCATGGTTGTGTCCTCAGCCCTGCTCTCTTCACCCTTTTCACCCAGGAATGTACTGCTATCCACCCCACAAACAGTGGTGAAGTTTGCGGACCACACCACTGTAGTGGGTCTCATGTCCAACAATGATGAGTCCCACTACAGTAATGTAGACCAGTTCCATGTGTGGGTTCGGCTCGGTTTTTTTCTGGCTCGGTTCTCTAATAACAAAGAGCGCATGAGCAGACCGCGTCATCTCCTTACAGCCAGCTGACATTTCAGACATTCATAAACATACTAGCTTCCCTACCGTGACACACGATTTCCAGTGATGATTCTGCTTAGCAGTGTGATGAACCTCAGCGTCTGTCGTTGTTTCCTGCGTCTGTAAATCCTTATTAGACGTTCATTTGTCTTATCCACTTCCCAAAAGCCGACTCTATCAAGTAAATTCACCAAAAGTTGCCGTCTTCGCCTGACTCTCCGCAAACAATGAAATATAACCAGACATAACTTCCTGAATGTTACGGGCATCGCCGTTTTTATTTGCTTGATTTCCTCCTTCAATCCCAGAAAGCACTAGTACCACAGATCGTCACTAGGAGGCGAGGAAACCAAGGAACCGAGATAGCGTGATGTGTAAACGGTCGTCAGAACCAAGCTTGGCTTGGTTAACTGATCCAAGCTCGGACCAAGCTCGGCATGGATCGGTTTAACAAGGGTAGTGTAAATGGGGCTATAGACTACAGGAGGTTCAAGAGGACTGAACACGCCCCTCTCTGCATACAGGGGGAGGTGATGGAACGTGTGGACAGCATTAGGTTCCTGGGCATCCACATCCTCTGACCTCTCCTAGACTGTGAACACCTCCCACCTGGTGAAGAAGGCTCAACAGTGGCTCCTCTTCCTCAGAAATCTGAAAAGGACTAGACCAGGGGCGGCCAACTCCGGTCCTCGAGAGCCGGTGTCCTGCAACCTTTAGATGTGTCCCTGGTCTGACACGCCTGAGTCAAATAATCAGTTAATTAGCAGGACTCTGAAGAACCTGACTGCATACTGAGGAGCTAATTGTGCTATTTGATTCAGGTGTGTGGGGCCAGGGAAACCTAAAAGTTTCAGGACACCGGCTCTCGAGGACCGGAGTTGGCCACCCCTGGACTAGATATTCCACTAAGCTGCTAAATAGGGGTGGGTATTGCCAAAGAAGTCACGATTCGATTCGTATCACGATTCACATGCCACGATCCGATTCTATCACGATGCATCACGATACTTGAATTATCGTGATGCATTGCGATATTTTCACTGAACACTGTTATAAAAAAAATACAGCCATTACCAGTGGCTGACTGGCTGTGTATGATCTGGATAGTGTCTTCAATTGATACATAACTGAAAGCAACTGAATTCACACATAGCTGCATTTATTGAAACGACTTTTGGAGGTATTGCCATGAAAACAAATATTACTATTACTGGACTGGACACACTGACAAAAAGTGCTCAGGATTTATAAAACTTAAAATAACAAAATAAGGCTAATCAGTGCCGTTTAGATGGCCTCAGCGGTCCTTTAAACCAATGAAGTTGTATTCCACTTGTTTTTTCCAGATGTTCGCCAACCATTCATGCAATAGCGTACTGCGAGCGAGCTATTTTTAGAAACGTAACGTCACATCACGTGGTACGCAGTAGGGCAAACTTGCATAGTCCGCCGCTGTTTCGCTGTAAAAGAGACGTGCGTTACCCTTGGTTTTACTCGTTAAAACGACTGCTTTTTCCAAATCTAAAACCATGGTTTTTAAACATTGTTGCTATGGAACGTGCAACAGCGACTCGAGGTACGCTGATCGGCCGCATATGAAGGATGTTTTCTTCAAGACTGCCAAGGAGAAATGTATGCGCTGGGTACACCGGTGCGGTCAGCCTACACAACAGTTCAACCCGGAAAAAGTTACCAAATTCACGTACATATGTAGCAAGCATTTTGTCGGAGGAAAGGGCCCAACCGAAGAACATCCTGACCCAATTCCAGCGACATCAAGTAGTGAACAGGTAAGAGTATTTTGGTGGCCGACATGTTAATAATGAAGCGCCTGCTACCATGATAGCATATAGGCTATCATGGTAGCAGGCGCTAACATGATAGCCTGCTACCAGGATAGCCTACTCAAAAACATTTCAAATAAGACAAACATTAAACACCGATTCCTGGACGGTGATTACAAACAAAAAAAACGGCCGACGACGCCATGACTGCCGTGCAGGAAAAAAAAACAAAGCTTACCGTTCGATCAACTCGGCCCATTTTCCGGTCTTTTTAGCCCTCGACACTCAAGCCATCGTTTGAGCTGAAGGTTGATGTGTTCTTCGACAGTGCGACCAGTAATCCGTGCGCCTGGGACATCTTCTTGGGAAAGTTTAACGGCTGTAAAGTCGGTCATATCACTGTTTCTGTTGGGCGTGTAATAGCTGGTTGCTACGGGCGTTCTCTACCTGTATGCCCTACCAAAGCGGCAAAAGGGGCGTTGCTCTTGAGACGGTGACGTCACGTGCGCGGAACGCTATTGTATTTATTCATTTTTTTAAATTAATAATCGATACTTGCCGTCAAGAATCGATGCAGTAGATCGCGAAAATTAGAATCGCGATGCATCGTCATGACGATTATTTTGCACACCCCTACTGCTAAAGAACTTATATAGAGCTACCATAGAGAGTGTGTTTTGTATCCGCATAACTGTATGGTATGGGAGCTGCACAGCGCAGGAGAGGAAGGATTTAGCATGGGTGGTGAGAACAGCGCAGGGGATTGTGGGATGCCGTCTGCAGGATTTGGACTCAATTTATGCAGAACGAGTCCAAAAAAGGGCAAGGCGCATCTTCACTGATCCCACCCACCCAGGAAATGCGCTGTTTGCCCCTCTTCCATCGGGTAAATGCTTCAGAAGCATTAAATCCAAAACAAATCAACTTAGAAACAGCTTCCAAGAGCTGTGAAGGCTATCACCCCCTGATAGGAAACAGCAGCCCAACACATTAAAAAATCACCCCACTGTCACTGCCGTGGTTTGGCATCTGTCCATCAAATGTTCATCACGTGTTACAATCTAATGCTACAATCCAACTAATGTGTTTAAGCCCATCATATGTTACAATCACTTTAATGTTATTGCCTATTTGCACACTATTATCTCAGAATATCTAAAGGCATATTTCTGCAAATGAAGCCTCAAATCTTTAAACAAAGCACCTTATTACCTCATTATCTGTTATCTGTGACTCATGAAGGACAACTAGTTCATTTAATATGGCTCTATCACTCGCAAAGGGACTGATACCAAAGCCCTAGGAGTCTGACACAAATTTTTGAATGTTCATATTTTTTTTATGTTTTTCATGCTATAATGTGAAAAAAAGAACACTGTCTTGGACTCACTAAGAGTTAGCTATCCAAGCAGCTAAACAGATACTCAGCAACTCCACAGAAGCCGATTCTTTGTTGTGAATTTACTGAATATTTTACTTTGTGAAACTGAAATACAAACATATACAAAATATACGTCAAGAATTGTACATGAATTAAAATTAGCCAAAAGATACTAGAAATATGTCCAATTGCAAAAAACAGAATACTTACAGACGTTGCTTGAACAAACATAGAAACAAACTGTGACAAATTAGGAGTGGAAGACGAAAGCAGCCGTCTTCGCTGTAAGCAGGCTCAAACTGACTCCCGCAACTACGATTCTGACAACTTCTTGTCTAGCGGGTTGTCAAAATAAAGGTCTCGCAAAATAGCAACAATAACCAGTAGGCCCATTAGTCTCACTAAAAACGTAACCTAATAAAAGTTACATGAAAAGAAAAATATGAAACTGCAAACATAACAAACACCGTAACTCTTATTCATTGTCTGGTTGTTATGTGTACTCTTTAGCCGGAGTGGCCAAAAAGAAATTTCACCACAGTAACACGCGGTGACAATAAAGAATCTTTGAAAAGGCTGCCAAAAGTATAAATCGAAGAACTCTCAAAGGGGGAAATGCTTTTTTTGGCCTTGTGTAGCTTTTGTGTAGCCTTTATGTCTTTGGTTTGTGTAACTTACATTCTCTGTAGATTCTATGCTTTTAATTTTTTGAAAAACATTAAAATTTTTGCCTCATAATTGTCTGATTTCATACAATGATTTTGTATTTTCAGCTATTTTCAGATTTAATTTTAGGACCTGGAAAAGACCAGATTATTTTTAGATACAAAAGTAGGATTACCAAATAGAGTGTTTTTCTCTCAACATGGCCTTCTAGCACAGGAGGATCCCTTAGCTACATGATTATTGTGTAGTAGTGTCTACTTTGCAATTATTGCAAGCAGATCTGATTAGCTTAGCAAAGTAACACTTTAGACAAAAAAAAAAAAAACTTCCTGCAAAATTCTCACCATATGTAAAATACAATTGATGCAGTAGCACAGTAATACTCAGAAATGGTGCACTGTGTGGTCTAACAACCATGAACTGAAATGATTGGCAACAAAAGAGACAGCAGAATAATTTTGTTTGCGATTTACATCACCCAATTAACATTTGACATGGTTCATGGCATCAGCTAATGAAATGTTAAAGTGTACTACCTTAGTGATCAAAAGCCAAATAAATGAAATTATGGGCCCTGGTTTTTATAATGAAATCTGAAAGACGTGCCATAACATCAAACCAATTTAATGGGAGTTAGCTTTATTTGTGGTGTTTATCTGTTTGAAAATAACAACCAATTGCAGAGAAAGTGCTTTTTCAACCAGCGCATACAATTCTGTGGTTGCAACAAGAATCATCTCAAGCTTTATGTATACAACAATATTGTTGTTCTGACATAATTTATTTAAAAATATATTCAATATTGTGAATCATACCTTACCAGTATAAAAATGTATTCTTTATCCAATTCTCCACAGTCCATTAGCTCACCAGAACATTGTTTTCCTTTGTTTAGGTGTTAATGCTGGTTAAGGTTTGGCTTTTCTCTCACAGTCCTTTCACAAACATTGACTCCTGGTTCTGGACATCTTCCTCTCATTTATTTGGTTGTGCTTATTCTTTATGTTGAACAAATATTTACTTGAGCTTTTATGTTATAATGCTTTCTCTTATGTGGTCTCTTGTAACAGATTAAAATCAATTAAAGCCATTTTGTTTGCACTTAATCAAAATTTTCAACGACCACCACCTTTTGCTACAACTTTACCATTATGAAAGAATTTTGAAATCCATTCAGTTTAGCCTGGTGTCCTGTTACGTTTCCTGTCAGCCAGATGCAATGGCTTAAGGTCTGCAAGCGCTCTTTTAAATGCAGTCTCCTTTGTATAATTTAGGTTGTTCATACATTTGTTTCTGAGGTTCTAATGACTTCTTTTTTTACTCTATAGAACATTTTTATTTGTTGCAGCTGTTTATTAAAAGTAATCATATTACGATGAATAGTTATTGTTAGACCCATTAGTCTCTAACTCCTTTACAACTAAATGGAGAATTAATGGTTTGTTTGTTTGATTCACTATTTATTAGCTGACTAAGCCATCATCTGATTAATATTTTCCAGAGTTAATTTGTACCGCAGTAGAACGGAACGTTGCATGGTTCAGAACTTCACACCTGGGTAGAGCATCTTGACTGGGAAACTCAGACCAGCAGAACCTAGTCATTGGGCTGTCTGTGAATCTAATATTTAAACAAACGCCATTCGCTTATGTCGTTTGGGAGGTTTGCTACGACACTGTTGCAGATACAAGAGCTTTACTGACCTTTTTACATTGCGTTTTTTCTGGCTGTCTGCCTCATAGGGACGGTTCTCCAAACAATGCTCTTGTGTTTGCCATGTCAGCTAAAGAGGGTTGCATATGTTCTAAATGTACTCCACATTAGCAGAGTTTAAAGCGTCCAGCAGCAGATGATGGTTATGATAATTATTATGGTCAAGTGAAGCTGCAGGGAGTGCAGGGGCTGAGCCTATTATTGCAGCGCTACTGCCAGAAGAAGTGCAACAATTTTGGACAAAGGGGAATGGGTCTGTCTATATCAATTTTCGATATATTGAGATGCCATGATAGAGTTGTGTTTAATAGCGGGACCATGTGCCAGCATGGCTTCCTGCTGCAGTGCTTGGACCCTGGTGCTTATCTATCACATTATGGCTGTTCTCAGAGGGAAGGATGTTTGGCTGTGAAATCCTTAGCTGTGCCATGTACTTTCTCTTTGTGATGCATCAACTTAAACCTCTACTTCACAACATAGCATTACAGATTGTGTTAACTGCAGTTCCCTTTTTTATTTTATGTGTATTAAAGCTCAGGTTTATTTTTATTCTCTGTCAAGGTGATAACTTTCCCCTCATTGTACAAGCTGAAAACAGGCTGCTCTCTCAGTTTTAGTGTCTGATTGCTACTGACAGCATTAAATTGTTTAATTCATTTTCGTGGACTCAAAACTTCACCAGTGATTCCAGAAACTTCCATCTGGGTAAAAAAAGTCAAAATCTGCAGTCCTCAGTGCAGGAGAAACACACAAGGACCTGTGATAGCAGAACTCTCCTACATTCATTTATCAAATAAAATGTTCATGACAGGTCAGGAGCAAATAGGGTCATTACAATACAGATATTTAATTTGTCACTGTTGGGACAGAAATAGGAATGGGGAATTATCCAATTTTGTGATAGCTTCAAATATACAAACCAGTACCAAAAATAGTTGAAGCCCATATATTTTAGTTGAAAAAGCTTTATTTTTCTCACACTGCTTGCATTATCATTGTTAAAATATGGATATTGGGCAACATACATCCAAAGTTCTGTTTAGTAGTGACATCTGAGGGGTTAATTTCTGGTGGCTTATACTCTAAAGGTGTGGGATATCAACTGTCCTGGTGATGCCATGGAGAGTTGTGCATCCATTTAGTTTGATATGTTAATCTGGCATTCTTTGACAGGACAATAAAAGATTGAGATGTTAATCTCCAACTGACTAATAAAAAATCAATAGCACAATAACAAAAATGCTTTTTACTTCAAATTTTGTTATGGAGGGTATCATACCATGGCAACAGTCATATTTTCACTGACTATTCAGTTTTTCCGTTGTTGTTTTTATCCAAGTGTGCATTCAAATTGCTTGTTATTAATTTTAAAGTATGACCAAAGTCAGTGATTATTTGATTATTTACATATTGTTTGTATACATCTTGAGCCAGTGTCTGTCTCAAAAAAAATTCACCATGGTAGCACGCGGTGACAATAAAATATTCTTGATTCTTGAGTCGTATGAATCAGTCATTTCAGATGTTTCTGGATTTAGATCACAGCGTTGATCTACGAGAGAAGTGACAAACTTAATCAACTGGAGCAACATCGGTCAAATAAGCTGCATGATTTCAGGGAAGCTAATTCATTTCTTGCAGAACGCATGAATCGATGCAACTATTATTTATTTCATTGTGTTCTTAAACTATACGCATATTTTTTACTGACTATTAAATCAGAATGTAACAAAAACAATCCTTAAAAACAAAATGTACTCAAAAGTACATGTACCTAATTTTAAATTGATCTAAAGTATAGAATAACACTACTCAGTTATTGAAATGCAGGTAAAGATTCTTTAGATATATATTATATATGCAGTAGTACACAGAATGTGGACATTGTGGCCATTGTTAAAACACTAAAGCACCTCTTAAGTTTCATGTTTCTAAATTTCTCATTACTTTCAAATGTTGTGATAGATAATCAATCTCCTTTAAATATCACCCCCTTTAAGAAACCTCTCTGGGTTGCATTGTGTAATGAAAACTGCCACACATCCATGTCTCAGTCACAAACAAGGCTGGTTTCTCTGTGACATTCTTTGACAGGAACAGACAGGTTAGATTTTCATGGCATACTTGTGAAGGATAAAGGCAATTTGCACTGCCAGAGCTACATTGACGTGGAGGAAGAATCGATGTTCAGGTTTGATTGGACACAGCAGATAAACATCTCATATGGATCAGAGTCATTTAGGAATCTGTGGGGAGAGAATGACATTCTTCACTCACAAAGCCTCAGCCTGAATTGCAAATGAGGTGATGGTGATGGTGGTGGGAACTTAAGAAGAATTGTGGTAAAAAGAAATTCTTCAAGTATCCCTCGTCTTGTGCTTAATAAAGTCTCACAGGCCCACATATTGTTGCTTTCACTGATTCAGATGTCCTTTTCTCTCTTTTAGCAGCTCAGCATTCACTGGTTGTTGATGACCTTGTGACATTGGCAAATGACACGTCGGGCTGTTTCTATGGCAACAACTTTTGTGGCTCTTGAGGGCCTGTCTTATCGATTGAAGTAGAAATTATTAGCAGAATTAGCAGAAACAAAGAAAATGGCTTTTCTAAAGAAATAACTTTTTCAATTTTGTGGTATTTCTTTTTTGTTAAATGCCTACATTCACTTGTTTTAATCAATCCGCTGGTTTTGCTTTGAATTTTTGTGTGTAATTATAAGGTTTTGTCATTTGGACAAAATTACAGAAGAAAATCAGGAGGTCATTTACTTGCAATTCTGTTTAGTGTGAGTGGTGTTTTCTTTGTTTTTAGACTTTTTTGTGAAACACTTTTGCAGAGTAGAAAATCTTCAGCTAAAATAACATGAGCAGTATAAATGTCTACAAAACAAATTATTGCTAAGCAGGGCTAATGCGCTTACAGAATGACTGTTTTTATGTGTTTTTTATCTACACTTGTTCAATTTAATTCAATTCAATTTTATTTATATAGCACCAATTCATGATACATATCATCTCAAGGCACTTTACAAAGTCAAATTAAATCAAATTATATAGAACAAAAAGTTTCCCATCTAAGGAAACCCAATAGATTGCATCAAGTCTTGACAAGCAGCATTCACTCCTCCTGAAAGAGCGTAGAGCCACTGGGACAGTTGTCTGCATTGTCCATGGCTTTGCAGCAATCCCTCATACTGAGCAAGCATGACACGACAGTGGAGAGGAAAACTCCCATTTAACGGGAAGGAAAAACCTCCAGCAGAACCAGGCTCAGTGTGAACGGCCATCTGCCTCGACATCTGCTGTTCTTCAGCTATATTTTGTTCTGTATGACTGCAACAAAACTCCTGAGCCACATGTGAGTATACTGCATAGTTCTCTGTAAAAACAAAAACAAAAACATGGACGTGGTTTGTGAATATTTCATTAAAGTTTTAAGACTAATCTTAAAACCTTCCTTTTTGACAAAGCTCATTACTAGAGTGGCTCATGTTACTCTGAGCTACCTTTATAGTTTTGCTGCTATAGGCTTAGGCTACTGGAGGACATCAGGGCCTATTTTTCTCACTCTACTGATTTTTACTGTTCTCCAGTCTACTGTTCTCCAGATTTGCATTGCATTACATTGAAATGACTGTTGTCATTTCAGCTTTTAACTTTTTGTTCTCTCTCTTTTTTCTTCATAGTAGGTACACCTGGTCTGACGTTCTGTTGACTGTGAAATCATCCAGGGAGGACAGATCACCGACTATTACCATCTAATGTAGAGTGTGTTTTTTCTTTCCACTGTCGCTTCATGCTTGCTCAGTATGAGGGATTGCAGCAAAGCCATGTACAATGCAGACGACTCTCCCTGTGGCTCTACGCTTCTCCAGGAGTGAATGCTGCTTGTCGGGACTTTGATGCAATCAACTGGTTTTCTTATATAGGAACATTTTTGACCAATCTGTATAATCTGACCCAATCTGTATAATATGATTGAACTTAACTTTGTAAAGTGCCTTGAGATGACATGTTTCATGAATTGGCGCTATATAAATAAAATTGAATTGAATTGAATTGAATTAAAGTACCAAATATAAAACTGAAACCAGATTAAAAACATTAGCTGTATAAAAATGCATAAGCTTTCCCTCACTATCTGACATTAAATTCTGTTTTAGGTCAGTTATGATTGCTATTGTTATTTCCATTTGTTAAATGCCAGGAAAATAAGCACTTTAGAGCATTTTCTTTAACAAAGTTAAAATTCACAGTTTCATATATTTTCTTAGTATTGGATAGCTGCTTGTTCATCCTCGCACTTGGTATAACGGAGTAATGCTGTGCCCAGACCAAACGCCTTTTGAGTGTCAAAATGGCATCCAACACCTCAACTTGGACGCGTGTGCACATAAAGGAGGAAATACAACGGATGCGTTGCAGCGTGTAAGCACAGCAAAGCAGCATAGGCACGTCCTACGCTTAAGTTAGCTTTTTGTTTTAATCAGTTAATAACTGTACACTAGAAGCTTAATACACATGTACAATGTGCCTATTTATGCTATGCGATGCCTATATTAGATCAAAGTTCTAATTTTATACGCGTATACATTGCTGTTTGGCAGCGAATAAACGGGAAAACAACATTTTGTGTCAAAGTTCATCCGAAAGTATCCCAAAAGTCGAGTCTCAGTTCGGCCACAAGGTGGTAGATGTCACCTTGTTGACGCTGCTGATTGATGTGATGCATTCATTTTTGCTGAGCTCTCTGCCTTTCCTCTCGCCACAGTTCGTCAACTAGAAGAAGGAAGGCCAAGGCGCACCTTCTATTTGGTGCTCTTTCCATGTGGCGATAGTTCTTTCCAGAGCAGAAAACCGCAGCTGTGGAGCCTACTTTGCAGCGTCTGCTGTACATTTACGCTTTTAAAACATGCCCGTAAGCCACGCCGTTTACGTTACGCATATGTTGCGTGCCCGGTGTATTTCCTCCTTAAAAGACCGACTGGCTGTCTAGAACCTCATCACTCTGACACTGCGTCTGGCAAAGTACCTCCTGTTGGGAGGAGCTACATTGTTCTTTTTCTCTGCCGGACTCTTTGTAAAATTGTGGATGAAACCCAGAGAGTGGCTTGGTTTTATTTACTGAATAATATGAAATAATCTGTGCTGTGTCTGGATTCACCAGATAGTTTAGAAGCGTTTTGAGTTTGGTCATTTTCACCTACTGCAGGAGCTGCGCACTGGCGAGGGTCGCTTCCAACGCTATTTATACTCACCCGAGCCCAGTTTGACAACCTGCTGACCAGCATCGTGTCCACATCTCCCACCACCCACAGGTGCCCCATTTCAGCTGACGAGCATCTGTCCATCAATTTCATGTTACTGGGCATCATTCAGGAGGCTTGATGTTAACATCAGAGATCCGAAGAAAAAAATATTTTTTCCTGTCAGAAAATCTCCCACTACATCACATTGCAGAGTCTCTCTAATCGGGCCTATACAACCAACTGCGGTAAATAGAAGATAACTAATTTTACATGTCAGGCAATTGTGAGGGCATATATGAAAAGGAAAATAAATAATATTTAACTTCAAAACGTGCACAACTTGCTCAATTTACCTTTAAGTTCTTGGCTGATTTCTTGAGATCTTGCTTCAGGATTTCCAAATAATGTTTTTTTTCTGACAATGCCATCTACTTTGGGAAGTACACAACTTCTTGCACTTCACAGTTGGAATGGTGTTCTTGGTTTGCAAGTTTCCAAGTTTTCCTTCAAAAGTAACAATGGTTGTTATGTCCACTTATATTTTAGTTTCATCAGACCACAGGACATAGCTTCAAAAATAGGTTATTTTCCCTAGGGTGCATTTTCAGACTGAAATGTGGCCGTTTGTGATGCTTTTGGAGCAATGGCTTCTAATTCTGAATGGACTTTCATCCCAGAAGGTACAGGACTGGTTTCACTGTGGATAATGACACTCCTATTAGTTTCAGCCAGCATCTTCACATGGTATTTTGTATTTGTTCTGGGGTTACTGTGCACATTTGACACCATAACAGAACCATAACAGAACACAAGACACTGAATGTTCCTGTGGTATTTGTATTTGCATTTAACACTTTGAATCAAATGAACATGTCTCCTTCAAGTATCTGGAAATGGTCCTCATGTCATATTCTGGGTTTTGTTTTGGTTTATGTTTGTTATTTGATCAGTTAGTCCTCTCTCCTGCTTCAGGTTTTATTTATGTTCTGAACTCTGTCTCGGTCCCTGTCTTGCATTAGTTCTGGTATCCCTTACGTGTGCTCATGTTATGTTCAGTCTTAGCTTTGTTTTCTATCTTGTGGTTGGTCTGTATGGTTACTTTTGGTTCTGTATTAGTCTAGTGTAGTTTCTGTCCCCTTCCACTTGTCCTGTCAGCCTTTCAGTCACTTCCCCTTCCTTGATCACTTCCAGCTGTTCTGGTTAATTAGTTTCCCTCTGCTCACCTGTTCATCTGTCTATTTATACCCGCCTCCGTCCCCAGCACTTTGCCAGAATGTCGTGTCTCATTTCTCACTCCTCCTGTTCACTGGTAAGAGCCTTCCAGCATTCTACGTCTGCCTGTCTGCTAGTGATGGTGAGATGAAGCCTCATGAGGCATTGAACCACTTGAACCAACTGGTTCGAGAAAGGGTTCATTTCTTGATGCTTCATGTGCACACGAAACCACCTACTGGCCAGGTGTATAATCACAGCTAGCTGTATCTTAGCACGTGTGATGCATTGAATTTTTGTCTATTATGACTCTTGGGAATGACTTCACAAAAGGTGTAGGACGAAATAATTTGTCTACATAAATTTTGTATACACATGTGTATAATAAAACATTGTTTGAATGTATTCTCTGTGTGTAATTATTCCCAAAATAGTAGTGATGTGATATGGCATGTTGTGTAATAATGTTTTTCTGTGACTCTAGAAAAATGGCATGGGCTTAATCAGGCAGAGGACAATGAAAGTGCTTGTGGAACTAGGCAGGGGGTAGTGAATAGGCTAATGCTTGTGTAACTTGGATGATTTCATGCATTTTTATTAAGAAACAACAATTTCTCCACAGTTTTTGGTTTCAAATGATTTCTCTTTTTTGATACTACTTTGATACAGCCTTTGAAAAGACACGCTCACATGGCCCAGATGATGCCGGGGTGCATAAATAAATAAGTGCAAGTATGTACAGATTGGGGTACTGTGACCGATGATTAGCCCAGTACTATACAGTCCCACAGTTTCCCCTCAGCAGCAACACTGAAGCACACAGAGGTTCCCGCTGCGTCTTTACGCACGACCCAGCTGCTGATGTCTCCTCTCTTTTCAGCTCAATGCAATTCTAGACAGTAACAGTTTATAACCTATATCACCTTTCACAGCAACAGGTTTCTCATCTCAGTCGAGTTTACAAGTAACGTAATTTTGCGCACCTGAATTAAAGCGCAAAGCAGCAGCGCACCGAAGCGCCACGGTTCTGTTTTGTTTAAAACAAAAGATCATGAAACACAGCCATAACTCTCCTAGTGACTTTAATTGGCACACTTTGCTACGGGTGTGAGGACATTAAACGTAGTGATTAACGTTTTGAATGGTGAACGGTGATAAAAGCCCCTGGGTTCGAGGGAAAGGAGGGGGGAGAGGAGCAAGCGCTGAGGCACAGAAATACGGTGCATGTAGTTAAAAAATGCAGAATTAATAAAAACAACTTATAACCAGACGTAGCGTTTTAAACTGCATCTGGTTAGCAGAACTGTTTTATGATCCAGAGTGCAGCCATCACTGGTTCTGAATGAAGGCTGGCAGCAGCTCTCTTCCCCCGTCCCCTCCCCTCCTGCGTACGTAGTACAGGACCTTACCGGCTCACTTTCACCGCTGGTTAAGACTAAAATTATTCATAACTCTGATCGCTCCTCCTGCTGCTCTGTTAACATGAACTGCAGCAGGAATTACTGATGGCCACAAGCTGTGAAAGAAGCTGAAACATCTCAGCAGAAGGCAGAGTTTTTATCGTCCGCTGCCCAGATGGGCGTTGGGATTTTTATGCGTGAAAAATGCCATGTTTGCGTGTGACCGTGTGAAGTCAGTGACGGTCAATGCGTGATAGTTGAGAGCACTGATCTCCTATCTATCTATCTCTCTCCTAAACTCTCCAAACACCAAACTAACTGTCTCAAACTAAATAACAACTATCCAAACTCTGCTATCCAAACTATCAAAACTCTATCCACTCTCTCAACTGACCGCAACTCGCCTACAACAACCCACATTTTGAATGGAGCCTGTGGGTTTCTAAAGCTGTAAAACCCCGCGCCGAAATCTGAACCACTTCCCGAAGCAGTCACGTGGTACAGCCGGGCAGCGAGGCTTCGGACGTCATCGTTTTCGGCTCCTCCCCTAAATGAAGCAAGCCTCGATACGCGCATTGCGGAAACGCCCCCTCCATTACTCGACACACGCCTCGAAGCCTCGGCACATCACGTAACATCACTACTGTCTGCCTAATTGCCTGTTGCCTGGCTGTTCTCTGCCCTCTGTTTCCGAGCCAGCCTGATCCCCTTCTGATTCTGCCTGCTTGCCTGAGACCTGCTCCGTCATTCTGACCCTGCCTGCCCGTGAGTACTGGAACCTGTCTGACCCCTTTGATTCTCTGAGCCTGTTGGATATTGGACCTGGAACTGGACCTGGACCTGTCTTCTGGATTTCCCCTCTGTACTGCCGCTGGATCTTTGGCCTCCCTGTTATCTGACCCGGACTGTTCCAGGATAAATGCCCCTGGAAAGCCCTTTACTGTCTTAGACTTAGACTTTCTTTATTGTCATTTTGTATGCACAGAGTGCATACAGAACGAAATTTCGTTTTCACACAGCTCAGAAAGATTGCAGTAACTCTACAGGATACCTTGCAGTGAATTACAGTACAGGATAAAAAGTGCAGTGATAAATCGCAGTCACTTACAGGATAATTTTCAATAGATTTCCGGATAAAGTGCAGCAGTGAACAGTAGGCAGTTAAAATATAACCAATGTAAAACAAATATAAACAAATATGCAGTAAGGTGCATCAGTGATTTACCAGTAGACAGTTGTGCAGCGAGGTGCAGCAGTGATTTTAAAAGTAGGCAGTTGCATTGTAAACAGTTTTGCAGTACGTTTCCGGGTAAGGTGCAGCAGCGATTTTGCAGGATACGATACAATGTGCAAATGTGCGAATCAGCTAGTCGAGTGTGGTACACAGTCCGTTTTTATACTTCAGCAGTTCAGCAGTTCAACAGTCTGATGGCAGCAGGGAAAAAGCTTTTGCAGAACCTAGTGGACCTGCAGCGGATGCTGCGGAACCTCTTTCCAGAGGGCAGCAGGGAGAATAGTCTATGGTGGGGGTGTGAGGGGTCCCTGATGATGTTACGGGCTCGAGACACACAGCGCTGCGATGAAATGTCTTTAATGGAGGGAAGAGTCTGCCTGCCTTTCAGCCGCTTAACGGCTTCGTCCCTGCCAGCCTGCAGACAGACCTCTCTTCCCGAACCCGCCCGCCTATCTCTGGTCGGCTCTTTGTACCCTGGTTCTCCCCTCTGTCGGGTTAGTGATTCGGCTTATTACACATTGCCTAAACCTGTCGTTACTAGCCACTAACTTGTCCCTCTGCCTCCAGGGAGCTCCAGCCCATTAGCATGAGCTGTGCGCCCCGAGAGCCGGGGTTTGTTTCACTGCTTATCAATAAAGCTTGTTTAAACGTCACTGACCTGTTGTGGTTGAATCTTGGGTCCTAATCCGGTTCATTACACCTCAAGGATGAATAAAAGTATGGAGGTTCACAAATCTCTTCCTTAGCTTTGGTTCAATGTATGGGAAGAGGTTCTGGCTGTAAGGGAGAGGGGATAAGAAGAAATAAACACCCGCAGTTAGTGGGTTAACCCCAACCCACAGAACAGATGTAACATTGAGCTATAGTGTTGCATTTCATTATCTGTGAATTTATCCATTTACTTCATGAAAAAGAACAGTTTCCTCTTAAATAATAATTTTATGAAAAACTCCATATTTTAAATCAGTTAGGAGGGATGTAAAACTTGGTCTCATATTGTCAACAACTTTTTATATTATTTTATATGCCATTTTAAAAACCTCATTAAGATGTCAAAATCTGAAACTGTGCTTATTTGTGTAGCTACAGGTCATTAAACACATTCTTAGAGTTAAAACCCATATTTTAAAGAATTTATTTTTCTCTGCATATGTCCTGCCAATTCTGGGTTTGATACAGAGCTAGCCCTTCAAAAGGGCAATAAAATAAAGTTTTGTGTTTGGTGCTTTGGAAGGTGTTGAAGTTTAGGAAAAATTCATAGTGAGAAGAATGCTGAGAAAAACCACAGACCCATGCTTTCATAAACGGTAAAACTTTTATCATGGTAGCAGAAAGGTCCAGTCACTGAAGTTTTTGTTTTCTTCCAGAGACTCATTAGGGTAAAATGTTTAGAATGAGGATGAAAGCTGTTGATGTGTAGTAGGATTAGCCTGAGGCTGCTACAGGATTTGGATGCTGATGAACTGATGTTTATAATTTGCTAATAAGATCTAAACCATGTCCTCTCCCTGGCTTTGTCCATATGAAGGGGCATCTGCTATGCCTTAGGCACTGTGACAGACTGTGTACAAATGGGTTAGTAGAAGTGTATTTGTGTGCATGAGAGTGTGTGTGTGAGAGAGTATGATGACCCTGACCTGCACTGGACTTCTTTTGTTTCTCTACCAAGCTTCTTTACTCTGAAGGTCTATGTAACCTTAAGAAGCTTCTGTGGCATTAAAAATTCTTTCAAAAAACAAGAAGCCAAGGCACAGACATTTGGCAGTTGGCCTTTGTGTGTGTGTGCTTTTCTCTGCAAGCCTTTTTTTAAACTATGAGCAATTACTTAATTAGTTACCTCACTGAGTGTAACACAAGGCTCTGCCAAATCCCCTTTCCTGGACCAAGAAGAAACATACGAGGCATCTGGGTCAAGCTGCTAGATGTCAGCAGTCTGGTTTACTTGTAATTTAAACAAGAAAAACGTGGCCTTACAAAATACATGTATTAAAATATTCATGGCTTCTCACTTAGAGTTTAAAAAACATGGGTTGGGGGGGGGGGGGGGTTGGATGGTAGAGTCAGCTCGGACAAGACATGCCGCTTTAGCTGAGTAACGTTAAAAACTGAGTGGACCCTCATGGAACGTGGAAGGTGTAGACGATAGGTAACAGGATTGATCTTGGCCACAATCTCGTAACGGCCTATGAACCTAGGAGTACCTTTCCTGCATTTGGTAGGAAGCTTCAGGTGTAGTGTGGAGAGCCAAACCCAGTCCCCTAGCTCAAATGAAGGTTCGGAACAGTGTCGGCGACGATGCTCTTTGATATACTGAGAGTTAGCTCGGGAGATGGCATCCCGAGTCCTGATCCAGGCCAACCGACAACGCCAGATTGAATGAGAGTTGAGTGGCAGGTACAGCCACCTCAGTTTCCTGATGGTCGAAGATGGGAGGATGAAACCCATGGCATATCTCGAATGGAGAGAAACCAGTGGTGGATGAGACATAGAGGTTATGAGATAGTCCAGCCTAGGGCAGATAGCAAGGCCTTAAAGAGGGTTGAGAGGAGACAAAACATCTCAGAAAGTGGCCTAGTTGTTGGTTGGCCTGTTCAGTCTGACCATTAGTTTGTTGGTGGTAACCAAAGGAAAGGCTGGAGGAGGATCCAACCAGCCGACAGAAGGCCTTCCAGAATATGGTGGTGGACTGGGGACTGTGTCAGAGACGATATCCTTGAGTAGATAAACTGTCTGTTATAACCAACAGAGATTATTGCAACAGGCAATTCAAGGGGTTAGAATTGCAGCACGCTTTAGGCATAAGAAGTCTCATCTACTTTCAATAAGAAGTCCTTTTGATGCATGGTCAAGCTGAAACTGATTCACTGAACTACTTCCTGTCGCCTCCCTAGGCTATTCCCACTTCCTGAATATCAACCAATGACGACTTGGTGGGGCTCTTAGGCATACAAACACTTCCTTTTTTCTCAGCTGAGCTTTTCAAAATAAGACAAAGATATTTAGGAATGCTTCTGATTAAAATACAATAACATTATGGAAATCTACAGAGTGGTACATCTTTTAAAAAATTAGACGGTTACTGTCGGGGTTTTAAGAACACATATAACATATTATAGAACTGGTTCAGCAAGAAATTTCCAAATGGTTTAGTATAATTCTTTATTGAGACTTGATTGAATGAGATAAGGTGAACCTTGACACAGTAATGAGTTGAAACAGCCATGAAATAAGTAAGATGATAGAATTATGTTGCAGATAACTGTCAGACATTAAAAGGTAAGACACACATTGGATGAATTATGTTAAGAATTACTGAGAAAAACTGCTGCATATTCATTTGAACTTTAAGATTACATGCAGGATGCAATGATTACAGTGCAGGATTGTTAAACTGAGAGATAAGTAATTGTGAACAGGAACATCTGGATGTGAAAGTGCTTGAAGGATGTTTTGAATAAATGACGTGAATGAGGAGCTTGAGAAGAACACTAATTACACTTTTTGTTTACGTTTTAGAACAGAAAACAAATCCTTGTGTTTGCCGACCATATATTTCCTTGAGAAGTAGCAGGATGGGTGGAGAAGAGCGTCAGGACAATGTTGGGAAAGAACCGTGCCAACACCCACATAAGAGGCATCAACTTCCACCACAAAAGGTTTAGCCAGGTCAGAATGGAGCAGGACAGAAGCCATAGTAAACAGATGAATGAGGCGTTGAAAGGCCTTCATAGCCTCAGGATATACTCCTATACTCCTCGGGGGACAGAGGGAAGAGAAAACCCTGGGGTGATACGGTTCCAGGGAGGAGCTCAATAGCTATGTTGTAGGGACGGTGTGGGGGAAGGGTAGAGGCCTGCTTCCTACTGAAAACCTCAGAAAGATCCCGGTAGACCTGAGGAATCTCATCCATCTTAGTGGCCTCTGAAGGCTGAGGTTCAGTGTGACATTCCTTACTGCTGAGAATAAGACAGTGACGGGGACAGTTGGGATCCCAGTTGAGGATCTGACAAGAAGACCAGGAAACACGAGGGTCATGCCTGCACAGGTTCCTCCGAAGACAGGATGATAGAGGTAGAGGCGGCTTCTTCTAGACAAGGAGAAGGTGATGCAGTAGCACTGGAAGCACTGGAAAATTACTCTGACATAAACGGAGTAGTTTGGTTTCAACATCTACGTATTTTGCTGCTAGGTGGTACAAAGGTTTTCTTTAGCTCCTCAACAAATAGATGATAATCATTGCAGGCTTGTAATTTAGGGTTATACTGTGCCGCTGCCCACTCCTGGGTGCGGTCAGTTAAAAGGGAGGTCAGCATTGCTACCCTAGTTCTGGACGTGGAATATTTGGATGGTTGGGATCAGGGGCGATTCTAGGATCTGACCTTTAGGGGTGCTCAGCCCCCAGTGTTGACTGTGATTCCTGGCATGAACAACAGGCTTTCCATGTTTAGTCCAGATGTAAGATTCTTAGAGTTGACACACGTTTGAGCTAAAGCGCGTCAAACAAGCTACAATATAGGCCCATCCAAAAGTAGTGACAAACAGATTGAAATGTTTTCACTTGATAAAACCCTGTGCATTTGTAAAACCTGCATGATGGCAATAGTTAGACTAGCTATATTGATAAAAGTGAGGAATAATTTCCCTAAAGACACAAAACTAGGGTTAGGGCACTGCTGCACAGTGTTTGTCAGCTGGCTGAAAAAAGGGCTGCTATTACTACACTTTCCTTATTGTCGAGACAAATTTAGCAGTTTGGATATATACCCAGTTGTGGAGAAGCATTTATTTATATATATATATACACTCCTGATCAAAATCTTAAGACCAGTCAAAAAATTGCAAGAATTTGCATTTTGCACTGTTGGATCTTAAGAAGGTTCTAAGTAGAGCTTCACAATGTTAAAAGGACAAATCAGTGCAAGAGACAAGAACATTTGAGCAGGGAATTGTCTGAAAACTGCATTTACACTCAAACATGATTTTTTCAGCTGATCAAAAGTTTAAGATCATAGTCTTTAAAAGCCAAAAGCTGTGCAAACATCTGGATTCCATGTCATTTTCTGTGAAGTCTTTACACTGTCAAGACCTCCTGATGGCAAAAGCAAAAAAGCTCACTGACTTTGAACGTGGTAGGATTGTTGAGCTGCATAAGCAAGGCCTCTCACAACGTGCCATCGCTGCTGAGGTTGGATGCAGTAAGACAGTCATTTTGCATTTTTTAAATGATCCTGAGGGTTATGGAACAAAAAAGTCAAGTGGTAGACCCAAAAAAATTTCACCAGCTCTGAGCCGCAGGATCCGATTGGCTGTCCGTCAAGACACGGGACGATCCTCTACCCAAATTAAGGCCATTACTGGTGCTGACTGCAGCCCAATAACCATCAGACGGCATCTGCGAGAGAAGGGCTTCAGAAACAAAAAACGTCTTCAAAGGCCACGTCTTCTTCAACGCCACAGAATTGCCCGTTTGGACTTTGCAAGGATGCACCAAACATGGGACATTGAAAGGTGGAAGAAAGTTGTCTTCTCTGATGAGAAAAAATTTAACCTTGATGGTCCTGATGGCTTCCAACATTACTGGCATGACAGGGAGATCCCACCTGAGATGTTTTCTACACGGCACAGTGGTGGGGGCGCCATCATGATTTGGGGTGCGTTTTCCTTCAATGGAACAATGGAGCTTCAGGTTGTGCAGGGGCGTCAAACAGCAGCTGGCTATGTGGAGATGTTGCAGCGGGCATCCCTCATGACTGAGGGCCCTCGTCTGTGTGGTAATGATTGGGTTTTTCAACAGGACAATGCTGCAGTTCACAATGCCCGCCTGACAAAGGAGTTCTTCCAAGAGAATAACATCACTCTTTTGGACCATCCTGCATGTTCCCCGGATCTAAACCCAATTGAGAACATTTGGGGATGGATGGCAAGGGAAGTTTACAAAAATGGACATCAGTTCCAGACAATGGATGCCCTTCGTGAAGCCATCTTCAACACTTGGAGCAACGTTCCCACTAGCCTCCTGGAAACACTGGCATCGAGCATGCCTAAACGATTGTTTGAAGTCATCAACAAGAATGGTGGAGCTACTCATTACTGAGTCCTTTTTTTTGACATTTTGATTTCTGTTTTGGGGGGTTTTCGGGTTTTTTTGAGCTATGGTCTTAAACTTTTGATCAGCTGAAAAAATCATGTTTGAGTATAAATGCAGTTTTCAGACAATTTCCTGCTCAAATGTTCTTGTCTCTTGCACTGATTTGTCCTTTTAACATTGTGAAGCTCTACTTAGAACCTTCTTAAGATCCAATAGTGCAAAATGCAAATTCTTGCAATTTTTTGACTGGTCTTAAGATTTTGATCAGGAGTGTATATATATATATATATATATATATATATATATATATATATATATATATATATATTCCATTATATATGCAGTCTCATATAAGACATAAGCCTGCCATATATTATGGTGGTCTCATGACCAGTCTATGTCTTCTGTCAAGCATATTGCTAATAAGGTAATACATCCCTACACATATCCTTAATGAATTTACATACTGAACTTTGTTTTTTTTTAAAACTCAGATTAAGAGAAACAGTTTCCTTATTAGGAAAAAAACATACAGTTCAAATTTAACTTTTCAGACAGGCATTCTGAATCCACAACTGCCTCTACTGAGCTCATGTTTAAGAAACAATTCATTAGAACAGCTGAAGCACTTCAGACACAGATGCCATATGTGCAGAAAAGAATATAGCTGCACAAAAGAATATAGTTTAAATTAATTTTGCGACCACATCAACAGATTAAATAATTGCTTACTTTTTCGGTGTACCAAATTACCCTTGTAATGATGTAATATTTTATGGGCTAAGTCCCTGATGATGAGAATGTCTAGCTCCGCCTCTGGTTTGTACTAATTTACTAATGGACAGTGTGTAAATCTATGTACAATAAAACCAATGTAAATAGTGTTCCTCTGTTTTACTTGTCTTTATCCTAATTCTAGAAGTAGAAATAGTCAAATAAATAGCACTATTATTTTGTGGAACCCTAATCATACTATTATAACTAAGCAAAAGTCTAAACAAAAAATAGTTGTTTAGGCGGCATCTAGTGTTCTTATATTGCATATTATGAAAAATAAATTACACCTGCTATTTATGCCTGACCTGCCTCAAATGGTCGACAATAAATGAAAGCAATAAGAGCAACGAAATATTGGTAAAAGTGACACAGGCACGCACAGGCACGCACAGGCACGCACAGGCACGCACACACGCAATAGAAAACAGCCAATCAGGAAGAGGGAAGGCGGGATTTAAGACAGCACAACCAATGAGAGTGGAGTTAAAGGGGGGTATCTACCTTGTCAATCAAAGGCCAGACGCGTTAGTGATTGGCTGCGTGGAGCTCCAGGCCCCGCCCCCGCTGGCGCACAGCAGCGTTGAAATGACACCGTGGGAACGCGGAGCGCTTCACACGGAGGCGTTCTGGGCGAACCTGTGCATGTACGCATGTCTGGCAGAGCCATTTTTAGGGGTGCTTGAGCACCCCTAAAAATGTCCTAAATACGCCACTGGTCGGGTTTCAAACATTATGTCTAAACTAAAGTTTCAAGCAAACCATCGGGTTTGCCATCAACAGGGTGGACTGACGCTTCAACGCCATGACTGAGGCAGAAATCTGAATGAGCATCTCACTGAGGGACTTCAGCTTGGTATTTTGTCAGTCAACAACCCCGCGGAGATATAGGACCTGAAATTTAAGGCACTCAAACTCGATGGGGTATATTTTGGGTTCAGACGTCCTGTCAGTGGGAAGACTGAACATAAGAACATCGAGATAGAAGTGATCGGTTATAGTGTGCCGATGAGACCCAACAGCACCAGGAACTTGTGGTGGGTAATAGAGGAGCGCCGATTGGCCTTGTAACACTCTAGACAGAGAAATGTGAACTAGAAGAGAAGTGTTACCTGAGGAGCCGAGACCAGACGGGATGGCCGAGAGAAGTAAGGATGACGGGCACTCACTGTGCCAACGGGAATAGGAGTGACATATAGGAAGAACTGGAGCTCATGACTTGAAGGAACAATGTCTGAGCGGCGCACATGTAGGTGGAGCCTGTATTTAAGGCCGATCTCTGTGGTCACCTTGTGACAGGGTTCTTTGTTCTTCAAAAATCCAGGCTCAGTCGTGTTCCAGGTGATGGTGGTTTATTGTGCTCATCAAGACAAAATAGGGTGCCAAGGAAACTATATACATATTTACAAGCTCCTCCCTCCAGTTACCAGCAATGTAACAAAGAAAAAGAAACACAAAATGGCTGCCCTTCTTCCCACAGCCCTCAATAAATAGATTAAGCCCCTTAATCTACCCTAAAGAGTCGGCTCCGTCTCTTTTCCAGCCATCTAGTCATGGCCTAGTAATGGCCAAGGATTCTGTTATAATACTATGATGTCATGCGGACCAAACATCACTGTATCACTCATGCTGTCCTTGAAGGGACATTCTTACCATTACACTTTCCCTGACATAAAGCAATCTAATGGTACTTTAAATATAGTGTCTGCAAGAAGGAACAGAGCAGACTGAACATCTTGAAGAAGCTTATAGGTACTTCAGTGTTTGTAGCAAGATGCTGCAGAGCTTTTCTGTTGTGTAGTATGTTATCTCTTCTGATATTATCTGTTGGGGCAACTTCAGATGCAACTGACTTGAAGCATCAGACTAACTGACTTGAAGAAAGCTTGTTGAGCTTCTTCAAAAAAGAAAGCCGGCTCTGTTCTGGGGACTCATCTAGAACCCCTGGAGATAATTTTAACGGAAGTTTTCTTTATAAATGAAGAACATTATGGACAATCCTGCATTTAGCCATGCACAGCTCATTGAAGAAACTCCTATAACAGGGGTCACTAATTAAAAATCAGAAACCAGTAAATCAACAACCAGTAAAGGTCCAGTAAAGGTCCGGACACATTTTTTATTACAATCCGTTACTTTAAACAGTATTTAACACTGAAATAAAATGTTTATGCATCCACCTTATACATTGACTTTTTAAACAAAACAATAACAACGTAAATAGAACATTTTTCAATTTTAAAATCCAAAGTGCTTTTTGAAATAGAGAACCACAATCTTTCACAGTTTGGTATATAGACAATTTCTTGACTTTCACATCTTTTATAAAACAGCTGAACTTTTTGTAATTTCTTTTTTATGGCTTAATGATAGAAGTGAGATATAGGCTGCCCTGCAAGGATTTTAAACCTGGGTTTGATTGGCAACAAAGCCAACCTCAAGCACATATCAAGGTGCTCATTTGTTCTGCGCCTTTAAATCAGCTATATTCTCCGTATGTATGAGCAAGCGGATATGTTTGGGAACGCTCCGGAGGGCTTTGCCATATTAACAAGAGAAGCAGCGCAAGTGAAGTTAGCACAGGGGTCACGTGACTTTCCCGTGTCGATACGCGCATCGACACGGGTTTTGCTCTATGAGCTCGACACATGCGCCGACGCATCGGTGTTGCCGGACCCATCACTACCTAGGACCCGTCTGCTTTGGGTGACCCTAATAGGGGCATGAAGCCCCTGACAGCATAGCTCCTAGGGTTATTGGGACACTCAAACCCCTCCTCCACGATAAGGTGTCAGCCCAGAAAAGGGTGTTTATATATATATTTTGCTTTTATGTTTAATTATGTCAGTTTTAGTCCTCCATACAATGCTGCTGAAATAACATCGTATGGCTGAAAAACAGACCCATTTTTAAAAATCTCACAGTAAATAACACATTTCTCCTCACAAATATTACAAAGCTCTTGGGAAGAAGCTGTTTCTTATTTTATTTGTTTTGGCTTTTAGGCTTCTGAAGCATTTACCTCATGGTAGAGGGGCAAATTGAGTCTAGATCCTGCAGACGGCATCCAACAATCCCCTGCGCTGTTCTCACCACACTTGCTAGGTCCTTCCTCTGCTGGACTGTGCAGCTCCCATACCATACAGTTATGCTGATACATAACACACTCTCTATGGTAGCACTATAGAAGTTCTTTAGCAGTTTAGTGGAAAGACATTTTCAGTTTCCTGAGGAAGAAGAGCCGTTGTTTGGCCTTCTTCAACAGGTGGGAGGTGTCTTTGAATGCCCAGGAACCTAATGTTGTCTTTGCGCTCCACTACCTCCCCCTTGAATTTGTTGATAATTATCGATATTGATGAATATAATTTCTATTTTATCGATATGCTTTTTTTTTCTATATCGTCCAGCCCTACAGGACAGTTTAATTTGCATTAACTTGTTAGATCAAATGCTTCAGAGAAACAGCTTTTTTTTCTTACTTTTACAGCATCGGTTGCCATTGTTCTGATAAAAAGCTGCTATTAATGAGAAAGGTGAGCCCCCCTGCCCGCTATTTTTCTTTAATAGTAGTAATCATCAATATATATTCTGCGTAAATTCAAATAAGCAAACCAGTTCTGTGGCAATAATCTCTGTTTTCACACTCTTAATTCTCCTTAAAGCCACTTTTAATTCAGTCTGCAGAGTAACCACTGAATCTTACAGCCATTTAGTTCTGCCCTGCTGACAAAATGTGCATGCTGGTATGGAAATGAAACCACTTGGCATCACAGACAGAAACACAAAGCCCTTCAGCTGACAGTTTTGTAGAGGACACTACGATTTCCAAACTGTCAGCATGTACCTTAAATATTATCAACTTGAATTTCAAATACAATCTTTAAATAACAATTTTTTCCATTTCCATTCTATCCATTGAACAGAGTGACCACATTTACCACATTTGACATTAATATTCAGGCTACATCATGGCCTGCCTAACACCATTACTTATCTGCCATCTTTACACAGCGGTTTGGTCTGCAAGGCCTAACAGGCTGCCCTGAGCATACCAATTATTTCTAAAAATTCTGTCCCCTAAACACAGTTCATCAGAAAAAAATAAGTTAAGCAGATTTTTCAAGACCATCTGTTTAACAGAGCTTGCAAATCTTGATAATAAGGTAAGGCAATAAGGTAAGATCTGTTGTCATTCTAAAGATGATAGAAATGCATAAACTAAATCAATATTACAACATCCATGACTGGGGATTTGAGGAGTTTATGAAAACTAATTGGAATATATATATATATATATATATATATATATATATATATATATATATATATATATATATATACATATATAGTGTTCATATGTATATAGTGGGCTTCCAGTGTTGCTCCTTGGGCAAGACCATTAAGGCTAACTGTGTACCTCATATATATGATGAGAGGGCATAACCATACCAGCTCAGACGTTGCCCGGTGAAGCAAGGTCTTTGTCAAGTGTTGAGGAACCAGGACACTTTGATGACAAATGAGCTACTGGAACACTGAGGCAATGGACTTGAGAGGACAATGAGGCACTAGTGGAATGTTACTACATCAAAAGACTGCGGGAAACATGGATACCTCGCTATCCACAGTCTAGACTAACAGCAAAACAGCTAGTAACTCAGTGGTCCAACATACACAAACGGCAGCTGCTTTCACAACTAGTTTCACAATTAGAGCAAGGGGGAACTAAGACACACAGTCAGATACAGGGAGTTAAGACCAACCCCCCAGAGACTGGGTGCCAGGCCCCAATGATGCAAGAACAACTGAATAGGAGAACATCTGACCTAAGAGATCCATCCATCCATCCATTTTCTGACCCGCTTAATCCCTCATGGGGTCGCGGGGGTTGCTGGTGCCTATCTCCAGCGTTCACTGGGCGAGAGGCGGGGTACACCCTGGACAGGTTGCTAGTCTGTCGCAGGGCGACCTAAGAGATATATTGCCTAAATTAAGAGCCTGTTAACCCCAACATCAAGTTGTGAAGCTGAGTGAAGCGTCTCCACAGGATCTCCTAGATTATGTGAATACAGCACTAAATACAATCTCTACTGTGACCATCACAGAGACCAATGAGCTGATATACAGTACACCACTAGTGATCCTTGAGATGCTTGGCAAAGGTAACGTCAAGTGCGGCCATAATGGACAATGTCCCCCATGGAAGAGAAGGTTGGAAGCCAAAATCAAGGCTACATGGAAGGAATTAAGCCAATTTTCAGAACTCCAGAAGGGAAATCTCCCAGAGATACAAACAGATACCCATACTTGAGGCCCTAGAAACTGCCAAACAACGACTCCGAGCCTTTGCTTTCAGACTGAAGAGATACACAAAGGAGATAGAAGCCAGAAGAATAAACAAGCTGTGGCAGGGTACTACCAGACAAGCCAACCTACCAAGGATAGAGACAGAGCAATACTGGAAAGGGATATGAGAGAAAGAAGCATCACATAACATGCACAGTGGCTAATAGATCTAAGAGCAGATTACAATAATCTCCCTGAACAAAGTCCAGTGAACATCACAATGGGAGACATCCAACAAAGACTCTCGGGTATAAAGAAGTGGTCAGCACCAGGCCCGGATATGATCCACGCCTACTGGCTGAAGAAGCTGACTTCTCTCCATGAACGCCCAACAGCGCAAATGAACCACATGCTGACGAATGGGACCCACCCTGAATGGCTGAAACACCCCCAGAAAGGGATGCCCTATCAACTATCTGTCAATAACTTGTGTCTCCATGTTACATGTCTTCAGGACATGTTTGTGGTGTTTCTCCCCCTCCCCCTCTTGTTTTGTTTTCTCCTCAGGTTGGGTGTACAGGCTGGAGCCACTTGCCCAAATTGGTTCATGAATCAAGGAGCCAATCAAGACTCAAGACAACCGCCATATAAGGTGTTCAGCTGAGGCCAGCTGGAGGGGCGGATGAGGGCTGACAATCAAGCAAACAAACTTTTGATGTTGCGTTGCTCTCTGTTGTGTAAGATGTGGTGGTGGGAGTTTAGAGACTAGGTAAGTTTGGGGACCCCATACATTTCCAGCACGTAGGTGAATCTCTGTTAGAGACACTAGGTAAGTAGGCTGGTGCCACCTATGTAAAGTTTTGTGAGCTGTTTTGTTAGTTTAGGATAGTAAGGTTTATTTTTACTTTTATTTTTGCTTAGCTTAGATGGTAGAAGGTAAGGGTTGTTTTGATTTGTTTGGCACAGTCTAATGGTCTCTTTACTCCCACCCCTTCCCCCCTCAGTTTGTAAAACTTCTTTTGTGGGATTGTTTTTGCATAAACAATAAATCCCGTTATTTATTTTAAAACATTCACCTGGCTCCCGTCTCATATTTGTGGTTGTCGTGTTACCCTCCCTCCTTCGGTGGTGGGGGGGCCGTAACACAAGTGGGGGCTCGTCCGGGAGATACTTTTTGTCCTGAGCTAACTACAACCACAATATTTGCCGGGTCCTTGTGACTGTTCAACAATGAGTTTTGACTTAGGTGAGTTCATTCACACTCCTTGTTATGAGAAGTTGGAAAGATGTCGCAAGGATGACTTGTTGTGCATTGCAGAACATTTTGATATTCCTGTGAAAAAGCATTTTGCTAAATGTGAAATTAAGAATATCATTGTGAAGAGATTAATTGAGCTTGAAATCCTCGTGGATTCAAGTAAAAGTGACCCAGAGATTTGTGATAACCCTGTTCCTTCTATTGAAGCGTCTGCCATAGCAACTCCCCCAAAGGTGTTGGTGGAACCTGAGGCGCCACCTGGGACTTTACCTCGTTTTGATCCTGTCTCACCAGACTTCAGTGGATCTACTGGTAATGTTAAGCTTAAGGTTCGTCTAGCTCGCCTTCAGTTGGAAGCACAAGAGAGGGAGCTGGTACGCAAGGCTGAGTTTGATTACAAACTGGAAGTTCGTAAATTGGAAATTGAGGCTGAGAAGGAAATCAGATTAAAACAGCTCGAGATGGAAGCTGTGAAGCTTTCACAGAGCAGATCAGCTGATCCTACGCCGGGTTTGCCTGTTAAGAGCAAGTTTGACGTCAGCAAAAACATTGCTCTAGTGCCGCCTTTTAGGGAATCAGAGGTGGATTCGTACTTCAATGCTTTTGAAAGGATTGCAGTAGCATTAGAATGGCCAAAGGAGATGTGGGCTGTGCTACTACAGTGCAAGCTCATGGGAAAAGCACAGGAGGTTGTCTCATGTCTATCTACAGAGGATGGCATGAATTATGAGGTACTGAAAAAGTCCATATTGCGTGCTTATGAGCTTGTGCCGGAGGCCTACAGGCAAAAATTTAGGAATCACAAGCGATCTAATGGTCAGTCATATATGGAGTTTGCACGGGAGAAAGGAATGCTTTTTGATAAATGGTGTGTTGCTAGTGAAGTAAGGGAAAACTTTGAATCTCTTCGCCAGTTGATTCTGCTAGAAGACTTCAAGAATACATTACCTGAGAAAATGGTAGTTTTCTTGAATGAGCAAAAAGTGGCTTCACTAGTAAATGCAGCCATTCTGGCAGATGAGTTTATGTTGACTCACAAAAATGTATTTCTTTCTGCACCTCGCTCAGATAAAGTTTTGGCCACCCGTCTGCAAAAACCTGAACCTGTTCAGACAGAAGCCCAGGCTAGAAGGCCAATTCCTCCACGGGAGGTTCGAGAGTGCTTCTTTTGTCACAAAAAAGGTCATGTCATTGCTGACTGCCTTTCCTTGAAAAACAAGGCTTTGTCATCGCAACCAAAAGGTGTTGGTTTGCTTAGAAATGTGTCACCCCCTTTCAACCAAAAAAATTATGAGAACAATCTAGATCCCTGTTTTAAACCTTTTGTTACTCAAGGATTTGTTTCCTTAACAGGAGACCCCAAAGATGAGCTAACGGTAAAAATACTGAGGGACACAGGTGGTTCCCAGACCATTATTCGGGAGGGTATTTTGCCTTTGTCTGGTAAGTCATCTTGTCAGTCCAGTGTTGTTGTTCAAGGTATTGGAATGACTTTTGTGTCTACACCCTTGCATAATATTCACATTAGCTCACCTTTTGTGAGTGGTTTTTTCAGAGTCGCTGTTCTTCCCGTCTTGCCCATAAGGGGGATTGATCTCATCCTAGGAAATGACTTGGCTGGCGGTAAGGTGTTACCTGTGCCTGAGGTTTTGGATACACCTGATACAAGCTCAGAGAGTGAACACCCAGTGGCTCCAGACATTTTTCCTGCTTGTGTACTAACAAGAGCCCAAACAAAAAAATATGGTCTTGACTTGTCTGACTCTTTCCTTGCCATGGATCAACCTTCTGAAGCCGTAAGATCTGAGAGTGGCCGTAGATCTGAAAGTGTATTTTCTCTTCCAGATCTAGACCTGGCAGACTTACCAGTTTCGAGAGAGGAACTTATCGCCGCACAGAAACGGGATAAAACTCTGATGAAATGTTTTTCTGCTGTTCTTACACAGGAATAAGCCAGAGGGAAAAAGGTAGCATTTGTGGTTGACCAAGGTCTTCTGTTGCGTCGCTGGGCTGGTGACAACTCGGAAGACTGGAATATCACACATCAAGTAGTTTTGCCAACGGAGTGCCGCAGGCAGGTACTAGCTTTAGCACACGATCATCCATTATCGGGGCATTTAGGCATAAATAAGACTTATAAAAAGGTTCTCAGGCACTTCTTCTGGCCAGGGCTCAAGTCTGCTGTTTCACAGTATTGTCGTACCTGCCGGGTTTGCCAAGTTGCTGGCAAACCAAACCAAGTTATTCCCCCTGCTCCTTTGTCACCGATTCCAGTAATGGGTGAACCATTTGAACGGGTAATAGTTGACTGTGTAGGGCCTTTGCCAAAGACAAAAAGTGGAAACCAGTTTATATTAACAATGATGTGTGCTTCCACCAGATTTCCTGAGGCCGTGCCCCTCCGGAAGATCACAGCTCTTGTTGTTACAAAAGCACTGGTAAAATTCTTCTCAGTATTTGGTCTTCCCAAGGTTGTCCAAACTGACCAAGGCACCAACTTTAAATCGAGGACCTTTGCCCAAGCATTAAAAGAGTTGGGTATAGAGCATGTTACATCAAGTGCTTACCATCCTGAAAGTCAGGGTGCCCTTGAAAGATTTCACCAGACCTTAAAAGCAATGCTTCGCAAATACTGTATGGACACAGTGAGGGACTGGGATGAAGGCATCCCACTTCTGTTGTTTGCTGCACGTGAGGCAGAGCAGGAAAGTTTAGGTTTTAGTCCTGCTGAGCTTGTGTTTGGACATGAGGTTAGGGGTCCTTTAAAAATCCTCAAGGACAAGTTGGTCTCAACCTCTAACCCCGTAAAGAGTATCCCAGAGTATGTTGCAAAAATGAGAGAGCGCCTGCAGGCAGCTCGCTCTCTAGCTCAGCGTTCTTTAACCTCAAAACAGGTTAAAATGAAAAAACATTATGACCGGAAAGCAGTGGCTCGTGAATTTAAACCTGGTGATAAGGTTTTAGTCTTGCTACCCACGCCTGGCTCTTCTCTCCAGACAAAATTTTCTGGACCATATGTTGTGGAGAAGAAACTTAGTGGAACAAACTACATTATTCGGACTCCTGATCGCCGCCGTAAGACTAGACTGTGTCATGTTAACATGATAAAACTTTATCATTCAAGAGAAAAGGGCGGTGATAGAGAAACTAAAAGTCAGGTTGAGCCTGTTTCCCCTGTAGCCTGTCTAGCTTCACATTCTGCTGAGGAGGAGTATGTGGTCAGGGACAAAGATGGCCCCCATGTTGGAAGGCTTAGTAATAGTGAGGTTCTGTCTAACTTACCACACTATTTGTCACACTTATCGAATGACGAAGCTGGAGACATTGCACAACTCATTATGGACTTCAAATGTCTGTTCGGTGATACTCCTACTCAGACTAATGTGGTGTCTCATGACATTGTTCTGGTTAACCCAGTACCTATAAAACAGCGAGCATATCGTGTCAACCCTACAAAAAGGGAAATAATGAAAAAGGAGGTGGACTATTTCGTTACAAATAAACTTGCGGTTCCAAGTTGTAGCCCGTGGAGTTCGCCATGTTTACTGGACATAAAGGCTGATGGAAGTCCAAGGTTCTGTACAGACTTTCGCAAGGTAAATGCTGTAACAGTACCTGATGCCTATCCTTTGCCACTCATCGATGATTGTATTGATGAAATTGGACCAGCAACATATGTCACTAAACTTGACATGTTAAAAGGATATTGGCAAGTGCCATTAACAAAAAGTGCTTCTGACATTTGTGCGTTTGTGACTCCAGATAGTTTTCTCCAGTACACGGTGATGCCTTTTGGATTGTGTAATGCCCCTGCTACATTTCAAAGGCTTGTAAATAAAGTACTGGGGGATGTGCCAAACTGCCGGGTATACTTGGATGATATTGTTGTATACTCTCGTGAATGGACCAACCACCTTGCCACTCTGCTTGAGGTTTTCAAACGCCTCTCGGCTGCCTCACTGACTCTCAATCTTTCAAAGTGTGAGTTTGGCAAAGGTTCCATTATCTATCTTGGTCAAAAGGTTGGTGGAGGAAAAATGTGTCCTGTGGATGCAAAAGTCAAGGTAATTTCTGACTTTCCGGTGCCGTCAAACAGAAGGGAGCTTCGTAGATTCCTCGGGATGGCAGGATTCTACCGTCGCTTTTGTAAAAACTTCTCAACAGTAGCAGCTCCGCTGACTGCTTTGACTAGTCTTTCAAAGCCTTTTTCTTGGTCCAAAGAATGCCAGCATGCATTTGAGAACCTTAAAGGATTGCTTTCCTGTTCACCTGTTCTTTCCGCCCCAAACCTCAGTCTGCCATTTAAGCTGGACATAGACGCAAGTGCAGTTGGGGTAGGAGCTGTTCTTCTACAGGATGATAAGGATGGTCTGGAGCATCCGGTGAGTTACTTCTCGAGAAAATTCAACTGTCATCAAAGTAAATACCCTACCATTGAGAAGGAGACCCTTGCCTTACTCTTAGCATTGCAGCATTTTGAAGTTTATCTTGGCTCGAGTGAGGAACCCATAACTATTTACACTGACCATAACCCATTGGTCTTTCTTTCCAGGATGTACAATCAAAATCAACGTCTTATGCGATGGGCCTTAATGACCCAAGAGTACAACCTAAAGATCTGTCATAAAAAAGGGTCTGACAACGTTTTGGCGGATGCCTTGTCACGTGCGTTTTGATGTTGGATTTCCCAAAGGTTTTGGTTTGGATTTAAAAGGGTGGGGGTGTTACATGTCTTCAGGACATGTTTGTGGTGTTTCTCCCCCTCCCCCTCTTGTTTTGTTTTCTCCTCAGGTTGGGTGTACAGGCTGGAGCCACTTGCCCAAATTGGTTCATGAATCAAGGAGCCAATCAAGACTCAAGACAACCGCCATATAAGGTGTTCAGCTGAGGCCAGCTGGAGGGGCGGATGAGGGCTGACAATCAAGCAAACAAACTTTTGATGTTGCGTTGCTCTCTGTTGTGTAAGATGTGGTGGTGGGAGTTTAGAGACTAGGTAAGTTTGGGGACCCCATACATTTCCAGCACGTAGGTGAATCTCTGTTAGAGACACTAGGTAAGTAGGCTGGTGCCACCTATGTAAAGTTTTGTGAGCTGTTTTGTTAGTTTAGGATAGTAAGGTTTATTTTTACTTTTATTTTTGCTTAGCTTAGATGGTAGAAGGTAAGGGTTGTTTTGATTTGTTTGGCACAGTCTAATGGTCTCTTTACTCCCACCCCTTCCCCCCTCAGTTTGTAAAACTTCTTTTGTGGGATTGTTTTTGCATAAACAATAAATCCCGTTATTTATTTTAAAACATTCACCTGGCTCCCGTCTCATATTTGTGGTTGTCGTGTTACCCTCCCTCCTTCGGTGGTGGGGGGGCCGTAACACTCCACAACATGGAAGCTCCTGTCAGGCATCATAGTGACTAAGATAAGAGGGCACATAGATCAACACATGACAGAGGCCCAGAAAGGCATAGGTAAAAACACCAGAGGAGCCAAACACCAGCTGCTGGTTGAAAGAAGAGTCACTCTAGACTGCAAAAACAGACAAACAAACCTATGCACTGCATGAATTGATTACAAGAAAGCCTATGAATCAATGCCACACACATGCATCCTGGATTGCCTGAAACTGTACAAGGTCAACAGTACTCTGAGAGCCTTCTTTGCAAACTCCATGTGGCTGTGGAAAACCACGCTTGAGGCCAACTTCAAGCCAGTTGCACAAATTTCCGTCAAATGTGGTGTAACCACTGTTCTAGTTTCCCTTATGAACAGTGCCCAGATTCTCTGACCTACACTCTATCAAATACTTCACAATGAGAAAATAGTGTCTTAATTGCCAACAGTGTATGGTGTAAATAGAGTGCGTAACTGAGCACAAGCGCAAGGCTAAGAGAACTACAACTAAAATCTAAACTTTGACTGTACACTAAAATAAGGAAGGAGGGATGGTAAAGTTTAAACGTACCAGTTCAATAAACCATACTGGTCCTTAATAAACCAACGGTGATGCACATTAACAGAGCACAGTTAACTTTCTGTACAGTAGAGCAATAGCAGAGAACGTATCCCACCCATTAATTAGGGATTAATCACTGGAAGTGCTACAACTAAATATTACAACCCAAATAGATTAGTAATAAAATTTTAAGCACACTTAGTGCAGCGGTGCTGTCTTAGAACTGTTCAAATCAACCCTTTAAACAGGTTGTACATGTAAAAAACAACAAACAAGGCTGAAGGTATCAAATGGGCTGTATCAACTACACTATTCAGTTTCTTGAATTAGTAAAACAGTCCGTTAGCTTTTCAAACGTTGCAGGCATGAGGGGACTCAATTTGCATTCGTCCTCGGAATAGCAGTTCCACTTATGTTGGCTCCCAGAACAACCATGAGGAATGGGTTACTCACCCTACCATGGATTACCAGTTTTAAAAGAACGACAATAAAACTGCTCCAACTCCGGTCCAAAAGTCCGTTTCAATCCCCTGCGCTGTTCTCACCACACATGCTAGGTCCTTCCTCTCCTGGTCTGTGCAGCTCCCGTACCATACAGTTATGCTGATACATAACACACTCCCTATGGTACCTCTATAGAAGTTCTTTAGCAGTTTAGTAGAAAGTCCAGACATTTTCAGTTTCCTGAGGAAGAAGAGCCGTTGTTGGGCCTTCTTCAACAAGTGGGAGGTGTTTGAAGTCCAAGAGAGGTCGGAGGAGATGTGAATGCCCAAGAACCTAATGCTGTCCATGCGCTCCACTACCTTCCCCTGTATTATAGATAGGAGCATGTTCAGTCCTCCAGGACCTCCTGTGGTCTATTATTACCTCCTTGGTCTGACGGGTGTTCAGGATCAGGTTGTTCCTGGAGCACCACTGTAGGAGATTGCTGACCTCATCCCTATAGTGGGACTCATTATTGTTTACTGGTGTCATCCACAAATTTCACATGTAAACACCATAACTAAGTGGCTGGTATAGTGTACAGAAACATCTGTTCAGAATACCAACTGGAGACCCCCAGGTCTAAATGAGTGTCACCTCCCAAGGAAGTGGAGAATGACAGAGCTAAGATCCTGGGGGACTTCCAAATACAAAAAGACAACATGGTAATGGCCAACCAACCAGAGATTGTGATCAATGATAAGCAACAGAGGACAGCTGTTGTGATCGATATGGCCATCCCGAGTGATGGAAGCATCAGGAAAAAACATCATGAGAAACTGGAGCAATACCAAGGGCTCAGGGAAGAACTAGAAACAGTCTGTAAGGTGAAGATAACAGTAGTGCCAGTGGTCATTAGAGCACTCAGGGCAGTAACCCACACTCTGGAGAAGTGGCTCCAAAAATGAACTGGAGAAACATAAGACATCCCAGTCCAGAAAGGCACAATCTTAGGAAGAGCTAAGATCCTAAGAAGAACCCTCTGGTAGAGGACCCGAGCTTGAGAAATAGAGAGCCACCCACCCTGCTCAGGAGTATACAAAATAAGTTAAGAAGTTGTGGTCCCTTAGCACTAATATTTATTTATTTTTTTGCTCTATACTCTATAAAAGTAAATGGAGTCCTATTTCAAGACATAAAACAGCCGGATAGGCTGTTAAAGTGTGACTCATCTCAAAATCCACCATTTTATAGAAAAAAATGTGGATTATGTGAAAGCTGGGCCTAAGGGTGCTACTTTTATTTTACTGTGCAATATTTTTATATTTTCATGTGAACTTGTTTAGTTCTGCAATATTTGTCTTAAAACCATCTTAGTACTACCCTCTTAGGGTTGAACGGTGGTAATTGCAGTTGAATTTTTCTATTACATTATTTTTCCGACCATAAGGTGCCCCGGATTATTAGGCACCCAGTGAATTAACGTTTCTATGTGTGTTTGTCCACATATAAGGTGCATAAGAGGCACTAAATATTCTTCCCAAGTGTGTAATATCACTCTGCCCCTTCACTTACACAGCTCTCTCTCCTGAGAGAGAAAGCTATCCGTCTCTGTTGGGAGGACAGAGTAGTTGGACTACACTCCCCTGTTTCTAACATGAGGCCAAAATAAATGTAACTTTTATATTGAATTAACATACTAAGTTTGTTGTTGCTAGCGCATACTCTGGCACAGGCTGTGTGAAAGCTCCCAAATACTTGGGCATACTGTGCACATACTGTGAGCTGCCTGGACTTCGTGCTGACTCTCCACGGATGTTTTATCCCTCATAGTCGAGCATACTATTGCCTACATTTCTTCTTGTGCCAAATTCTTACAATTCCCACACTTTCTGCCAGTGGGACGAAGCGGTGGAACGGATGGTAGATGTGTGATTAGCTAGCTGAGCACCTAGAGCCATTTCTTTTCCAGCAGGTTCCCACCACACAACTGTCAGTTAGAAAAGAGAGGGACTGTGATGCTGTGCGACCGCCTGCTTGTAGCAGCTCAGTGTATCAAGCTTGGTGTCACATATAAAACAGTTCGATGTAAAGACTTCCTGCCTCTGATAAGTGTATAGTCTGATACCGCATACACAGTCGTAAAAATATAGCTCCACACGTAGTACCTGTCTGTGCGGAGTCCGTGCAGAGTCAGCCTTGAGTACGCCTCGAGTATGCGGGGACCTCCAGATGGTCATGGCACCATCTATATCGGCCCTGTGAGAGGGCCACTTTGCAGCTTGACAAGATGTGCTGGAGGCTTGCGTTAGGAGCATTGCAGAGTGCACAACATTCCTCATTTCCGAACCACTGGTGAAGGTTCCGAGGACAGGGAAGCATGTCGTATATTGAGCGGATAAGGAAGCTGAGTCTTGCCTGTGGGATCTTCCACAAGTCTGACCAACTGATGTTCCTGGTTGGGATTCCCTCCCAGGTTGTCCACTTTCCTTGCCGTCCCTGAGACACAGCTTTGATCTTGTAGCGATCTTCCTCCATCCTCGTCACCTCCGCCACCACCATTTCCTTCCTTTCCTTGCGGTGGGCCTTGGACCAGAAGCGTGGTGCTTCTCCCCATCCTAGGCCTGCTCTTCCTACCTGCACTCTGCCCACAATCTCCTTGTGCTGCAGCCGGCTTACAGCTTGGTCGGCCTCTGTCTGGGTGTTCCACTTGCGGCCAGTCAGGACCCTGGCGTTAGCATTCCTAACCGACTCATTTGCGGACTCCAGAAGCTCAAGCACCAACCTGGTCTTTTCTTGCCTGTAGCCCAGCTGTAGCGATCTTAGAGGTAGCTGGAGCATGTTCCTCCCAAATAGGCCGGCATAAGAGAGGCACTGTGGCAGCCCCAACCACTTTCGGATGAATTAGTTAGCTTTTCCATCCATCCTACTCACGGTTAATGAGGGGATCTCACTCATTTTCAGGGGCCACAGCAGCCTCTGGTAGAGTGTAAATTGGTAACACCAGACCTTGTATTTGCCCGGGAGTTGGCTTTGGTCAATTCTCTTCAGGCCATCAGAGAGCTGCTTCATAACGGTTTTCCCCATTTGCTTGTCAGAAAGCTCGGCAGTGTACTGCCTTCCAAGGCTTTTGATGGGCTGCTCTGCAAGGAGTGGGATCTTTTCTCCCCCGACGACGAAAGTGGTGTTGTCGTTCCGGATTCCTCTCCTGAGTGACAGGCTACGTGACTTGGAGGGCTTGATCTTCATCCTTGCCCATGACATCAGCTCATCAATCCTACTCAACAGTCTTGCTGTGCATGCTGCTGTCTGAAGGAGGGTGGTGACGTCGTCCATGTAGCTCCTTAGCGGGGGAAGCCTCTGGCCAGTTGACAGTTTGATTCCTCCTGCCATTTGCCTTGCACCGCTGAGGATTATTTCAAACGCTGCTATAAACAGTGTAGGCGAAATAGCACACCCCATCGCTATTCCGACTTCAAGCCGCTGCCATCCAGTAGTGAAGTCCAGGGCAGAGAAGCACATCTGCAAGTTGTTAAAGTAGCTTTCTACCATGCTTCTAATGCAAGCGGGCATGTGGAAGAACTCCATGGCGTAGATGATCAGCTGGTGTGGGACAGATCCATATGCGTTGGCCAGGTCGAGCCAGATGACGTGCAAGTCAGTCTTGTCCCGCTTAGCCCTCTGGATCTGGTCCCAGATCATTGTGGAGAGCTCCACACATCCTGGGAACCCTGGCACCCCTGCTTTCTGGCAGTTGGTGTCGATGTAATATGTTCTGGAGCAGGTAGGTCGTCATCCTTCTGGCTAGCACTGAGAAAAAGATTTGTCCCTCTACATTTAGAAGGGCAATATTACGGAACTGCCCAATATCCTTGGAGTTTGTTTCCTTGGGAATGAAGACCGCTACCGCTCTTTGCCACTCGGCTGGAATGAGTTGTTTTTTCCAGACAGTTCTCATTAGGTACCATAGCAACTCTAGTACCTTAGGGCAGTTCTTATAGAGCTTGTAGGGGACTCTGTTGGGGCCTGGTGCAGAAGAAGACCTCGCCTTCTCCACAACTTGCCTAACCTCACTGAGCTTGGGAGGCATGGTGTTAAACTCAGCAGTTGGTTGTGCAGGTCGCGGTACGTATCCTGGTGTTCCTAAGAGGACATTCCTTTGTGGATCGCTGTACTGCTTTCTAACATGCTGTTCCAATTGCTCCCTGGTAGTTTCGAGCTTGCCAGTCTTCTTTTCCTCCAGCAGCTGTCTGGCATGCTTGAATGGATCCTTGAAGAAGCTGGCTCGCTCTTTCTGTTTCCGCTTGTTACGTTTTCGGATGCGTTCAGCTCTGCGAAGCATGGCTAGTCTTTTCCTGACCTCTTCCCATAGGGCTTTCAGCCCTTCTTTCTCCGCAAAAGTGGCCTTTCTCCAGCTTTTCCGGAGTTGGCGACGCCTTTGTACCAGCTGGAAGATTTCCTTCTCTCTCCTTCCCTTCTCTCTTTGGATGGACCTCTGTCTGGAAACGATCTTGTCATGGTTGAGTTTTGGTTTGGCTTTGTTTTTCTGTTATTTTCATTTTTTCATCTCTTTTGGGTTAGGTTTGACTTCATTTATTGTTAGTTTTCATTGTCATCAGTTGTTTTCTGTCATCTTCACTTCACCTCCTCAGCAGTCAGTCACACCTGTTAACATTTACTAGTTAATTAGCCAGAGTCTTGTTCCACCTGTTAAGTGCTCTATTTAAACCTCCCTCTGCCTTCAGTTCAGCACTGGGCCGTCTTCTGCTATCCCCCACTCCATGCCAGTCCCTCTGTAAGTCTTTTTATTCTTCTGTTCATTCCTGGAGAAGCTCTGCTCTTTGTCCAGGTGTCTTCGGTGAATTGCTAACCTGACAAGCTGCTCTGGAGAAGCTCTGCTCTGTGCCCTGGTGTCTCCTGTGAACGGCTAACCTGACTAGCTGCTCCGGAAAAGCTCTGCTCTGTGCCCTGGTGTCTCCTGAGAACTGCTAACCTGTCAAGCTGCTCTGGTGAAGCTCTGCTCTGTGTCCTGGTGTCTCCTGAGAACTGCTAACCTGTCAAGCTGCTCTGGTGAAGCTCTGCACTGTGTCCTGGTGTCTCCTGATAACTGCTAACCTGACTAGCCGCCCTAAGTCCTGGTGTTGCTATGAGGCCTGCTAGCCGAGCAGCACCTAGTGATTGTGGACTCTCTCTCCGGGCCGTCAGCTCCTGCCATCACCTACATCCCTGACCTTCTGCAGCCCTGAACCTCCGGTCTTCATCATCCGCCATCCAGCAAACTTTCTTTAAATAAAAACTCTTAAACGTTAGTCCCGTGTGCGCTTCCTGAGTTCTTCGGTAAACAAATCATGACAGATCTCTCCAAACCTTTCCTTGCAGGTCTGGTATATGATGTCCCCCAGCCGATTCAGCTTGGCCTCTGCCCCTCCTTGCAGTGACTCCTGTAGAATCTTGATCAGGTCTGCGTCCAGCGCACGCCATGCCTCTGCTTCACTAGACTTTGGCCACTTGATCTTATTCCTTCTGGCCGGTTTCTTGGTCTCTGTGATTGGCTCTATTATGTCTGGTGTGGTGAGGACTGGGTCTTCATGCTCACGTGGGGACTCGTTTTCCACCAGTGGACCTTCCTCCTCTGTCACCCTCCTCCCTTCAGCAACATTGGGTCCATTGGCTCTGTGGTTTTTGCCCTGGCTTTTGGTCCCTCTTGTCTCACCTGCTGTTGCAGTGCAAGATTGCTGCCGGCTATTCTGTCCACACTTTGCTTTCCCCTGGTGGATCCGTACTCCCCTAAACGTGGTCACTTTCTCCCATCCACATGCACACTTTCGGAGGACCTTCTCCTCATTTCCTGGTATTCTGGGTGTCTCGTTATCCTTTTCCGTTGCCGTCGTCACCATGTAGTCCGTCCTGTTGGGCCCACCTTTCATCCCACCTCTCGGAGGGCCCACGGGTTGTTGTTAGAAGTTTGCAATATTACAAACAGAGCTAGTCATTGCAATGACTACATTTCAAGAAATTATCCCTCTCTAGATGTACCTTTAAAAAAAATAAATAAAAAATAGTCCCTGATTCAAACATCGCCATTACTTCCCTATAAGAAGGTCTCGCCCACTGTGGGAATGAAATTTTCCATTTCCACCCAACTCCCTTTCCTGTGGTCATTGTTTTATTGGTGCGTAAGGTGTCTTTTACTCCAGTGAATAGTAGTATACATAAGCCATGTTTATTTCTGTAACATCAGTTACACTATTTTATATATTTTCTTATAATGGAAAGAAATGATATTTATTTGTGGATTCTGCATGCCCACAAAAGGGAAAAGGGAAAGTATTACCAGCACTATTCCACAATACAAACGTGATTTTTTTACTTCTTTTTTTCTTTTCTTTGTTAGAAATGTAAATGGGAAATTTTTAACCAAACCTGTGCGCACTTCATAAATATCTGTTCAGATTTCTACATTGATCTAACTGCTGAGAAAATGCCTTACTCCAGACCCACGTGTTGTTCCAACCAACAAACTTTCAAACATTTCCATCACTCTTAGCTTGAACTGCTAAGAGCATGTTTGTACTTGATGCTCCTGCTGTATAGAGTGAAATATACCCTTTACATCTCACAGCCTCATTTCACAGACATATTTGATGCTTGCAGATTACATGTTATGCTCTTTACTGGCACCTATCAACCATAGCCATATTCTTATCTGAGAGCAGAACAGAGTCTTTGAAGATGTTGGAGGGGATTCAATCTAGCCAAGTCAAACACAAGCAACATCATATTTGTATTGCCTTCTTTGAACCAGGTTGATGTAAATCAATGGCAGTGTTGTCAAATCTATGCAAACTTTTACATGACATCCTTTTTTCTCATACTGCTCTGCTCAAAACTTCACCTGCTTTCTCCAGTTAAGGTGCTTACAGAAAAAGGACATATTTTTTTAATTCACTTCAGTTCATTCATAGGGTGCCAATTCACAACAGAGGTCAATGTACTTTTCAAGAGAAAGCATCCATTATATATCCTATAATGTATAAACCAGTTGAATTTAACATTAATCATATTTTCTAGAAAAAGAACCTTACTGTTTCTCTTTTTTTCTCGTAAAGAGCACAAAGGTCTTAATGCTGGGTGCATTGTTGGTTCAGTTTGCTGACTATCATTTGTGACCTCTTTAAAAGATTGTCAAATGTGTTAAAACAGACTGTCTGCTCTCCCAGATCAATTAGAATCACTGTACCTCAAATTTGTAATTCATTGTTATTTTTGTACAATGTTTGCATTCTGATATACAACATAAAATAATCATGTACTCAATTTACTAATCTCTTTTTGGATGTGACTATCATGAGTTGTGTCTCTCTGTCTTTTGCATTCCTTCATGCCCACTTGCTCTGCTGTAATCTGCCTCACGTCTCATTCCTGTGACCTGTTCCACTACTCGGCTGCAATCAGCTTCATGCTTTGCACCGGTTTTCTGGACTACGTAAGCACTCCACAGCCACTGTTTCAGGACCTGATTATCAAATATTTTTGCCTGTAGATGGCCAGTGGTTTTCCACGTCTGTTTGTTGCGTTTTGACAATGATTCTGTTTTCCTACATTTCCCTGCCTTGTGGGACATCTACCAAACTTTTGATCTCTGGACAACAATCTTGCTTCTGCACCCTGACCAATTAGTCTTCTGTGAATGACCATCACCTACCTTTGGATGACAAACTTATCTCTACCATTCTGTGTGATGTCTCTGCAGTGAATAAAGCCTGCTTTCACCACTGCCACCTTGTTACCAGCTTGCTCCTGCAGAAGTTCACTGCCTGCATCCAGGGTCTGTCTCAAATAAAAAGCTATCAAACACAATTCACTATCTGGCTGAGTTTTTAGGTCTTGTGTCTGGCCCCTTACCGTGGCTTACAAAAGAGAGGAGAGATCTGACAGTAAAAGAGTAGAATCCAAAGTGTAGACTCAAACTTTATTTAAGAGAGATAGCTCCACAAACAGTCCACAATCCAAAAGGGACGTCCTAAACACAAGCAAAGGTCAAAATCCAGAAAAGACAAAATCCACAAGAATAATTCAAAATACACATGACGCGGGAGCTGATATGCTGACAGGAGTCGAGCTAGCAACTAGCAAAGAGGAAGGGAAATCTCATGACCTACGTAAAATAATTTGTTGTAAACCATCAGTGTAGCTATCCACAAGGTTCTAGAAGAGGCAACCAGAGTAGTTATGACAAGGTCCTGTCTTATTAAACCCCAGAACTAAATACATAACTTAATACCAGATTCCAGTGAATTTGTGTGTTGTTTTTAAAGGGGTTGCTTGTGCCTCATTTGTCAGACAGCATGAGATATGGGAAAGGATCAGACTACATATGAATTGAAATAAAAAAAACTTGCACATTTTAGACAACCTATTTTCTGAATATTCTAAATAATAACAGTAAAATGCAGAAAAAGCTGCTGAAAATTCCTACTACTGAGTTGTGTTAAGAAAATATCTTAGTCAGGCAGAAGGTGTGTCTCATCTCTGTTGCTGGGTAGAATAACATGGTGTTTTATTTTATTGGGGGGGGGGACAGTTTCTTTGTTCGAAACAGATCCTCCTCCTCTTGAAAAAACATGGGAGGGTCTCACCCTTAAAAAGATGTGTTCAGATTTGTGAGAGTCAGACAGAAGTCTACATCGCTTTGTGAAATCATCTTATAATGGTAATGCAATACTCTGTCTCCATATTTAATTTTCTAATAAATTAAATATGCATATTGCAATGTTTTACCTCTTGATCAATGTTTTCCTCATTTACGGCCAAATCTGGAACCAGGGTAAGATGGGCCTTCAATAGATATGTAGGAGCAGGCCGGTGAACCAAATCCATAACAGTTGCTATGAGCACTGTCATTAGCAGGATTAGGAAAACATCCTAAGCCATTCCAGGCAGACATTAAGAATATATAATGCACTGTAACTTCACAAAGAGTCAACGGGATTGTAAAAATCATTCTGGACAAGCCTCATGTGAAGTTCATTAATGGGGATGCTTTGGTCACATCGCGATACTGGCTTATGATCAATAGTGTAAAGGAAAGGCAGTATGTTTATGGAAGAATTTAACCGGCATGAAGATTGATCTCTGACATCTGTTGTATTTCAACCAGATCACACAGGCTGCCACTTTGAAGCCACACTAAGTAATATTCAAGTGGTGCTCCCCCTACAGGACTCTTTGAAAACAGCATAGTTGTAAACATGCTCCCCTCTGTGTGCCCCCCACACCCCTCGCCGGGATCGCTGTTCGCGATGCCCCGCCTCTGTTTTGCCTCGCCTGGGTCGCTGTCCTGCGACGCCTCGCCTCTGGTTCATCTCGCCGAGGTCGCTGCCTGCGACGCCCGCCTCTGGTTCCGGCGCTCTCAAAGGTTCCGGTGCTCTCAAGGGTTCTGCGCTTACAGAGGGTCCTGCGCTCATGGGTTCCGACGCCTTCCCTGAGCCCACTCGGTTCCTGTGCCGACAAGGGATCCTGCGCTCCCGAGTTTCTGCGCCCGAGAGGTACCTGCACCCGAAAGGTTCCAGCTTTTAGTTTTGTTTTTTGCCCGCCATCCAGTGCCACCCTCCACCCACCCAGGCAAGGTGGTTTTGGTCGTCTAGAAGCCGACAGTCTTCTGACCATCATGCCTGTCTTGTTCCCGTTCGTCTTCTGGTCCTGTTCCTTGGAGACGACGGTCTGTTCCTGTCTACCAGTTCCTGCACCTCTACAACTCCGTCTGGTAAAATGACTCTGGCTTCATCATCCACAACCTGCTGTTCTCAATAAACTCTGGAAACCAGCTCTGTGTGTGTGTGTGCACTCATCCAAGACAAATCATGGCACTGTCACTGCTCTGTATTTGTGAATCCTATTTTGTTTGCTTTAAGGATTGAATATAATTCATTATTTCTATAGGCTTTTATTTAATAAAACAGTTTAACTAGAACAGTCAAAGGCAATCCTAAACAAATGTGTTTTTAATCTTGTGTTACGCCGGTTCAGACTTGACAGACTGCATTTTCCATGATGCAATGTGGTCAAAATGGCCACCAACTCCCATCATGCAACACAGCCCAAAATGGCCGCCGACCAAGATACGGTTGCTATGGTGATAACTATAAAACACAGCGGCGCGCTGCATTCTGCCTTCTTCTTGGCGTTCTGCCAGTCCGAGAAGGCACGCAGCTGTTACACTCCATTGGGATTACCCCCCCACGCCACGTGCTTGATAACTTTGCTGGACCGAAGATTAACAAAGCAAAACTTTCCCTGTATTTGCTGATACAGGAGGTCGACTTAAAAAGGTACTTTTGAATTCCCTCTGATCAAAGACTGAGAGCCGTTATCTCCCGGTGATCGAACGAGGACTACGCTTTTGTTTGGCCGAACAAAGCGTCTAACGCCCAGAGAGACGAAGGAACTTCTCCTCCCATTTTCCCTGCCGTCCGATGCACCGGCTCGCTGAGCTGAACCAGATCCGCGGACTCGGAGTGCTCCCGGACGCAGCCGGGACAACGTCAAGTAAACGGGATTTTCCCCTTTTATTTTTTTTATTTGTCGTTTCATCCTTAAGATGATCTAAGCGTGCCTGGGCAGAGAAACCTATTTAGGACTTTAGTTTTAATGCTTTTTACTCCAAGACGGAGTTTGTTTTAACTGTGAATATTTGCTGTTGTATGTGCATGTTCTTTTTTTGTAAGTGATTTTGGCTGTGCTGGTTTGTGTTTTATAAGCGACCCCGCCGCGTGTCGACTTTTCCATCTTTTCCCATCTTTTTCCATCTTTTTCCCTCTCTCCTCGCCTTCTCCTTATCAGTTCAATCTCTTTGTTAACCTCAGTTCGCGGTCTCCTCTCGAATTTCTCATTCAGACCGCCTCTTAAGCGAGGTAACACCCCACATTAGCGTAAGCGTGATTACATCATTAGGACCTCCCCTCACGCATCAAGGTTGTAGATCCTACGTCATCATAGCCGCCATCTTGGGAGGGTGTCACGTAGTTAAACTGACTAGCTGTTGTGAAAACTTTGAAGCATCCGTCTGGATTCTCAAAGCGGTTGTCTGCCTCTCAATGCTGCGACGTCAAATACCGACGTCTTAAAGGTGGTGTTTAAACAACTGTGAGTTGAACTAAGATTTGCTACCTCTCATTTTAATCCCTTTTTGATTTTATTTCCCCATATATATTTTGCATGTTTAGCTTTAGTAGTGAGTAGGGTTCCAAGATTGTGGAATCAGAGAATTACTGTAACAGGGAATTGCCTTTGGTTTAATAAAACAACAACTGTAATTGTTTGTGTTCATTCCAATTCACAATTGCATGGTTATTCAGAATTCAGAGCTACTCCCTCTTCAAAGTTAACAGCTGATATTAACACAGAGACATTTTCATTGGACTGGTGATAAAAGGGTAACGGTTTGAACTCTAATTGTAGTTATAAGTTGAGTTATCACCGTTGCTGGATAAATCTTATCGGTCAGAGTCCGATCAGATCATTTGTTCCAGCACAACTAAGTTCATAACAGCTAATTAATAAATGCATTAGTAGTATAAATCATTACAAGCTTATAGCTCTAGCATAGCATCACCACCATTTGAATTATAATTGTTATAGCTAATTTTTGAGTTTGAATGACTTATTATTTAAATTATAATCCCAAATTATAATTAATAATAATAATCATATTCAATCAGCTGCTGGCATAACACTTGATTTAAAAGAACTCAGGCATTCAGCATTTTCACAGTTTTCTGGAAGTTTGTTCAAGATAAGTGGAGCATAGGAACTAAATGCTGCTTCTCCATGTTTAGTTCTGGTTCTAGGTATGCAGAGTAGGCTGGAGCCAGAAGACCTTAGTGGTCTGGAGGGTTGATACACTGATAACAGATCTGTGATGTATTTAGGTGCTAAGCCATTCAGTGATTTATAAACTAACAGTATTTTAAAGTCTATCATCTGAGATACAGGGAGCCAGTGTAAGGACTTTAGAACTGGGGTGATGTTCTCTACTTTCTTAGTCTTAGTGAGGACGTGGGCAGCAGCGTTCTGGATCAGCTGCAGCTGTCTGATCCACTTTTTAGGCAGACCTGTGAAAACACTGTTGCAGTAATCAATTCCACTAAAAATAAACTCATGGATTAGTTTGGAGGAGGTGAGAGAGAGCGAGAGAGAGAGATGTGTGTATGCGGACGGATAATGGCCGGAGTTACCGGCTCGCTGTATGTAGCGCAGCAGTAGCGGTGTCTAGTTATAGGTCTTAAGATAAGATAGTCTTTATTGATCTCACAATGGAGAAATTCACTCGTCACATCGGCTCATACAAGAAGGTGCAGAGTAGGGAAGGTGCATTCAGTTATATGCAGCGAATCTTCATATCTACAATGGATCAAAAGAATACCAAAAAAAATACAAAAAAGGAAATAGGAATGTAAATGTCTCATTTACATTCTTAGTGGTCTATATATATATATATATATATATATATATATATATATATATATATATATATATATATAAACATATCTATATATTTAAATATATACATATATCTATGCGCCTACTTACATACGCACCTACGCGTATGTACGTGCATATACATTGTATACATTCGTACATACATACATACATACATGTGTACTGACTTATGTTCAAGTGTTGATAGCAGCAGAAGTCACTACATCAGGATTATTGCACGGGTTGTAGGACAGTGTATTAAATATATTATTGCACCTCGGTTATTGCACATTAAATATTACAGTTATGGTCACAGTTGCATTTACAGTGCAGCATTGTAAAATCTGATAGCAGCAGGAATAAATGACCTGCGGTAGCGCTCCTTTTTACAGACTGGATGTCTAAGTCTTGCACTGAAGGAGCTGTTCAGCTCCTCTACAGTCTGGTGCAGGGGGGGAACGTGTTGTCCATGATGGATGTGAACTTGGACAACACCCTCCTCTCAGCTACTTCCTCCACTGAGTCCAGAGTGCAGCCCAGGACAGAAGTGGCCTTCCTCACCAGCTTGTTCAGCCTCTTTCTGTCCCGCTCTGCACTGCCAGGAGCCCAGCAGACAACAGCGTAGAGGAGGGCTGAGGCCACCACAGAGTCATAGAAGGTCTTTAGCAGAGGCCTGCTCACTCCAAAGGACCTCAGCCTCCTGAGGAGGTGGAGCCGGCTCTGGCCCTTCTTATACAGGGCGTCGGTGTTATGTGTCCAGTCCAGCTTATTGTTGACGTGAACACCCAGGTATTTGAAACTCTCCACAGTTTCTATGTCCTGCCCCTGGATGTTCACAGGTGAGTGAGGTGGGTGTCTTCTCCTGAAGTCGATCACCATCTCCTTGGTCTTACTGGTGTTTAAACACAGATGGTTCTTCTCACACCAGTCCACAAAGTCCATGATGACCGACCGGTACTCCAGCTCGTTCCCCTCAGACACACAGCCCACAATGGCCGAGTCGTCAGAGAACTTCTGAAGGTGGCAGCTGTCCGTGTTGTAGGTGAAGTCCGAGGTGTAGAGGGTGAAAAGAAACGGAGACAGGACGGTACCCTGGGGGGCCCCGGTGCAGGTAGATGATGGCATCCTCTACTCCGATGTTGGGCTGGTAGGCAAACTGCAGCGGGTCCAGGGTGGGGCTCACCACAGTGCGCAGGTGAGCTAGGATGAGGCGCTCCATGGTCTTCATCAGGTGGGAGGTCAGGGAGACTGGTCTGAAGTCGGCCGGTTCCCTGGCGTGCGGTGTTTGGGGAACCGGTACCACACAGGAGGTCTTCCACAGGGTGGGCACCACCCCCAGGCTGAGGCTCAGGTTGTAGATGTAGCTGAGGACCTCACAGAGCTCATCTGCACAGGTCCTCAGTAGCCTGGGGGGGATGCCGTCCGGTCCAGAGGCTTTCCTTTGTTTCAGCCTCGTCAGCTGTCCTCTCACCTGCATTGGTGTGACTGTGAGGGGGGAGGAAGGTGGTGCTGAAGGTGTTGATGGGTCAGTCGTTGATCGGAGTGGCGGTGGGGGGGATGGTAGGTCTCTGGAGCGCTGGTGGTTGGAGACATGTGGAGAGTTGAGGGCAAGGAGGGGGCCAGTGTGGGGGGAGTCAAACCGGGTGAAGAATGTGTTCAACTCATCTGCAGACTTGGTGTCTCCGTCTGCAGCCCTGCTGGTCCTCTGCCCGAAGCCTTGAACTACTTGCTTAGTTTATTAGCCAAACAAGAGACTTTACGGTCAAGGCCAATAAACCACAAACCTGCAACTCACAAAATTTACGAGAGACTAAAAGCCAGACGCTGCTTATAATAAGCAGACTTGGTAACACTGCTATTGATGCCAATGGCCTTACATTGGGTTGCTGTAAAGCTGGTCGTCTTACCGCGAGAACGAGAAAAGAGCAGCAAGACCGCCTCCAGGTCGGCGTTCAGAAAGAGTGGCTTTTCGGCCAGGGACATTAGGGGGAGATGACAGAACCTAAATTGTCTCATAAACACTTAAATTACTACCACAGGGACTTAGAAGAGGATATATTCAGGCAAAATGTTACGTTGTGTGGCTTTGAAACCTTCTTATAAGCAAAACTGGCTTAGACTTCTTTTACTATCAATATAATTTCTTATTTTTTGGACAGAAACTTGCTCTTCTTTCCCTGGACAAAAGATACTTTTAGAAATGACATCTTCATTAACTGGCTGGTTGCAGGGGAAGAAGCAGTAAGACTTGTAGTATAGAGTGGGTGCGCAGCAACATGCTGTTGTGCAGGGAAGGAAGATAATGCATACAAACTCTGAACTCTAAACTATCCAGAGTAAAAGATACAATTTGGACATATTTGAAGAGGCAAAAATGGTGCGGGGGTTGGAAGAAAAGGAGAAATATTGGGATTCTACCAGCTATATCTGCTATTCAGCAGGAGAATGAGCCTCCGCAGAACAGTGCATAAAATTTTCATGGCTCTGTCGGGATGCTGTGTTTCTCTTGGATTATTTATCAAATAGTGAGAAGTTGTTTATCACACAGCTAATCCTCTTCTGCACAGGTAGGAGCAATGGAACTTCACACATTTGGCCTCATAATTAATATTAATCTATTTTTCTGCAGCTAGAAGGCAGAAAAATGGATGTGCTGTATTCATTTGACTTATAAGACAGACACTGCTGGCCGGTCAGGGAGCTCTCCTTATGCTGTAGAGGAAACAGTCTGCAACACAAATGTTTAAAAAAGGACATTAAGATTAGCTAAAGCTGATATTTTTTTCCAAATGGAAAAGTGTTCACAAAAAAATGAGGCAAAGAAAATACACAAAGCTTTAAATTTAGCTTTATGTGCCACATAAAAAGGGAGCCTCTCTTTCTGTCTAGATATTAACACATCATTGCTAGTTGAGATGAGAAAGCTTCTAGGGGATTTTTTCAGCTCACAGTCTTGTCCATATTAATTCAATTAAATACCATGCACCATGCATGGTGGTGTATGACTTGGTGAGAGTGGAGTAATTGAACCCCCTGGCATTACAGACTTACTTTTCTGTTTGGCTCAACATATGTTGCAAGAATAAGATAGCATTGCTGAGGTTGGACCTGAAGCTAACAAACGATAAACAAATGTTGGTCTTTTTTGAACCCAGTTATTGTTTCTTGGAGTGAGAAGGAGGGGAAAAAATAAAAACTGAACATTAGATTTCATCACACAAATATAGGTCTTAGTCCCTACGTAGCAGAACAATCCAGTTTTTTAGTTTGTCAAGCTTTAACACAAGTTCACAAATTATGCATTTAAAACTACATTTACCTACAGTTAAGTCCAAAATTATTCATAACACTGAGAGATGAAAGTTCAAAGTAACCTTTTCATTGTACCAGTCTTTCTTCTGACTGGAAATAATTTTTATGTTTTGGATAGCCCAGCCAGGCCCCAACATGAATATGTGACTGTAAAGAGGCCTAATTTCTCCTCATCAAATATAAATAGTGAAAAATATCAGTGGAAACATGCAAAAAGATTTCCTTTATCCAGGCTGGGACACTGGTAATCCTAATTATTAAACTCCACCCTCAGAAAGGTCTAACCAGTTCTGCAAAGCCCTTGCTATTGATTCTGTGTAAAATGTATCTACCTAATTATATACATTTTGTATATATAGTTTATGCTGAAATGTATTCAAATGGTTTAGAACAGTTATTCCCAAACTATTGTTCGCGTACCCCTAGGGGGTACGCGACGTCATGACAGGGGGTACGGGGAAAGATTTTGGAAAAAAAAAAAATGCAGGAAAAAAAAAATCAAATGCCGTCCAATAGTGGCCTCGTACGCGAAGCAGCAACCTTAAATTCAATGAATAGCACGAGCTGGAGTAGGGCTCGGGGTTGACACTGATAAAGTTGGTTAGAGGCGACCTGTGACGTCCCCGGAGAAGGACAGGAGGAGCCGCAGGGTTTCTGCTGGCGCAGAGGGAGAGGAGTGCCGTCATCAGCGGGCGGTGGAGGGGGTGTGGTTCCTCCGCTGATCGCAGCCGGCGGGGTCCAGCCGCTGTGGAGAGGCTCCGTCATCGTAGCCGCGGAGGTCATTATGCGGCCGGGAGGTGAAGAGGAGCCGAGCGTCTCAGCGCACGGAGGAGCTGCGCGCAGCCCTCCAGGTCCTCCTCGGTCTTCACAGCCTGGTCCAAGAAATTAATGCCATTCGCCACTACATATTTATGTGAGAGAGGTTTCATGTCTGACCAGCCTGAAAACTAAATACCGACACAGACTATGTGTGGAAGACAATTTAAGACTGAAACTGTCGCCGATTCGGCCAGACATACAGGGGTTATGCGCGTCCTCTCAAGCACACCCCTCACATTACAGACTACGGTGAAGTTAGTTTGATATTGGACATTCAAGCTCCGCGGAGTCAGCGGGATCCAGCTCATGGTTGATCCGGTTGAAGGACTCCGTTTTCGGCCAGCGTCTCTCAGCTGCTCCCTCCTCCCACACGCGGTGGTGCAGTTAGGGACCGTCAAAAAAGTTTTGAACCAAGCACTCTTGAGAAATAAAAATCAATAAATTCCTTATCTAGTGACTAGCTAAGACAAAACTAATAGGAAATCATGCCAATAAATAACAGCTGTAAGGCACACTAATTTTTATTCCATTTTAAGGCTTTGTCTATTTTTAAAGAATTGTTATTATAGCAAAATGTGATATTTCTTCAATAGCTTCCAGGTTATGTGACCCACTGACTCCAAATCTATGTAAAATTGTTCTACTATTTTACCTTGATGGGGCACACTCATTTATATCCCATTTTAAGCTTTTTTCTATTTTTAAAGAATTTGTATTATAAAAATAATTGATATTTCTTCAATAGCTTCCGGGTCATGTGACCCATTGACTCCAAATCTACGTCAAATTGTTCTACTATTTTACCTTGATGGGGCACACTCATTTATATCCCATTTTAAGCTTTTTTCTATTTTTAAAGAATTTGTATTATAAAAATAATTGATATTTCTTCAATAGCTTCCGGGTCATGTGACCCATTGACTCCAAATCTATGTCAAATTGTTCTACTATTTTACCTTGATGGGGCACACTCATTTATATCCCATTTTAAGCTTTTTTCTATTTTTAAAGAATTTTTATTATAAAAAATAATTGATATTTCTTCAATAGCAGTCCGCAGTTTTGGCTGTATTCTGAACAGGCTCGTTATAGTCTTTGTTCTTGTTTGTTACATGTCATTATGTTATGCCCTTTTATAATGCAGATGTATTTAGTATCTGCAGTCCAGTTAATAAAACTCTGATCCCTATGTTGAATGTTTCTTTTTTTTGGGGGGGGGGGGGTACGCGGATGGAGATGAAATGCTCCAAGGGGTACGCGATGCAAAAAGTTTGGGAAGCACTGGTTTAGAATGATAATTTGTCTGTTACCCCTGCTCATAAAAGGTTTATTTCTGAATTGAGCCAATGAATATATTTTTATAGCAATATTTATTTGTAATACTTTGTTTTTCAAGTGATTTAGAATGACAGTAATGAATATGATGAATCACGCTGGCGAGAATAGTGCAGTTTTGTTGTGACAGATTCATTGGTATTATTAGTTTGAATAAATCTACACCAGTTTCTACTGGTGTTCACAGCTTTCTCTGACATAGTGTTAATTATTTGCATTTTCACTTTTCTATAATTATATATATATATATATATATATATATATATATATATATATATATATATATATATATATATATTGCTGATAAATGTGCTCCATTTGGAGACAAATATTGGTTCCTTTGTATATGTTTTTTTCCCCCTTTTTGTTTGGTGGACTTTTCTAAACAAATCCCCAAAACAATTGAATAATTTATATATTTAGATATCAGTAAGGGAAGAAATAACCTATGCGTTACCGCTCTAAAACGTCTGTGCTTCACTTTTTCCCCCTCTTTTTTTTGCATTAGTTTTGGGACAACTAAGGGTCATATTCTGTACCTTGGTTTGTTAGATATTTTCGATTGTAATTACTTTCAAAATAATATTTAGATTATAATATTAAATATTTTTAGGCAGAAGTGGATTGTTTTGTTCCTGCTGTGTGCCATATTTATTTATTTTTACTCAGTAACTTAAGTACTGATTTTTAGACCTCTGAAATTGTCGGGGTCTAGGAGATTTTTTCCCTCTGTATGGTAGCCAAGTCTGCCCCCGGAGTTGTCTATTGATGCTGACCTAATTGATCTCACCCAGGTACCTGAGGAGTATCATGATTTAAGTCAAGTCTTCAGTAAAAGTAAGGCTCTATCTCGATGGTCAGGCGATGGAGACGTACATAAACAAATCCCTTAACGTTGGAATAATCTGCCACCCTTCGAATCCACTGGGGGCAGGCTTCTTCTTTGTTGGCTAGAAGGATGGCTCCCTTCGCCCATGCATCGATTACTGGGGCCTAAATCAGATTACAGTAAAGAACAAGTATCCTCTTCCCCTCATCTCTTCAGCCTTTGAAACCGTCCATGACTCAACCATCTTCACTAAACTGGATCTCCGTAACGCATATCATCTAGTCAGAATCCACCAGAGGGATGAGTGGAAGACAGCCTTCAAGATACCCATAGCTCACTTCGAATACCTGGTCATGCCTTTTGGTCTCTGTAATGCCCCCGCAGTTTTCCAAGCTCTAGTGAACGATGTACTACGTGATTTCCTCATCGTTTTCGTGTATCAAGATGACATCCTCATACTCCAAGAACATATCTGATCGCCGTCGTCATGCCCATCTACTTCTTCAACATCTCCTAGAGAACAAACTGTCCGTTAAGGCAGAGAAATATGAATTCCACAAACCTTCAGTTACCTTCCTTGGCTTCATCCTTGAGGGTAGGCAGGTGCGATCAGACCCAGAGAAGATCAAGGCAGTTTTGGAGTGGCCAGTCCCACAGACCCATAAGCAACTTCAAAGATTCCTGGGTTTCGCCAACTTCTACCACCGTTTCATCAGGAACTACAGTCAGACGGCTGCACCCTTAACAGCCCTCACATCCACCAAGACCATGTTTCAATGGACTGAAGAGGCCAACTCTGCCTTCCTTACACTAAAGGAGAGATTCTCCCAGGCACCCATCCTGACTTACCCTGATGCTAAGAAGCAGTTCATCTAGGAGGTGGATGCCTCAGATGTGGGGGTGGGAGCAGTTATCTCCCAATGGTCAGACTTAGAGGGGAAACTCCACCCATGCGCCTACTTCTCCCGACAGTTGACCCCTGCTGAAAGAAATTATGACATCAGAGACCAAGAACTTCTCGCCATCAAATTGGTCCTTGAAGAGTGGCGCCACTGGCCAGAGGGTGCTGAACATCCTGTTTTGGTCTGGACAGATCACAAGAACTTATCATATATCCAATCAGCTAAACGTCTGAACTCCCAGCATTCTCGATGGTCTCTATTCTTCTCCCATTTCAACCTGTCCATCTCATATCGTCCCGGTTCCAGGAACATTAAACCAGATGCCCTCTCAAGTCCACTCATGCCAGATGATTCAGACAAGGAACCAACATCTATTCTACCACCCAGGTGCACCATTGGAGCTCTAACTTGGGAGATTGAGGATATAGTCAGCCAAGCCCCATAAGATGAACCCAACCCTGGTACTGGTCCACCCAACAGAACATATATTCTGAGATCTGTCTGCTCCCGTCTCATCCATTGGTTTCATTCCGCTAAATTCTCAGCCTATCCAGGCACAAGTAGAACTATACACTCACCGGCCACTTTATTAGGTACACCTGTCCAACTGCTCGTTAACACTTAATTTCTAAGCAGCCAATCACATGGCGGCAACTCAGTGCATTTAGGCATGTAGACATGGTCAAGAGAATCTCCTGCAGTTCAAACCGAGCATCAGTATGGGGAAGAAAGGTGATTTGAGTGACTTTGAACGTGGCATGATTGTTGGTGCCAGAAGGGCTGGTTTGAGTATTTCAGAAACTGCTAATCTACTGGGATTTTCACGCACAACCATCTCTAGGGTTTACAGAGAATGGTCCGAAAAAGAAAAAACATCCAGTGAGTGGCAGTTCTGTGGGCGGAAATGCCTTGTTGATGCCAGAGGTCAGAGGAGAATGGCGAGACTGGTTCGAGCTGATAGAAGGGCAACAGTGACTCAAATAACCACCCGTTACAACCAAGGTGGGCAGAAGAGCATCTCTGAACGCACAGTACGTCGAACTTTGAGGCAGATGGGCTACAGCAGCAGAAGACCACATCGGGTGCCACTCCTTTCAGCTAAGAACAGGAAACTGAGGCTACAATTTGCACAAGTTCATCGAAATTGGACAATAGAAGATTGGAAAAACGTTGCCTGGTCTGATCAGTCTCGATTTCTGCTGCGACAGTCGGATGGTAGGGTCAGAATTTGGCGTCTACAACATGAAAGCATGGATCCATCCTGCCTTGTATCAACGGTTCAGGCTGGTGGTGGTGGTGTCATGGTGTGGGGAATATTTTCTTGGCACTCTTTGGGCCCCTTGGTACCAATTGAGCATCGTTGCAACGCCACAGCCTACCTGAGTATTGTTGCTGACCATGTCCATCCCTTTATGACCACAATGTACCCAACCCATGATGGCTACTTTCAGCAGGATAATGCGCCATGTCATAAAGCTGGAATCATCTCAGACTGGTTTCTTGAACATGACAATGAGTTCGCTGTACTCAAATGGCCTCCACAGTCACCAGATCTCAATCCAATAGAGCATCTTTGGGATGTGGTGGAACGGGAGATTCGCATCATGGATGTGCAGCCGACAAATCTGCGGCAACTGTGTGATGCCATCATGTCAATATGGACCAAACTCCCTGAGGAATGCTTCCAGCACCTTGTTGAATCTATGCCACGAAGAATTGAGGCAGTTCTGAAGGCAAAAGGGGGTCCAACCCGTTACTAGCATGGGGTACCTAATAAAGTGGCCGGTGAGTGTAAAGCTCATCTCTAGACGTTTCTGGTGGCCTTCAATCCACAAGGACACTAAGGAATATGTTTTGGCCTGCCAAATTTGTGCTCGTAACAAATCTTCCCACCAACCACTAGCTGGACTCCTGCAAGCACTTCCAATGGCAAAACCTCCCTGGTCACACATCACTCTTGATTTTTCTCTGGACTATCTACGTGACAAGGTATGGCCACCATTCTCACCATCATTGACCATTTTTCTAAGGCTTGTCACCTTGTCCCTCTCCGAAAGTTACCCTCAGCATTTCAGACAGCCTAGCTCCTGGTCAAGCACGTCTTCCAACTCCATGGTATCCATCAGGAGATCCTATCTGATTGCGGTCCTCAATTCATCACTCAGGTTTGGAAACAGTTTTGCTCAGCCCTCGATGCCAAAGTTTCAATAACTTCTGGTTATCATCCTCAGTCTAACGGTCAGACCGAACACATAAACCAGGAATTGTAATCAACTCTCAGATGTCTGATGCCTCCACAAACCCATCTGACTGGTGCAAGTTTCTTCCCTGGGTTGAGTATGCCCATAATTCACTCGTGTCCTCAGCCACTGGTCTGTCTCCCTTCAAAGATCAACCTCTACTATTCCCATCCAACGAGAAGGATAGCTCGGTCACCTCAGTCCATCATCATATCCGCTGCTGTAAGAACATCTGGTCTAGAACCATCTCTGCACTTCACCGTACTGCTGATCAAAACCTCAAGTATGCTGACAAGAAATGCATTCCCGCTCCACAGTACTACCCTGGACAGAAGGTCTGACTCTCCTCTCGAGACATTGCTTTAAGATCCATTTTGAAGAAACCCACCCCTCGTTACAGCTGTCCGCCTTCGCCTGCCTCCTAGTCTCCGTGTTCACCCTACCTTCCATGTGTCCCAGATCAAGCCTGTCCAGGCTAGTGTGTTGTGCCCTCCAGCCAAGTCACCCCCCCCTGGGACTTCAAAGGGCACCCTGTGTATATGGTCCGAAGGATCGTGGACTCCCGTCGGCGGGGTCGTGGCCGGCAGTACCTTGTTAATTGGGAGGGCTACGGTCCTGAGAACTGTTCCTGGGTGCCCCGTTTGTTTATCTGTGACCTGTCCTTGATCTCTGATTATGAGTCTTCTCTACCGTCCACCTCATCTGGACACCACCCTCAACTGGCGGCAGGACGTCAGTGTTTATAGCAGCGAGATGGCCGATGCCGCTGAGGTGACGAATGGCTATGGTGAAGCGGTACCTTTCGTATCTCTGGCAACTCCTCCCTGTTCTCCTCTCCTCTTGTGGAGGGGATGGATATTGGAACAGGTCGGGACGAAGGTCTTGTACCAGCTCAGCATCAACCTCCATGAAGATTTCGGGTGAGTAATCAATACTGCTATCGGTACTGACAGAAGCAGTCTTTGGCATGGGCGAATCGGGCAGCTGCCCTGGGCGGTACTTTTGTCAATGACACACAGGGGGCAGCACTAGCAGTGAAAAAAAGAAAATTAGAAACTAATCTGCGCCCCAAAAGCGTTTTCCCATTATTTATCATATCATTGTGTGAGGAATTGGCGGCCCTTGCAGCTGCAAGCGCCCTGCTTGCTGTGAGAAGAGGCTGCAGTCCTGCACATTGCGCAGAGGCTAACAGGCTGAAGACTAAATGAGACAAGGAAAGGCCCTTGGGAGGTTCACCTCTGCATCTCTCAAATGGACGGAGCAACGGGGCTTCAGGGGATCCACTCTACAGCACAAATTAATGGTCTACTAACGGAATTAATGGCACTTTTCCAGTAGTACCAACTTTGAGTGGTGGCTAAAGTCAGTCACACCAAGGCGTGGGAGGATTCCCAATAGGCCGGTCTGTTTCAGGCTGAACCGGTCCGTGGTCAAACTGTTTTTCTTTTTATATCTACCCAATAATAAAACGCAGTCGCAGTGATGAACGGGTGCGAAGCTGCCCTTGCAGCCGCAGGTGGCACAGCATCAGGCTGAGTCAATCTGATATTATGCGAAATGCAAACAGCCTCTCAATATTATAAAAACAAGAAAGAAACTGCAGTATAGTCTCTTGATCTATAATCAAGAGACTGTACACAGAGACCAAAGGTAACCCTGAAGGAACTGCAGAGCTCCACAGCAGAGAATGGAGGATCTGTAGATAGGACCACAATAAGCTGTCGCTCCATACAGCTGAGCCTTATGGAAGAGTGCCTAGAAAAAAAAGCCATTACTTGGTGTTGATAATAAGAAGGCATTTGTTGAGTTTTCCAAAAGGTCATGCAGGCAACACTCCAGGTGCATGGAGGAAGGTGCTCTGGTCAAATGAGACTAAAATGTAACTTTTCAGCCACCTAGAATGATCTATATGTTTTTGGATGTTGGGATTTTTCAGTATGACTGGGGTGTTTAAAATGAAGAAGGGGAAAGAAAAAAGGTGTAAGATATTTAAAACGTAGCTCTTAAATTTTTTGAGACATGCCTGCAGTTCATTGATGCTGCGGGAGAGTGACGGAGAGCAAAACTTTCAGGAGTTCAAAGGAAGGCTATAAGGAGTATGGCTAAGGTGATTTCTAATTTTGTTTTTTACTTCTGAGCTTTTATTCTTAGTCTGTCACGGACAAGCTTTGGAATTGTTGGTAGCCTTTTATTAAATTCCTGTTACGGTTAATATCTACCATTAGATACCCTAAACTTATTTTCTTTTAATACTCATTTAATTTCTTTGTTCTGTTACAGAATCCTAATTAGCCTATTTAAATGCCAACTGCTAATATTTTATATGTTAAATAATACTAATACTATGTTTTATGCAGACTGCTCTTTTGCATAAGTTATTCCATTTGTGCTGACAGGATTAACAATTAACAAAATGCAGTTCAAAGCCTTCAGCTGATCCAAAATGCTGCAGCAAGAGTTCTGATGAAAATCAACAAGCGGGATCATATTTCTCCAATTTTAGCTTGCCTTCATTGGCTTCCTGTTAAATCAAGAATAGAATTTAAAATTCTTCTTCTAACGTATAAAGCCCTTAATAATCAAGCTCCATCATATATCAGAGCTCTGATTACCCCGTATGTTCCTAACAGAGCTCTTCGCTCTCAGACTGCAGGTCTGCTGGTGGTTCCTAGAGTCTCTAAAAGTAGAATGGGAGGCAGATCCTTTAGCTATCAGGCTCCTCTCCTGTGGAACCAACTCCCAGTTTTGGTCCGTGAGGCAGACACCCTGTCTACTTTTAAGACTAATCTTAAAACCTTCCTTTTTGACAAAGCTTATAACTAGAGTGGCTCATGTTACTCTGAGCTGCCTTTATAGTTTTGCTGCTATGGGCTTGGGCTACTGGAGGACATCAGGATCTAATTTTCTCACTCTATACAGTTCTACTGTTCTTCAATTATGCATTACGTTTTGTCATTTCTGCTTTAACTTTCTGTTCTCTCTCTTTTATCTTCATAGTAGGTACACCTGGTCTGGCGTTCTGTTAAATGTGACATCATCCAAAGAAGACGGCTCACCCGCTATTATCATCTAATGTAGAACAGATTACTGGATCAATGTGTGTTTCTGTGCTTTTTTGTCTCTCTTGTTGTGTCTCTGCTCTGTCTTCTGTAACCCCTAGTCGGTCGAGGCAGATGACCGTTCATACTGAGCCTGGTTCTGCCGGAGGTTTTCCTTCCCGTTAATGGGGAGTTTTTCTTCCCACTGTCGCTTCATGCTTGCTCAGTATGAGGGATTGCAGCAAAGCCATGGACAATGCAGACGACTCTCCCTGTAGCTCTACGCTTCTCCAGGAGTGAATGCTGCTTGTCGGGACTTTGATGCAATCAACTGGTTTCCTTATATAGGAACATTTTTGACCAATCTGTATAATCCCGCGGTTCTCAAAGTGTGTGGCGCGACCCACTGGTGGGGAATTGAGACGTGACAGGTGGGGCGCGCCAAGTTCCGGCGTGTGTGTGTGTGTTGTGTGACTATAAATGTAGAACGTGTGAGAGCAAACTGTCCTTATAGCTGTCTATTGCCGCTTATTAGACCAATCAAACCCACAAAGTAATCATTACTAGCCTACATGCAGTCTAATTAAAAGAACATTAGATATGAGAAAAATTTCACCTGGAACTGAAGTGCCAAAATAATGATTGACATGACGTCGGCATATTATTTGTAACGGGATAACCTTTCGCGCCCCAGTGTTGCCAACTCAGCGACTTTGTCGCTATATTTCAGACCCCTCCAGCGACTCTTTTTCAAAAAAGCGACTAGCGACAAATCTAGCGACTTTTGGAGACTCTTACGTGAAAGCACGTATCATTCATACTCTTGTCCTCCAGCGGCAGCTGCTGCCGTGAGGCACCTCCCCCCTCCCAACCCCGTTCTCCCACTACCGCAGGAGTCCCTCTCAGCGCTGCAGTCAGAGACACAGCATGTTTACCCTCAGCGTCCAGACTGCAAATAAAGCGCACATGCGCCGGGATTGACGGCGCAGGTTGATCATAAATAACTGAATTTGAAATATTTTATCTTAAATAAATAACGGCGTTTGATTCACACAGCCACATGTTCATGTTTTACCGTGATTTGTAGGCTCCTTGGTGGACCACAAGGGAAAAAAGAAAATGTTAAAAAATTTTTTAAAAAAATTGTAACTCCGCCATAGTGTCTCTTTATGGTTCATTTTGCCGGTCTCAAACCCGGGTAAAGGAGGAGGGTTAGTATTGAAATAAATTAAACATTAATTAAAAAAATAAAATAAAAATAATAATTATAATAATAGTAATAATAATAATAATAATACTAATAATAAACATTAATGGACAGCAAAAAGTAGCTCTATATATTCTGAGTGTTTTTACTCACTTTTTGTCTCTCTCTAACAACGTTATTTCTCCTACAGCGCCAATAATTTACACATCACATCGTGTTGCAGATTATGCAAATTAGGCGATGATGTCATTCAGCGACTTCTAGAGACTTTTAGCACAGCCAATAGCTACTTTCCTTACTGAGGAGTTGGCAACACTGTCGCGCTCATATATCTGTATCTGTATACATCTGTTTCGCGCCAATGGGCAGGTTGTTGCTTCACTGAAAACAAAATACAGATCTCAGCTGAACATTGAGCATGACTTGAGAGTGGCAGTATCAAGCCTGCAACCCTGTTTTGAGAAACTGTGCAATGCAAAACAGGCTCATTGCAGCCACTAATGCAGGGATAAATAGACCTGTCTTGCCAGATGGATTTTACTTCTTTTCTTTTATTAACATATTGCAGAGTGGCACTTTAATTTTTTCTATCTTTGAGCTTGATACAAATTTTGACACAGCTGCATTTTTATTTTCTTTATTTGTGAGCTTGCTGTTATTTGATGTAGATAGTTTGTATTTAGATACTACTTGTTACTTCAATAAAATTGGAACATTTTAAGATTGTTGCATATTTCATTAGCATTGTGTTGGGGCGATGGGGACAGGTGGGGCTTGAAAATTCTCCCTTGTCCAAAGTGGGGAATGACAGAAAAAGTTTGAGAACCACTGGTATAATCTGACCCAATCTGTATAATATGATTGAACTTAAATTTGTAAAGTGCCTTTGTCATGATATTTTTCTAGGATGAACCCGGACACAGCACGCACACACAGAGCTTGTTCTTGAAGTGAGTTTTATTGTACAGAATGGAGGGTTAATGACGAGAGGAACCAGAGTCTTTATGGACGGAGATGAAGGGTGCGGAAGCTGGCTGACAGGAGAAGCGTGGGGAGACTGACCGGAGGTGATGCTGCAGCTGATGACTTGAGACCAGGACGAAACACAGGAGCTGAAGACTTGAGACCAGGACGGGACATCAGAAGACTTGAGACCAGGACGGGACATCAGAAGACTTGAGACCAGGACGGGACATCAGAAGACTTGAGACCAGGACGGGACACCAGAGCCGAGGACTAGAGACCAGAACATCAGAACCGGGAGCTTGAGACCGTGAAACAGCTGCTGGAACCGAGGAACAGAACTTGAGACCGTGGAAGTGAACTTGTGACCGTGGAGCAGCTGGTGAACGTGAGACCGTGGAACTTAACTTGAGATCGAGGAACTGCTGGAGAACTTGAGACCGTGGAACTGCTGGAGAACTTGAGACCATGGAACTGCTGGAGAACTTGAGACCGTGGAACTGAACTTGAGACCGTGGAACTGCTGGAGAACTTGAGACCGAGGAACTTAACTTGAGCACGAGGAACTGCTGGAGAACTGGAGAGCGTGGAACTGAGTTGCAGAACTTGAGAGCGTGGAACCGAGTGGCAGAACTTGAGAGCATGGAACCGAGCAGCAGAACTTGAGAGCGTGGAACTGAGTGGCAGAACTTGAGAGCATGGAACCGAGCAGCAGGACTTGAGAGCGTCTGATGGAGCAGAGCTGAGCAGAGTCTGAGAGAAGTGACTTGAACCAAAACCAACTAGAAGCAACGTTCTTCAGGCTGACTGTAACAAAACAGAGCTGACAATGAACACTGGCTGAGACTGAGCAGGAGTGAACACTACGGACCGGCGACGAGAGCAGAATGAGGTGAGTCTTAAATAAGGGTGGAACCAGGTGAGAGCAGTGAGGGTTAATTGCAGCCTGACAGGTGGAACCAATTATTCTGAGCAGGGAAGGGAGAGAGGCAGCGAGGCTCAGACTGCAGCCTACAAGCTGCATCCTGACAGTACCCCCCCCACAAGGCCGGACACCGGACGGCCCAGAACCTCCCACACTGGGTGGGCGGAGGGGGCCCAGGAAGGTGGGCAAGAATCAGGCTGAACACTGGGGACCAAAGAGCCAGCGAACATGGGGAACCGAAGGCTAGAGAACAAGGGGAGTCTAAAGCTGAAAACTCTGGGAACCAAAAGGGCTAGAGAACACGGAGGACCGAAGGGGCCAAGAGACACGGAGGAACCAAAGGGGCCAAGAAACACGGAGGAACCAAAGGGGCCAAGAAACACGGAGGAACCAAAGGGGCCAAGAAACACGGAGGAACCAAAGGGGCCAAGAAACACGGAGGAACCAAAGGGGCCAGGAAACACGGAAGAACCAAAGGGGCCAAGAGACACGGAGGAACCAAAGGGGCCAAGAGAACACAGACATGCCAAAGCACAACCAGGGCGCGGCACATCAGGGAAAGGTACGGGCGCTTGACAGCGCCAGGGGAAAGAGCGAGCGCAACACAGCGCCAAAGGGAAGGAACGGGCGCAACACAGCGCCAGAGGGAAGGAACGGGCGCAACACAGCGCCAGAGGGAAGGAACGGGCGCAACACAGCGCCAAAGGGAAGGAACGGGCGCTCACAGCGCCGGAGGGAAAGGAACGGGCGCACGGCAGCGCCAAAGGGATGGAACGGGCGCATGGAAACGCCAAGGGGAAGGAACGGGCGTATGGAAACGCCAAGGGGAAGGAACGGGCGTATGGAAACGCCAAGGGGAAGGAACGGGCGTATGGAAATGCCAAAGGGAAGGAACGGACGTACTTAACGCCAAAGGGAAGGAACGGACGTACTTAACGCCAGAGGGAAGAACAGGCGTACGACAACGCCAGAGGGAAGAACAGGCGTACGACAACGCCAGAGGGAAGAACAGGCGTACGACAACGCCAGAGGGAAGAACAGGCGTACGACAACGCCAGAGGGAAGAACAGGCGTACGACAACGCCAGAGGGAAGAACAGGCGTACTTAAAACACCAGGGCTCAACAACAAACGCTGGAGCACGACTGGCGCACAGAAACGCCAGGGGATACCCGCCGGGGCGTGAGGGTAACGCCGGGGCTTGGGGAAGAGAACGCCGGGGCGTGGGGAAACGCCGGGGCGTGAGGAAAGAAGGATCGCCGGGGCGTGAAGAAAACGCCGGGTCGCTAGAGATAAGATCGCCAGGGCGTGAGGGAAACGCCGGGGCGCAAGGGAAGAGATCGCCGGGGCGTGAGGGAAACGCCGGGGCGCAAGGGAAAAGCTCGCCGGGGCACGAGGGAACCGCCGGGGCGCAAGGGAGAAACTCGCCGGGGCGTGAGGAAAACGCCGGGGCGCTAGGGAGAAACTCGCCGGGGCGTGAGGGAAATTTCTACAAACACCAGGGACCAGAGGGCGTCCTAACACGCCGGGAACAAGGAATCTAAAGACTAGGAGTCAGAGGGCGTCCTAACACGCCGGGAACACGAAATCAAAACACTAGGAGTCAGAGGGCGTCCTAACACGCCGGGAACAAGAAATCTAAAGACTAGGAGTCAGAGGGCGTCCTAACACACCGGGAACAAGAAATCTACACGGGTCAGAGGGCGTCCCAACACGCCGGGAACACAAAATCAAAACACTAGGAGTCAGAGGGCGTCCTAACACGCCGGGGAACCAAAAAAACCTAAACACCAGAAACTAGAGGGCGAGCTAGGCAGCAACAGACCAGGCGCGCCAGAGGGCACACACGGTGACACGCATGCACCGGAGGGCTCTGGCAGCGACAAGCATGCGCTGGGCAGCAACTGACCGGGTAAACCAGAGGGCACAGACGACGACACAGGAGCGCCGGAGGGCTCTGGCGGCGACCTGCATATGCTGGGCAGCGACTGACCGGGTAAACCAGAGGGCACAGCCGACGAATAATAAAACGTCGGAGGGCTCTGGCAGCGGTCTCTAAACTGGGCAGCGACAGGCCGAGAGAACCAGAGGGCTCAGCCGGCATAAAGGTGCGTCGGAGGGCTCTGGCGCCACCTCCCGGGGAGGGGAAGAAAACAGGAAAAGGTGATCGGAAACCAGAGACCTTGGGATGCCCAACTAAACGGAAACAGAGGACTAACTGAACTAAACCAGGGTATAACAAGGAAATAAAGAAACAGGGACGTCTAAAATGAAACTAATGGGGCTCGGAAACATCAAACTAACTAAACAGGGGAACTGAGAGTGTAGTGACTCTTAAGTGCGCAGGGAACCTTTAACAGCGCAGGAACTAAGATACACAGACATTAAGGGGATAACAACAAAACTAGAAAAACAAATACGGGACTAAGACCTGAATAAACAAACTTGACAGGGATCCACAGGACTAAACAGAGAACTACTGGGCCAAGCAAGAACTACAGGGGCTAAAGCTAGAAAACCGGAAACAAACCAGAACACTAGGATGGGGACCAAAACCTAAAGAATAACTATAAAACTAAGCAAAACAGGGAGACGAGGGCAGGTGCAGCTAAACTAATGAAAAACTAGATAACCTAAGCTAGAAAATAGAACACAGACAACAGAAAATCTAAGGTAAAAACTAGAATTCAGAAGCACAACGCGAAAGACTAAAGGCAAACCTAGAGCAATAGAACTGAGCTGAAAAGAAATAAAACCCAGAACAAAACAGAAACTCAACTAATCTAAGCAGGAGCACAAACTGAAACTAAAGAACTCTAAGAAAAACTCTAAGGAACACTAGAAAAAACTCTAAAGCCAAGGAATGTTAAGTAACTCAAAACCTCGGGGCCAAAATAACTCAAAACAAAAACAGATACTAGAAAACGCTGGGCAGCACAGTCTAACATGCTGGGCAGCGTCGGGGGCGGGCCTCGCGGAGAGCGATCCCGGAAAACACGAGGAGAGGCAGTGCGTCGCCACACAGCGACCTGGGCAAGACGAACCGGAAGCGGGTCATCCATGTTGTCCCCGAGCAGAGACGGAGTTGATCCTGCCAACTTCCGCACCAGGCTCTGTGTGTGCTCGGGTTCATCCTTTGGCCGGTCCGTAATGTCATGATATTTTTCTAGGATGAACCCGGACACAGCACGCACACACAGAGCTTGTTCTTGAAGTGAGTTTTATTGTACAGAATGGAGGGTTAATGACGAGAGGAACCAGAGTCTTTATGGACGGAGATGAAGGGTGCGGAAGCTGGCTGACAGGAGGAGCGTGGGGAGACTGACCGGAGGTGATTCTGCAGCTGATGACTTGAGACCAGGACGAAACACAGGAGCTGAAGACTTGAGACCAGGACGGGACATCAGAAGACTTGGGACGAGGACGGGACATCAGAAGACTTGAGACCAGGATGGAACACCAGAGCCGAGGACTAGAGACCAGAACATCAGAACCGGGAGCTTGAGACCGTGAAACAGCTGCTGGAACCGAGGAACAGAACTTGAGACCGTGGAACTTAACTTGAGATCGAGGAACTGCTGGAGAACTTGAGACCGTGGAACTGCTGGAGAACTTGAGGCCATGGTACTGCTGGAGAACTTGAGACCGTGGAACTGAACTTGAGACCGTGGAACTGCTGGAGAACTTGAGACCGAGGAACTTAACTTGAGCACGAGGAACTGCTGGAGAACTGGAGAGCGTGGAACTGAGTTGCAGAACTTGAGAGCGTGGAACCGAGTGGCAGAACTTGAGAGCATGGAACCGAGCAGCAGAACTTGAGAGCGTGGAACTGAGTGGCAGAACTTGAGAGCATGGAACCGAGCAGCAGGACTTGAGAGCGTCTGATGGAGCAGAGCTGAGCAGAGTCTGAGAGAAGTGACTTGAACCAAAACCAACTAGAAGCAACGTTCTTCAGGCTGACTGTAACAAAACAGAGCTGACAATGAACACTGGCTGAGACTGAGCAGGAGTGAACACTACGGACCGGCGACGAGAGCAGAATGAGGTGAGTCTTAAATAAGGGTGGAACCAGGTGAGAGCAGTGAGGGTTAATTGCAGCCTGACAGGTGGAACCAATTATTCTGAGCAGGGAATGGAGAGAGGCAGCGAGGCTCAGACTGCAGCCTACAAGCTGCATCCTGACAGCCTTGAGATGACATGTTTCATGAATTGGCGCTATATAAATAAAATTGAATTGAATTGAATTGAATGACCAGTCGTAGTGGAAAGGCTAGAAAAGAAAATATTTTGAGGCTGTGCTTATCTTCTTATAATTATGGTTTTTATTGAAACATCGGAATATGTTAAAATTAGCTGTTTAAAACTTATCAAAAGCTAGAGATTGGAAGTTGGGCACAAAATGTTTCCCCATTAATATTGGAACAGTTTGCCTGCAAACTTTATTTTTTATCTGGATATCACTTTAGACTTGAGTGTATAGAACTGAATCAGTGATTTATCTTTATTTTAGTTTTTCCAGTTTTAGTATTAAAAAACCCCCACTATACTGCAGTTTTTGCATGATAAACATTAGCGCTCAGGAACCCACAGGGTCCTCATCCTAGTGTTTAAAAAAACAAATTGTTTTGAAAGTTTAAATACAGGTCATTGAATGCAAAAGTATTTACCGTGACGAGACCAACAAATTGTTTAATAAGGCGTGAATAATACATAATTTAACAGTAAAGCACTTAAGCAGCTTCAGCTATATGAAATAACATTGTGTAACACCTGTGCTCGTACTGCAGAGGCCCTTTTACTTCATGAAAAATTCATTGTTTTCTAAGCTGCAGTGTTTCTTATTATAATAAAAGAACTTCAGTTTTCTTTACTTTTGTTAAAAGAAGTTTCTCTCACTACCGACAGTGTGCGTTATAAAAATTCTTTCCTCTTACCTTGCCGTGAAATAAAGCTCAGTTCGCTGCTCTTCGCATTGCGTTTTGTTTTGCTCCTATTCAGGAAACTGTTGACTAATTTATTCTATTCATGGATGCAACTGTGCAGTTTGTCGGTTCGTCACCCTCTGGCTCCATTGAGACTCTCACAGTCTGTCTGTCAATCGGCTCGCTATTCTGTTCCAGATGTAAACAGCTCAACAATATTTGAAGGCTTTCAAATAAATACAGTGTAGGTATTCATTGTGATTGCAGTGTCACTGGGATTTATCTCTTTCATCTCGTTTTTAGCTGCAATAATAGGATTTAGGTCTGGTGTTATGCAACCTACCTTGATTGTGGAGGATTTTCACAAGATCTCTGTTGTGTCAGTTCACCCATAAACAAGAGCCAGTTCCTAATTCAGTTCAGAGCTCCAACATCAGCTCGTTGTTGCTAATTTTTCAAATTTTGATTAAAATTAAGTTTAAAAACATGTGGTTCATGGCATAATTAAGCAATGAGCAAATTGATTATACCTCTCTCTAGTTTCCTTTGCTCACATAAACTGTTTTTCTTAGAAGCCAAATTTCCATCACTGCTACTGTTCTCATTCATGTATTATACTGCTTTAGTTATCAGGGAGAAAAGACATTTTGAGTGAACATGTTTTTTTTTAGACAACAGGTGCATCTCCGAATTTCTTTTTATATTTTTGTCACTCGTTTTAGAACGTGAAGCTTGTGTATTACATAGATGCATTACACATAGAGATAAATATTTCCTACCTTTATTTATGATATTTTAGATAATTATGGCTTACGGATGATGAATAAAATTGACACGATGTGTAAAGCTACAGATTCTCTGCTTGTCTCTCTCAGAAACAAATCGGGATGCAAATCCGAATGGTTTAGTGGCCCTAAGCAGTGACATAGTTTAGATTACCTTGGACTGGCTTTCTTTATAACCAGGTGTAATTTTTTACATCTACAATCAAGGGCTACTTTGTGTTGGATTTTAAGTCAACACTTGGGTTTATACACCGCAACAGTGCCGCTTGCATAAGAGATGCAACTTGACATGTAACAAACGGTTTTTTTCTTTTTGTTTTTTGTGTCCTGTCTGGCAATGTGGCAATAAGAATTGTTGTCTTAATGCCAACAAGAGCCCAACAGATTTTACTTTCACAAGTGGAGCCTTACTGCGTTCGCCATGGTGCTCAGCTTGATTTATATATGCAAAAAGCTTTATTAGAATTTTTGCTTGGACTATTTCATGTTAAATGGACACTGACACAGGAAGGTGGAAGAGGAAAAAAAGGAGAGAAACAGATTATACACAAAGCCAAAAGGGAGAAAAGTTGAAAGAGAAAGAGGAGAGAAAAGGGAGAGAGCAATATAACATCCTCATAGTCTACACCTGCAAAGAGAGATATAAAAAGAACAGCAAAACCAACCAATGAAGAATTAGAGGTACAAACAACCAACACCTTGATACCATCACTGAAGAATACAGTGTTATTTAATATGAAATGTATAAAGTGACTGCGATAGACTGGCGACCTGTCCAGGGTGTACCCCGCCTCTCGCCCACTGACAGCTGGAGATAGGCACCAGCATCCCTCGCAACCCCACAAGGGATAGATGTGTTAGAAAATGGATGAATGGATGTATAAAGTGACAGCTGAAGATAATAATAGGGGGTTTCTGTATAGAAGTGAATCTGTAAGTACATATTTTTTTTCACCCACCTTATATTTGTTTATATTGAACAGTTATTTTGCCCATTATATTACTGATTATTGTAATGCAGCTTTTTGTCACCAAGTTATCTGGGAACTTCTCAAAACCTTAACCAATTGCATCAATCTGTTACATCAAGTTGAACCACTATCCCCACTGGAGCACTGAGACAGAAGATTGCACATTAATAGTGCTTAATGTACAAGACACTAGGTGGAATAAATATGAAAATTTGGTATTTTTGTATGTTCAACTATATATAAGCTGTTTTCTTCCAGCTATCATTGGTAATCCTGTTCAGAAACCCTTTTTTGTTATACTGGGTGAAATGGTCCTTCCATCCTGAGAGTAATCAATACATTATGTGTTCAGAAAAGGAGGTTAAAAAAATAAATCTCTGTTGGAGCTGCAGGCCTGTAAAAACTCTGACCAATCACTGCCATTTGGTCTGAATGGCAGTGATTGGTCAGAGGGCTGGCGCTGTCCCTCTGTCCCTCGAGTTCCGGGGTAATCGCCTTATCTATTGGTTGTCTTACATGCCAATCATTGTGACACGCTCACACAACGCAAATCTGCATCCACGTTCCTTGTTGTTTTCTGCATCCTGGCTGTGCATGCACACTTCTAGTGCTTATGCACCTGGTTGGCTTCAGTGTTAGCTCCGCTGCTCTCACCATATATTCGACCTGTGAGAAAAAAGTCCTTTTCCATGTTGTGTCAAGCCACAGCAGAGAGACCCTCCAAGGAAGGGCTTAGAGATCAAAATGACGTCAATCGCTGAGAGAGTGAGACATAATGTTGGTTCTTGGAGTATGTAGTGGCCTTAAGGCCTCAGTAGAAAGAAATAAGACCAGAGTGGATTTGGGGGATTTTTTTTACGTGAGAAGCTCAACAGCAGGTAAGATGGTCTTGTTTTTCAAAAAGGGACTTGGGCATTTTACTTAAACTTCCAGAAAAATCGCCAACTCTATCTTTACCTTGTCACTATCTCTTATAGGAGCCCATCACTCATTTTTGAAACCTGCTGTGGGTTCCTCTAAGTCAGTGGTTCTCAAATGTTTTCTGTTGCACCCTTTGAAGAAGGAAAAATACCCCCTCCCCCCCCATTGAGTTAAATCTGTCCCTCTGAAGATTACCCAGCATCCCTTTTAAAATTTATTTAATTTAACATACACATGGGTTCATGTATAACATATAAGTTAACAATGGTTTCTGACAGATTTTTAGCCCGACTCGTATCTGTAGTCAACTTTTAACTAGCTATGAACCTCGTGTGGCAAGAATAATTTCAGGCCATTAATATTAAAGAAAAATTTTGATTACATTAAGTTTTGTACTTTTTTAGGAGTTTATTAATAGTATTCATCATTTAAATCCTCCCTAAAAACACACTGCTTCTCCTTGGCTTTTAATCAAGTCTAAGTGAACATCTGGCAAAAAATGTTTTTACATTTTTTAAATTTTAACTTATTTTATTCTATTTTATTTTCATTCCATTTTATTGCTTTGTGTTTATGTTTTTTAGCTTTTTAGTTTTTACCTTATTTCCTGCAACTGTGATAACTGTACAGCACTTCGGTTTAAATGTGTTTCATAAATAAAGTTTGAGTTGAGTTAAGTTGATACTAATATCCACAGGTACAGACCAAACAGCAGGGGTGCTATTGCCATATTTAGAATGATTTAGAAGGCCTGTACTTCTGGACAATAGTGGGTAGCCCACCTAGGGAATGCACCCCACTATTTGAGAAGCACTGCTGTATGTACTGTGCTGTACTGTATAAAATGTACTATATGTACTGTATAGTATGTAAGTACTGTATAAAATACATGATTCAACTATTTTTCTAGAGTTTTTTGAGCAAGTCCATCAAGAGTCATTCTTTCTCACTTTTCTCTGTCTCCTTTCACGTCTTAAAGGTTTCCATATTTGACGAAATATTCTGAGTTGCTGTGCTGAGTGTTGCTGCTGTGGAGGTTTAGAGTGACTTTTTATTGACATGATGAGTACATAGTCTGCAATAATATAAATCACTCACAATCTGTCATTTATACATTTTAATCATCAATGATCATGCCTCGCCTCTATTCTGCTCTGTCCAAATTTCAGGATTGTATTATGCTGTAGATTGTTCAGGCGTTTTAACAGACCAAGCAGCCTTCTGATTTCGGTCCTTTATACAATAATGGCACAGGGAGGATGGTGTAGGTTTAACTATATTAGACAAGTAAATATAGATCAATAAGACAGTGTACAAGCACTGTCATAAGAGAGTGTGTTTCCATTTATAGGCTTCGTCGTCTTTACGTCAATACCTGGTTGCCTTGTCTCTGCTCAAAATGCCCGGGCCAATTTTTTGTCCCAGTCCAGCCCTGTTTGCGGGTTTTGGGAATATTTAATTGGTTACAATGTTCCGGTAATGGCTTATTTTGTATTTTGGTAATTGTTCAGTATAAACAAGAAAAGACAATATGAACAATTTTCCCAGTACTTTAACAGTTTTACCGGCACTTTATGAAAATTAACTTTTTCCAGTTTAAAAAAAAAAAAAACACCTAACTGTGCCTTCAGAGCAAAGTTATATTACAGTAAAGTTTATCTTTTACTTAATAAATCTAATACAATCTACAGATTGCTCTTAAGGTAGCATGATGGTTGAGGAAGTGGAGAGAGCTCTCCTGTCACACATATTGTTGGAATTTATATTTGAAACAGTAAGCTTGAAAGAGATGCAAGTCACGATATTTAGTTTCAAGACAATGTATGCAAATAATTTGCAGTTTGTCCTGGGACAAAGGTTTTCTTACGTCAGTTTATGGATATTATAAATAGGGTAAAGCTAATTAGAGTCCCTCTTTGGATGGTTACAAAAAAAAAAAGACCATACCCTAAGAACGCTGGTGAAAGCCCTTCACACACTCTAAGGTACAGTGGCTCAATGAATGGATAATAAGGCTACAGCAGCAGTCTGGACAGACGGTCAGTGATCTGCCTGCAGGGAGAATGGAAGTTATTTTACAGCAGATTGCCTCACACTGCCCACACAAGCTAATTATACAGACTATTCATGCGAATCATGTATGGCAAAAAATTTGTAATTGCAAAATCTTTGTTCCTGGTTTAATGTGCTACATGACAAAATTATGTAGATCTTGGGTTTTTCTTTTTCGTGTAATTTGTGTCTATTATGAGATTTTTCTTCAATGCACTGAGTGCACTTTGTGCATTTTAGCTCTGCTCTATGTAAAGTGTGAAAAGGATTTGTCTCAGAGCTGATCTCTTGAGTAAAATGAGATGAAAGTTATCAGAGTACCTCTGGGGATTTATTTTCTTTGAAGTGAGGAAGGGTTTTTGTGCGTTGTGTATCTGATGTCGAGGTGAAAGAGGCCATGAATTTGAGTCTTGACATAAAGAGATGACAGCAGACTGTTTATGTAAGGCGGGTGGGGTGGGGGGTATGCAGCAATCACCTACCTGACAACACTCGGCTTGGCTCCCAAAACATGATCAGCGGTTTCTTTCAGACCAGCTATTGAGACGTTACAGCACTGCTGAGCAGGCTGTCTATAACTGGGAAACTGTACTGCAAGGCATGAAGGGTTCTAAAGGGTCAGTGCATAAGGAAACGCATCTCTCTATGTTCAAGTATCTGAAAGTGCATTCACTCTAAGGAACTTACAGAAATAATGTTTTGACTACTTCCTGCTGTTTTTTTAACTCTTATGGCATAGTTCAATTAATTAGTGCCATCTTAGTGAGTGAATTTGGATTTGATAAACGAGTAGAGTTGATTGGAAGTACATGAAGTATTTTGTCCTTGCTTGTGTAGATCCAACTCCTTTGGAAAGTTTGTGTCTCTCCTGGTAAGATTGTTAGTTAACAAGCAGATTCTAACTCAATCTTTTGTGATAAAGGATTCTGATTAAGGCCGCAGCTATTGAATACTATAGTAATGAAATACACTATGGAATAATTATTCACTTCAGTAAGTTAATAGTTATGTGCTATGCCTGGAATAGATGGAACCTATGCCAGGATTACCCAACTTTTCTTATTTTTCGTAAGACCCCTACCCAAATCTGCTATGTCTTTATTTGTCTCCATCAGAAGTGTGTACATTCAAATTGAGGCACATGTCCCAGCACCCCATCTACAGCCTTTGACTCATTTAAAATCTCTTCATCGGGAACTCTTTCCAAGATATTTTATTTCATTAAAAAAGGGGAGCTTGGACTTGCGTATCTTTGTCCAGAGCTGACTTGTCAGGGTGTCTGTGGCATCAAATGATGTTTTTTTTGTTTATTCCTAGTACTATAGAGAAAGAATAGCCTAAAACCTTGTGATTGTTGTGCCTGAGAGCAATCTGCTGATACTCCTCATTGTTTTGTCCAGTTTCCTTTAAAAATAGGATGACACAAATTTAATCTGAAGTCAGGCAAGCTCTTTGAAGAAATTACAAGATGGAGCTGTTTAAGTACCCCACTTCTTATTTCCTTTGGATAAAAGTTTCTCCTTCCTCAATGATTCAAACAATATGCAGTACTGAACAAGACAGGAAATCATTCCTACTTGTGACAGTCAAACTGTCTAACTTCTGCCTTTGACAACAAGCCCAACAGACTGTCCATGACATTAACATCATTCATACCACTGGCAAATTTAGGTTTAGTTATATTCCTTTAACCAAGAATTTGGCATTACATCAAACAATCCTGTCTTATAATTAGTGACCAGCTTTTAACATGTTTCCACTGGTATTTTGACACTTTATTGTTGGCTCTAAATCAGGGGCGTCAAACTCATTTTGGTTTAGGGGCCGCATACAGCTTAATCTGATCTCAAGAGGGCCACACGAGTAAACTCATTGCAAGATTAAATAGAACTAATAAAAGTGGACTTGTTGTTGATTTTTATATTAAATGAATTTCACTTTTACACAATATATTATGAATAACCTCAGCTTTTTAAGAAAAGTATGTGCAAATTCAACAATACTTATACTCAGTTAAACATTTACTTGTGCATTATGCATAAGAACTGATCACAGTGATTGTACAATGTTGAAAAACATTTATTCACATTTTTTGGAACTTAAAAACACTGCATGACAAAATACATCAAACAGATAAAAATTAAGAAATGATTTAAAATCAATTTTCCACATCTGAAGCTCAGTGCTACCATCTGCTGATTAAAACACGGCGCCCCTCGTGGGCAATATAGGAACTGCAGATTTTAGTACATGTTTTTTTCAATAATTGTTTTATCATTCTCTTCCTTTTATCTCCTCTTTCTTTCACCTTTTCTTTTTTTCTTCTTGTTCTTCCTTTCATCTCCTACTTTCCCATTGTAGTGTCCATATCATTTGAGATATTCCCCGCATGAATCATAATAAAACTATTCACATTCATAAATCAAGCGGAGCACTATGGCAAAAGCAGTACTGCTCCACTTGTGAAAGTCAAATCTGATGAGCTCTTTTTGGCATTAAGACAACAATTATTATTGCCACATTGCCAGACAGGACACTGAAAAAAAAAACATATATATATATATATTTTTTTTTGTTGAATAATGATAATGCATTTAGCCACCGGGCCGGACTAAATTGTTCGGCGGGCCGGAACCGGCCCGCGGGCCGTATGTTTGACACCCCTGCTCTAAATGTTTAATGTTGGAAGCACTCCTTGCCATCGCCTTCATTTTTAGAAATACCCACAGATTCTTTTTCAGATTCAAGCTGGGAGTCTGTCTGGGCTTGTCCAAAGACTTCAAACCTGAATGTGCCAGGGGGGGTGAATAATTTCAAGAATCCAAATAATCAGAGTCAGCTTTATTTGCCAAGATTATGTGCACAAACAAGGAATTTGACTGTTTTGAAGCATATGCAGCATATATAGCAAGGATAAAGGTCTAAACTTGAGCGGATATAAAATACATATTCATTTTATTATAAATTTTCTGCCTTACTGTACTCTGAGAAAAGGCTTAAATTCAGGTTCATATTTTTCCAACGTACATTTTGACCAAGTATTCTGATATATCAGTTTGGTACATGACTTAATTTTGATTTGTTAAAAAGTTTTGCCTAAAGAACTACCAAACTGTTCCCACTTTGTGGTGCATCGCTACAGCTCCATATTTGGTGTTTACCTAAGTGGGCTTTGTAGGACTGCAACACCCTTTGGTTGCTCTAATTGTAAAGATTGATTATGCCCAGTGATAATGTTGTTTTAAGAATAGGAAATGCATCACTCAAGGCCTTTTTGTGAGGTGCTTGAACCCTGCAGAAAGTACAAATATTGGAAATAAATGATCAAATATGATATTTTACACTTAGAAGAACCCTAAATGAAAGTTTTTGTTATGAATTTAGAAATAACTTTAGTCTATAACAATCTTCTATTGTGGGACAGTGGCAAAATATGGGATGGGGGTAATACGTTAATCAAATTCTGTGTACTTTATTGTAAAGTGTTACAGGGATGGAAATGATAACTCCCTAATGCATAAATGTTAAATAATCTTCACATTGTACAAGAATTTTCTCCAGATGGGGAGGGTCACTAAAACCAGTAATAGTTGAATGTATTTTACCTGCCTCTGACACAATAATGCCTGCTCTTAATTTTGTGTTTTATTTTTTGTAGTGCTGGGCGATTAACCAATTACAATGCTTTATCAAGAAACAGAAAATTACAGTAACAATGATATAAGTAAGCTTTGAAGTTCAATAACACATACATGTGGCATATAAGGGAGTGCATGAGCCCACCATTATTTTCATAAGATGAAAAAGAAATTTCAACCAGTGGTGCTAACTTGATATACATTATATTATGCAGGCTACATTTTTTCCCTCTTACACCAAACTGATAACGGATTTTGTGCATAAAGATATTGCTAGTTGAGAGTGCATATTTTTTATCTTACAATGTTTTAGAGAATAGTGTTTAAGTTTATGGTAATTAAAAAGCCATAAACCAGAGGTCACGGATTAGCGGACCACAGTCTTAGATGACTTTCACATCTGTTTTATAAAAGATGTGAAAATCAAGAAATTGTCTATATACCAAACTGTGAAAGATTGTGGTCCTCTATTTCAAAAAGCACTTTGGATTTTAAAATAGAAAAACGTTCTATTTTTCTGTTATTTTTTTGTTTAAAAAGTCAATGTATAAGGTGGATGCATAAACATTTTATTTCAGTGTTAAATACTGTTTAAAGTAATGGATTGTAATAAAAAATGTGTCCGGACCTTTACTGGTTGTTGATTTTCTTTATTCGGACCCCGCTGATTTTTAATTAGTGACCCCTGCCATAAACCAATAACTAATCACTAGCCTTAATAATTATTAATGTTTATACTCATTTGATCTATCAGTTTTTATTGAAACAGGTGTTGTTTTAGAAACTGGTCAATTCATTTGAGACTTTGAGATGAATAGAATTAAAAACAAAAAAAGGATGCCAAAATTAGGAAACCTGACATATTTTGTCATCTCTGCCTTTCTTGGTGCTTATTAACAATCACAAGATAAGATCGGTTTCAATCTTGTCTTAATCACAGCCAGCTCTTATTGTAGCTCCTTAAGCAACTGCTTTAGCACTCTCAAAATCATAACATATAATTGATACTGTAGAGGAGGCTGTAATAACATGGGTGAAAAAGATCTGTCCATTTTTTCATCTATTTCCAAGAAAAACCTCAGAGTTGCTTGAAGTCCAAAGTACCTCATCAAAGACCTGTCATATCTCGTCTTTGATGTTAAAGACATTTTCCTTATTTGAAAGGCATCCTCAGCTCTGACTGTAAGGCGTTTGTGCTTGAAGGGTTTTTCACACCTTAAGGGTTGCTGAAGTCTACCATTGTCCTCTATTAAAACAGATCCTAAAGGTAGAATTTAAAACAGGGTTAGTTTGTAGACAGCTGACACTTGCAGAATCCAAATTCTATTTTTCAAACACAATAGTTTTGCATTAACCAGAACACAGCTGAAATGGTTATCTGTGAACATTTAGTTTTGAAGCGTAAAGCCTGGTTTGCTTGGTAAAAAGCTGTGATTTGAGTGTACAGTGACAGACTTTGCAGAGGTGTTTTGATTTCTTACCTGTAGTGGAAGTCGACAAGATTAGAGCGAAGATCTTGCAGTTCAAAAACAGGCATTGGCACTGTGCTCAACGTGGGTGCAAGTAAGCAGGTCAAAGAAGTCAGCGGGAGAGTTGTGAGGATGGTTTTATCAAAGAGCACATCTCTACATTTGTCATGTGTGTGATGGTTGGAGGTAACATTGAACTCTTTCTGCTGTGCGTGACCTAAGAAAGTCTTTGCTGTGTTTTAGGACACAAGTAATGGGAATTCTAAAAATAAATAACAAGGTACTTAAAAGATTTTCCTCACTTTAATTCAAGTCATTTTAGTAAACTGTCTTAGTTAAAAATTGCCAGATTGATTACCTCTGTGACCTGCTTTCAGATAAATGGAAGTTAGATGGATGATTTTCAAATCGTTGGTACAAACAAGATAAAAAAAATGCATCAATTATCTGGCAAAATTTTACTTCACAGCTTTTATACCACAATTTGTTCAGTTTTTTATCAAAGCACCCACATAAAAATGGTGACACAGACCTGCTACGTCCTCAGCTATTGTTTGCTTTCCTAACAGCCATATCCACGTGCACCCCTCCTGGTGAATCTGGCACTGGGCTGCGTTTTGTTCATATTGGCCCCATGTGTGCCTGCTTGGAGTGGTGGGAGTGTGAACAGTTGTCCTCAATCTTGACAATTTTTTTTCCTTTCTCTTTTCTTTCCTGAATGTTTTGCCAAGATGGATTGCATGTAAATGGATTATCAAGGCATGAAGTGAGATTATCAGTTGATATTAATTGCATTAAACATTGGCAATGTAGCTATTAAAATTGTTGTCTGGTGTTGTACTGATAAGTAGCTGGCTGTAACTAGTAAATATGGTGGATGGTTTCAGTGAATAATTAAAAATTATGTCTTTTGGTGTAAATATATTTAATATTTATCCCTTTATTATCTTTATCTTATTGTTTTCTTTTTAAAATATAGTTTTCCATAAGTGTGCAGTAGACAAATTTGGTAGGAAATTCTTGTACTATAAAAACTTTGAGTAAACATATAAGTTTCATATTTATAAAGATTTCAAACCAAATATATAAAAGTATGCTGTTATGTAAAGCAGAGACACAACAGATATCCCGACTGCTTTTAAATCAAAAATAATGAAATGAAATTATGAATCTAGAATGTTTTTTTCTTTTATGGTTTCTTAAATATATTTCACAAATCAATGTATTTATATATTATTTAATTCATGTACAATAATTCATTTTAATGCAGTTCACTGCTTGTCTATTTCTAAAGTGGTCTCAATGCCAAAAAACAAACAAACAAATTGTTCTTTTTAGTGCTTTAACAAAAGTTGTCATTAATTAAAAAATAGTTTTCATAAATCCCAAAGATGCTTAAGGAATCTGTAATCAGTGTTTAAATCATCCAGTTCTTGTTTGAGAAGTCAAAGGAATGATTTTAGATTTCAAAATAGCAATATTAAGTCTTAAACAAAACCACAGTGAAACTGTCCTTTAGGAAGCTTAGAAGCAGATGATAACATTTTCGCTTTGTTTTAGTGTTGTCATGGCAATTGATCAGCAAGTCAAGGTATTCTCACAGTGTAAATAACACGTCTGTCACTGTTTCGTTCTTCTATTTGTTGTGGTCTTATTGACTGAATGACAGCGTGCAGCAGTAGGTGTCAGAGAGCTTTACTGCTACTCTGTTTCAGACAGCTGGAGAAAACTCCAGTCCCTGCGACATGTCTGGCACCTCGTAATAAGGACTTTAAACAGTAGGAGTGGTATTCCTAAAACACAACATACAATTTTTAAATGATGGACAAAGCCCACTTAGCACACAGAGTAGATGCAGAATAGTGTCTTGCAGATGTATTTACCCCCCCCCCCTCAGAGTTTTGACCTATTTTGTTGCATTTCAACTTGTAATTTCACTGTTTTTTATATATTTGTTATGTGATGGATCTGCACAAAAGTCTGAGTTGGGGAAGTAAAACTATTAAAAAAAACATTTGGCATGAAAATTTGTAAAGTGTGCACCACTTTGCTAGGAAGACCCTCAAAAGTTGTGGTGCAACCAATTGCCTTCAAATATCACATAATTAGATTGCACACAGGTGGACTTCATTTCACTGTCACATGATCTGTCAGCATAAACACCTTTTCTGAAAGGCTCCAAAAGCTGCAGCACCACTAAGCAAGAGGCATCACACCATGGAGACCAAGGAGCTCTCCAAACAAGTCAGGGACAAAGTTGTTGAGGAGTACAAGTCAGGATGGGATTATAAAAAGTATCCAAATCTTTGATGTTCCCCCAAAACACCATCAAATCCATCATCTTCAAATGGAAAGCATATGGTACCACAACACACCCCACAAGGGTGGGCTGGTCAGGAAACCTCACAGACAAGGCAAGGAGGCATTAATCAGAGAGGCAACACAAAGGCCAAAGGTAACCCTAGGCTTTATGGAAGGGGAGCCAGAAAAAAAGCCATTATTTAGTGTTAAAAATAAGAAGACACATCTTTAGTTTGCCAAAAGGTACGTGGGCAACTCCCCAAATGTATGGAGGAAGGTGCTCTGGTCAGATGAGACTAAGATTGAACTTTTTGGCCACCGAGGAAAATGCTGTGTCTGGCGCAAAGACATCACACCACCCCAAGAATACAGTGAAACAAGGTGTTGGCAGCATCATGCTGTGGGGATATTTTTCAGCAGCAGGGACTGGGAAAATGGTCTGAAGAAAGGGAAATATAGATGGTGCAAAATACAGGGATGTTCTTGAGCAAAACCTGTCAGTCTGCCTGTGATTTGAGACTGGGATGGAGGGTCTCTTACCAGCAGGACAATGACCTGAAGCATACCGCTAAAGCGACACTCAAGTGATTTAAGGGCAAATGTTTAAACGTGTTCGAATGGCCTGGTCAAAGTTCAGATCTCAATCCAACTCAGAAACTGTGGTTAGACTTGAAGACTGCTGTTCAGACATGAAAACCAACATAAAGGAGCTGGGGCAGTTTTCCCTAAATTAATGTATCAAAATCCCAGTGGCAAGATGTGGTGAAGTCATAGAGTCTTGTTCAGACACTTGCAGTTGGAATTGACGTGGAATGGTTGCTCTACAAAATACTCACTTTAGGGGGGTGAAAAGTTATGCATGCTGACATTTTTTGTCATTTTGCCCTATTTGTTGTTTGCTTCAAAATAAAAAAAAGAATACAACTTCAAAGTTGTAGGCATGTTCTGCAAATGAAATGGTGCAAAGATGTTGTGAGGCAGCATAACATGAAAAATGCCAAGGGGGTGAATACCTTTGGAGGCCACTGTACCTTAAGACTGGGAGGCAAAGCAACTAACAACTGTTGTCAATACCATTGTACGCAATAATAGTTCAAATGGTGTTGCCCCACTTAAACTCTTATTTAATGTAAATATGTAGTTAATTAGGCGTGGGAGGTGAATTGAGATGTAGGGATGGATGATCCTGAATTAATCAAAAAATGTCACTTCACTTTCCATTCAGAGGCAGAAGTAAAAATCTGATGTCAGCTGCCACTGTAAAGCCGAGACAGATCAAGCTGGCAATACCCTAACTTCCCCATGACTCTTCCTCAACACTTTTTTTGTAAAGGAAGCTTACAGATTACAGGAACCATCATAATTTTTCCCTCTGACTCAGAGAATGCAAAACCAATTACAAAATAATTCCTCTAACCCGAGTTCCCAGACAGTCTGACAGCATTCTGCAGCTTTTAAATATGTATTCAAACACACAGCAGGGTCATTTGGTGTTTGTTAGTTTTTATTTTTTATTAAACAAAATCAACTCTTCCCATGTATTTTGAAGTGTGAAATGTCATTTTTTTCCATGTATTCTCACAGTACAATCAGTTAATGTTGATCTGAAAGAAAACATCTTTAAACTTGGCACTTAGAAAACCACCACAAAGAATTGTCACCTTTATTCATTTAGAACAAAATTTACAAAGCCATTCAAACAGTCGTTTTTTTCAATCTGTTAGATTTTTTTTAACCCCAACCGTGAAGAATATTCAAAATACACTTTTTAATGTTGCTTTTTATTTGTACTTACAAATATCTACATTAAAGTCTTAGTGTCCCGTCATGTGTCATCTCACTTTGTAATAAAAATCCTTTGTACGGTTTATTTATATCTCCTCATACTGTAGGCACTCCAATTAGCTCTGCACTCTCCTGTTTGAGCTCGAGTGTTTGTGAATGTTTGTCATGCTCAAATAGATGTCCCGTGGCTGGGCTCTCTGGCTTCTGGGATGGGTCCTCCTGGCACTGGTTGGTAGGACAATGGCATGGGTGTCTTGACTGGGCTCTGCCGGAAGAGACCCCCATTGGGCGCTCTGTGTTTGCACCGGATAGAGGGCATTGTGGCACTGCTGAGCGGCAGGGGCAAGGTCCTGCCAGCGGCTGCTCGCAGTGTCCTTCCTGCCCCATGGCTCTCCTGGAGGAAGGTGGTCACAGACAGAGGCGAGGGCCCACGGTGTGATGGGTAGTCTCGAACAGACAAGGCCTCAAGAGACTGACTGGGCTGCATACTGCCAATGTCAAGGGCGGAGATCTCGATTGACTGACCTGGCAGCTGCTTGTGTGCTAGGTCCTCGTCCAGTAGGCTGTTCAAACGCTGGTGGACCTGTTCCAGGTTCACTTCTTTGTCCTAAAGATGGATGAAAGGGAGGGCAGTGCCAAAGAGTGGATGAAGAATAAAAGAAGCCAGAAGAGAGAATTGTGGATAGAGGATTTATTGGAACGGAAAGAGCATGGATGTTATTTAAGAGGAGGGTGATAAATAAAAGTGAAAGTAAATGCCAAGTTGGAGAAAAAAAAAAGGTTAAAGAGGAAATGAAATGAAAATGCAGAATGAAAGAAGAGATATGTTATAGTTCCCAGTTTCATCTTCACTCATAAATACACTCCATGCAGTCTATTCAACGATCATAAGAACATGTACTGCACATGAAAGAAGCTGAAATAACGTTTATTTTAGCTTCTTTCCCACAAAGAAAACATGTTTTACTTTGTTGTTTTAAAGCCAATAATTCAAGTTTTCAATAGTAAATTTCAGCTACTGGCACAAAAGATCTCCCATTTAACGATGGATGTGTTGCTTCTTTCATAAAGGTTGAATTCCTTTGTACAATTGGGTGACCAAGGGACGAGAGACATCCACAGTCAGAATCATCTGGTCACAAGACTGATTCCAATGCAACACACAAATGTAAAGGCAACAAAATTTAAATAAGAACAAATTGTTTTTGGTAGGAGTGTGATGATGCATCCAGCTCACAAGATGGTGCATGGTATTGGCCAAAAACGTATGATGCTCTCTTTTGTTTGTTTTTCAGAAATAGAATGAACATTTCTCTCATTTTATGCTGTATTTTTAAGAAACCCTGTACAGTGTGGGGTGTTTCAGTTCATATTTAATCAGTCTTAGGATTTTAATTTTGAGAAGACCAAAGGCAGTGTTTTTACATTACAAACTGTGAGATGTCGCTTCTGAATAGCAACAAAGATACTTTGGTTAGCCAGCGGTGGTAAACTCTAGCTACTACAAATTAAAACTTTTATGTCACTCAGAAATTCTTTTTTTTATTCTTCTTCTATGAAACACTCAAAATGCTGTCATACGGAAAACAAAATGTACAACTGGTGGAAGCATCAGTAATGCTTTTGCAGCAGAGTGTTGTTATTAAGCCTGAGGAGCTGTTTGTAAGCAGACGGTCAACATAACCAGGTCATTTTAAAGTCTGTCTTAAACGTATACATATAATAGGGTGCAGAGCATGAAGCACACCTTCCCATCTGGGCCTAAAAATAAGAGATTGAACTTCCTTGGCCAGACAATTGTATGCTGACAGCAACATAGCAGTTTGTCAAACAAACTTCCCTTAAATATGTTTAACATTGCAGGATCTTGTGCCGATTTCACCACACCCCTAATTATTTAAAGAAATAAAAAAAAAATTATACATTAAATGGAACTTGTATGGCTTTTAAACACCCATTTACTGTGAAATGAAGAAGCCAAATGAAGAATTTGTCTGTTTGAGACTGATTTCCCAATAGATGTCATCATGCTTCATATTGGCTTTTTTTCTCTTTTCATGCACCCATTTAAGTCAGACAAAACAAGATGGTTGAATATAGGACAGACCATGAGGTGAAACAATGGATGATGTGCACTCCTGCCCTGCCCTACTGCCCTGTGACAGCCAATTACTATCAGTGCGATGTTTCTCTGTAATCTAGGTCATGGAGAGCCGAGGTGCTTGAATAGAAGGAAGCAAGTCTTCCTTTCTTGCCTCTTCTTTACTTGTTTTGTTAGGCCACACAAAGAGCAGGTGAAATGTCTGCAGGAACAGAAAAAAACAAGAAAGAAAAGCCAGCTCCCTTCTTTTGAAGCTCCAAGGTCAGTTTGGTATGTCGGGTCTTTCCTGATTTGAATCAAAAAATCTCAGACACTTGTCATGTCATATGTCAATAGACCAGAAACCCATAACAATAAGCCATAATCAGTTGTTACCTGCTAGATCTGATCTTTAGGCAAAATAGTGTCCTTTGCAGTTTAATGGTGATATATCATAGCAGCTAATTACTACATGGACAAACAAAGCTTAATATTTTGAGAAAATATTTTGATAATCAGATTGTATCTACACTGATCAGTAACAAAGTGAAAACCACATCAAGTGACCAATACTCATGACTGCACTACAATCACGTGTCCTGGCTGAGGAAAACACCCGGGGAGGGCAGATCTGCCCTGAAGAAAAATGTCCTCAAGCTTTTAACTTTGAGTCACACAAGAGAAACTGCCTTTCTACACCTTTGGAAATTAACGCAAACTTTGATTCTACCCCCAATTGGCTCAAAGAATTCATCGCTAAATCCTATTTTGCCACAATACCTAATCTTTGTTTGTAATGACTTTGCTCTTAGTACTTTGTCTCTTTAAAAAAAGCTTAACTCGAAAAGCCTTAATTGGGACAAACTCATTTTCTTCAGAATTTGATTTTAGTTTTAATTGCATTTTAACATTGAAAAATGTTGCAGACCTAAAGGCATAGTAGTGTTGTACAGCTAATATATGTGAGCACCTTCTTGACTAGGATCAGCTCAAAGATAAAGACATGGATGCAGAGTTTTGTTAAAAGCTTATAATTCAATCATATCATAAACATAAGGGAACAAAAATAGTAATTACATATGGTTTGCTTCTTTCTATGTGCCGGATTAAAGTTTTGCCAAAGACTGTTAAGAGAAAAGTTTTTCTAATGAAGATGTAATACTACGCTACAGAAAAACTGAGTGACAGGGCTTCTTGAAGCAACTCAAACTCATTAAAACCCACAAATGAGAGCCATGCTAGCAGTTTTCCCAGGCTTGGTCCTGACCCAAAAGTCCCTAGTAGCATCTCATTTCACAGACAGATTATTAGTATTATGGATCTTTTCCTTTCCGGTCCAAGTATTGACACATAGAAAATGTAAAAGCATTTTCTTGTCGAACCATTTTGCTGATCCCTTGTGGATTTTTATTTTAAACAGTTTTCACTGTACCCACACACTATGCCTGGTGCCACCCATAAATTTGAACTGATATTCAAATCAAATCCTTTGAATATGATATGTTCATTCTCTGCAGGCTTGAAAAGTAAGGTGAAAAAAATTTGTTCTGAGAAAAATACCCTAGACATGACACTATCGGACTGTTTTTCCATTTTTCGGTTTTGAAAAAAATACGGTCTGCTATGATCTTGACAAACCATATAATATTTGGGCTTTATGTTGCTTCGCAAATGAATGTTATAATTCCTGATAAACAAATGTATTCTATTTGGAAAGTGTTTAATTAAAAACAACCTACTCTTTACTTTCACAGTCAATGTGGGAATTATTTGGTGTATTTTAACAGGACTGAACATTATTTAGTGTATTTTAGTCGAGCAAAAAAGTATATGGTGTCTTACGCTTTAGTCAGCAAGTTCTGTAGGGGTCTGGTATTGAACCATTAATTTTAAACAGGTGTGTAGACACCAGGGGAACATCTAAAATATGCAGGACACTGGCAGCTGAGGAATGGAGTTGAAAAACCCTGTTCAAAATACGCTAGATTTAAACCAGACAAACTTGAACGTGGTGTTGATATGGAATTTATCTCACTTTCCAAAAAAAAAGAATAAAGTATAGATCTTCATAGAAACCTTCTTATTCCTTGGGTTTTGCGAGCATGATTGAACAAATGCTTAGTTTTATTTCCTGCTAAATCTGATATTATTTAGCATTCTGAATATTCCACTTCTTTGTAAAACCAGAAATATTGGCTTGATTAAATTCTTTGCAATACTGCAGTTTGTACTTTATACATGTCATGTGTATAAAGTGCACACAAGTGCAAATCTCTGTTTATTTCTTATTTTGTAGTAGTCCTATGCAATTATTGTGAGAATGTTTGTAAACCAAAATACTCCAAACCCTGGAGGCAAATTAGAGATTTAGAATACCTGACAAAAAGTTGTTTATGGCAGCCAACAAATACTTTTTTAATAGTATGCAGGTTAAAACAACAAAAGAACACTATGTCGACCTGAGCATTGTAGATTTCATGATCACAGCTTTGAAAATCTTCTGCAAAATTCTGGTCTATTTTGCTGTTAATAATACCTCCATTCTTTGCTACGTTCTCAGTGCTATCCTTTCTTAGACATTAATTTTTTTTAAAGTTCAAGCCCACAGAGAATAGGAATTCGACCAAAGAAAGATGCTGGGTGGAAACACCTCAACACGCCTACAAAGATAACAATGTCACACGATTATAACATGTGGCCTGCAAGTATTGCAGCCTTTGAATAGGAGCACAGCTTTGAATTTCACATAAGAACACTGCAGTCTTAAAAGCAGCTGCAGGCAGCTACTCTTATTCTTATTGACACGGAAGATAAATGCCTATGGAGTTTGATTTGGTCTGTTTTCATTATGGCAGTGGGCCTTAAATGGGTGTTTTCATCCAGTATTGTTGGACTGTCAAGTCAAACAGGCTGGTGAAGGCTCACACTTTAGTTTAGGGATCCATGTCAAGCCTTAGTTTTCTGGACACCTCATGCAGAGGGGCTGCCCAGTTCACAGCAGCAAGATAAAGGCAGAGCTCTAAAGCATTAAGACTTGAATGGATTAGCTAAAGAGAGCTATTGCACAACTGAAGCGCTTATCGACTCAGAGTACAATTTCAGTTTGTGGTTTGGAATTAGCAATACAACGAATACTTTTGTCTTCACAGCTTCTCCCACATGAGCACCAGTGACTGATTTTGTGAAACCAATCATTTCTCTTATGTGTCACCGTGAGAGAAGCCTTTGAAGTCCCAGGCTGAACACCCCGCCTCTTTCCCGACATGAGAAGGAATGAGCAAACTGATGTCTGAACTATCACCAAGGGCACACCTATTATAACTGGGTGTACTGAAGCTCTACTAAATCGGGGCTGGCGTCAGCGCCTGCTGGATCCATAAAGTAGAGTGTGGCAGTGGCATCCCTGGGCAGGACCGGGGGGCCCGGCGGTCTGGGTCTCGACCGGGGCCTTGGTGGGGCAGGGGGACCCGTGGTGACCACCATGGCCCGGTTCTGGTTTAGCAGGGCTTGGCCCGATGAGTTGTCGGTGGTCACCTCTTTGGGCTGCTCTCTCCGGCAGTGGTTGCTGTTCCACCAGGTTTCCAGCGCAGCTACCAGGAGGGCGAGTAGAAGCCCGGCGGCTAAGATGCAAAACACACCAGCAAAGCTGTGGAGACGCAGCGCTCGTCCTTCTGGCTGTGCGTCTGTGTGGCTCTGCAAGTCACAGCGACCTTTCTTTGGCCACCATTTTTGCTTCAGGATGTCTAGATCACCTTTTTCCTGAAGTTCTAAAATCCTGCAGAGAGGAAAACAATTTATTTTAGACACTTTGGGCTTAGGTGTGCATTTTCATGTTGAAACACTATAGGACAGCAGACAAATCCATCAATTGTGCTGACTGCAATAAAATGCTACCTGAAAAAATGAAAATATCCTTTAATGTCCCTCTGTGGGGAAAGGTAGGCAAACACATCAGAGCAGATAATGGATAATCAACAGTTTTTAGAGACCAACATGAAAGAAATTTGGAAAATAAATTCAGGGCAGATCAGGACAATTACCACACTATTATTATGTAACAATAATTAAATACCACAGCTCATTAAATGTAATCAAGAAAAATGCAGCACTGCTAATGTTATCCATTTGCATTGACTGTAAGATCATTAAAAACCCATAGAGGGTAAAGAGCTATTAAACACTGCAGGTTTTAGTTTACAGCAGCAGAGTGCAAGACATAATGATTGATTTTAAACAAGATCTAAAAGACCAGTTCTTGAAAACCGTGATGGACAAAAAGCAAGCTGCTGCCTGAAAAATAATGAATTTAAAAACTGAATACCACTGCAAAGAAGATCAAATGGTGCGGTTAACCTGCAGGAGCACAGAGAGCGTAGGAGGAACAGATGTAGCACGATCACGAAGGAGTGCAAACACAGGTGCGATGTCCCCCTGGACTGTTTACTTGCTGTGATTTGGAAGCTTTTTAGGAGTTGTGTGATATACAGTCTAGTTTCCTTATACATTCGAAGGAAATTTGCCCTCTACATCTAACCCATCTCTTAGGGGAGCATTCTGGGGCCATGGGTCTTGTTTAGGTACCCAAAGTGGTCATCTGTGGTATTCAAACCTGGGAACTCACGGCCTCTCCAGGAAGCAAGCACTCTGCTCTAACCATTAGGTCACCACACGCCGCTGGGTAGTTTTCATGTTTTATACCATATAAGGAATATTTCAAAAGCAAAAATTGTCTGCTTTTAGTTTCAAAATGCCTTGGTAGAACTGGGGGATATAAAATCATAAAACTAGGCACTAAAAAACAAATAATTTTACTAGGATAGTATTATAGGTGCAGTTCAAAGAATTAGAAAAAAATCAAACAGTTAATTTACATCAGTGATTAAATTCAGAAAGTGAAGCTCATTAGACATTACACATAGTTCATTTTGATGATTATGGCTTACAGATTTATTCAGTGTCTTAATTAGAATTACACTTAAGACTATCTTAAATCAATCTTTTTTAAATGCAAAAATGTGACATTATGGTCTTAATAATCATGGGGAAGGAAGCATATTTGACAGTTCTCCTAAAGACAGTCAGTGGCATCCCCCACAAGGATGGTGGGCTACAAAAGGTCATTGCTAAGGAAGCTGGCTTTTCAGAGTGCCATCTAACCACAGATTTTAGAGGATTGGGAAGAAAAGCACATTAAGTTGTTCTGAGATTCACAATGTGTGGGCTTCAGCTGGGGTTGGTCCTTAAAGAGCAACCACACACAAATGCATCTAGGACATAGGCTAAACTTGTTACATTAATTGTGTTAAGCTACTCCTGAACCTGAGATAATATCAGAAGCACCTTACCTTTGGTAAGAAGAAAAAAGGATTGAACTAACATCCTCTTTTTACATAATTTTACATTTCATTTGGAGATCAAGGTCCCCACCGTCTGGAGGAAGAATAGAGAGGCACAGAATCCAGACTGCTTAAGGGCCGGAGGGAGTTTTCTATGGTCAGTGATGATTTGTGGAGCCATGTCACCTATGGGTGATGATCCACTGGGTGTTGTCAAGTTCAAAGTGAGCACAGTAGTCTACCAGGAAATTTTACAACCCTTAAGGCCCCAATTTCCCACTGCTAACGAGCTTTATGAAGATGCTGATTTAATTTTAGAGCCAGACTCGGCATCTGCCCACTCTAGCAGAAGTACCAATACCTGTTTTAATGACCATTGTTTCACTGTGCTTTTCTGGCCACCAAATTAGTCCAGCTAAGCCCAACAGGGAGTCTATGGGGTATTATCAAGAGGAAGAGACACCAGACCCAAAAATGTTGACGAGCCTAAGGCTACTATCCAAGCAACCTGGGCTTCATTAACCCCTCAGCAGAGCCAGACTGACTGCCTCCATGCTACGCTGAAGTGATGAACTATTTAACGCAAAAAGATTGCCGACAAACTATGAGTGCATATAATGTACAATACATGGACATACTTTTAAGTAAGTAAAAAAAAAATATTGAATACTTTTAATGGTGTTTTATAATAATGTTTAGGGGAAAATTAACAGACACTTTGTAATAAATCTAAATAAAATTAATTACTAACATGATTTTTTTAAGGACATTGTAATTTATTAAAAGCACCTGTATATTAGCCTTATAATTTTTTATTTCAAATTTTCAAAAGATGGCATTATTTAATTTGCCGTTGATGTGTAGACAGTCATGCATAGAAATCTACTCCTCTTGCAGTTTTGGAAGGCTTTGCTAATTTTCTTTAATACAAAAATGACTAATTTGATGTTCTTCTCGGTTTCTGCCAAAACATTATTGGCTCATGCGTCACTAAATGCTTCCAAAAATGCAGTTTAGGAAAAAAGCCATCACACCACGTTTAATTTGTACAACTATATCCTTTTTTCCTTTCTTCTCGTGCTTCCAGAAGTGAAGTCCATCAAATTTAATGGACGTCTTTTCTTTAATTACTAGTTTGCATCTCACTTTCAGTAAAAAAACAAGCAGCTTATTTGGTGCATAGCTGCTAATTTGCAGCAAAATCAGTTTTTAGGTAGCAAACACTGGACTGAATCTACTGTGAGGTTATGGACAAAATTCAGCAATTTAGCCCTGACACATAGTTAGGTGCATCTGCATTGAAATGATTAGTTATGCAGGTTATTGTCCTACTGCAAGGAATGGTAGTCATGAGACTACACAGGGTAATATTCACCTGACCCTAAATTTTGAGATACATTCACACTTTCTCTTATATTCAATGAATCACAGAGTGATCAATCTTCGTATTAGAGGTCATATTCCACAGATTGGAGAAATGCTTTTGGCCCTATCTAGTATTTTCAAAACCTACCTCGAAAAAGCTTGGGGAATAGATCAATGCTATCTCTATAAAACAAATGTTTAGCAGAATATTGGGATTCTATCCACACCTTTCAATGACTCTAGACTGGTGCCAGCTGTGGCTCAGGTGTTGGAGTGGTTGTCTTTTAAAGGAAAATTGTCACGGTGGTCTCCGATCCCATTCACGCCTCATGTTCTCAAAATGTGAACACCATCACGCTATCATGACGCATAATGAACTCTCAGTTATTGGCAATATAAAATTCTTACCATGCATTTTCTATTTCCCAGTTGATAATGAACAAAATAAGCTGTGAAGTTTAACCTTTTACGCATCCCAATTCAGTGTGGGAGTGGTTCATGTCCTTGTGATTTTCTTTTCACTTTTGTTACTTTTTAGACACTATACTGGTCAAGCTTCTTAATGTTTTATGAATCACAGCTAAAATCAGGCATTTTGTTTTGATTAGAGAAAGGTGCCCCCCAAGACAAAGTTTCTGTGCTGTATATTCAAATGGACTCGAAGTCCACATTTTATGGACATCAATGCTTTCACATTACTTGCATGCTGTTCTGGTTTACAAGCAGTTAATCTCTGTAGACCTGGGTTTACTTCAGTCAATTAAAATAATTTATATTGTTGCAAATGTTTAGAACTGCACTTTTAAAAAAAAGCTGATTTTTTCTTTACACATTTTTCATGCAGAATATCTAGAGGGATATTTATATTCCAGGTGATAGTAATAGTCATCACTCCAAAAAATGTGTAATTCTCATTTTAATTAAAGTGATCAAAATGCCCCATGCTAAAATGTATTGCCTTTAGTACCATATTTTGCTTTATTGGATTGATATCTAATTGTAGCAAAGGATTATCAGAAAACATACTTCTGAGAGAAGAGGTCTCTGTAAGGACTGCCGTGTTGCAGGGCCATGCCATAGCCTCTGGTGCTCATGCTGTTTCCTGCTATAGTCAGTGTGCAGTCGTCATCTGTCAGAGCAGCGTACTCCACCACTGCCATGTCCCACAGAAAGGCGTATGACTCTCGCTTCGCCTGTACATTTGAAACAGTTACCACAACACCCACACAAAAACATGGTAATTTTATAACGACATGTTTACAGCAAAGCAGCACAAACATGGATTCAACGCTTCAACAAGAAGGGGTTTGGAGCTTTGATTCATTTATTAGCCACCATAATTTGTTGATACAACGTGAGTTTAGGACAGATTTAAGACTCCTAAAAAATGAAGAAGGAAAATAATAAATTTTTTCTTTGATTGCAAAAATATTTTATCCTATTTGAGCATCAACAAGGTTGTTTTATCCCAGTCACTTACCCTTTATTGCCATTTCAATTTTTGAAGAATGCAGAATCAGTCTTTTTAATATTCACTTCTTAAATCAATGTTTTATTCCTAGAGGGGCAATGCTCTATTATCTTTACAAGGAAACATAATCAGAAATAAAAACCTACTCTGAGTCAGTGTTGGGATACCAACCAAACTATTGGAGTTCATAAAAATGAGAATTAAAATGCCTTCACTTCTCCACAATCTTTCCTCAAAATTGGATTTTCTTGCCACAATATAATTCAGATTTTAATACCTTTTTGTCCCCTTAATTCCTCTTTCCGACAGCCAATTCACACAAAGTCAAAATGCAGACATGCAGTTTCTTAAAATAACAAGTGAAAGAAACAACTTTTGTGTTGTCAGCTTAATCAGATTGCAATTAAGATGAGTAAAGCTGTCTAATCATCTACAGTCTAGTTTGATTATATTCAAGAGATCTATTTTTAATTGCTAACATCATGTCTCAAGTGTTGTCTAAATATTTAGAGATTTACTATTTTAACAAACTGTTTTGTCGTGTTAAAACAATACATGTAAGTTATTTTCATCATACAATCAGGCATTTTGTTTTGATGGAGAAGAATGCCCAAAAATGTTGTGTTTTTCTCATCTTGGACTAAGTTAACTGTTAGATACAAGTTGCTCTGTTCTGTTTATTGCTATTTGTAATACTTTGTAATACTTACATATAAATACAAATAAATAAAGTCCTTGTTTAGGTATTCAAGCAATTTTCTGAGGCTTTTGCGAATATTTTGTGTTGTGGGGTTAATGACACACCAGAAGTTGGTTCATTGGGATTTGACTAAACAGAACTGAACACAAACAGTATTAACACACCTTTTTGATGCCCTCTGATGGACTTGAAACAGAGTTATCAAAGCCATTGTTCTTGTTGACGACCTTCCAGAGTTCAGCAAATGTGCTGTCCTGCTCCAAAGGGTTGGTGCCTTTAGCGCGAAAATATTCATACACAGTTGAGTCCCGCACTGTCCCATAGGCAAGGTCCACTTGTTTGGAAAGATCCTGGAATGACCTGATTTGGGGGGAAAAAAACAAGGTATTAAACCACTAACACTTTGTAGTGTATCTAATAGAATTTCCCAATAACAAAACATAATTACTTTCAAACACAATATCTTTACCTTGTTTCTATTTAAAAGAAGCTGAGACCTCATGGTTAATTTAGTAGTTCACTTTCCATACAGTGTAGCTTTAAATTATTTCAACTCATTTCTTGAGTTTCATGTTTTGCTAATCCAAAAACTTCAGTGACTTTAAAAAAAGAGACCAACACAGATCCCACCCATGTGTTGTTTGAAGGGCAAAAAAACGGTGGTTTTCATTTAGGACCCACTGTCCTGCATGTTTTAGATGAGTCTTTGTTCCAGCACACTGCATTCAAATGATTACATTATGTCCTCATTGTCCCATCAAGTAGTACAGAAGCCTGTCAATCACTCATTCACTTAAAGGTGCATGTTATTTGACTTTTTAAAAATGTATACGTCAGTAGCTCACTCTGGTTGCATACAAAGATTTTATGAAATATTGTTACGTTCTGCTGGTGTATTAGTTGCTATTTTGGTGTTTTATGCTTTGTTTTTGCTCAGTTTGCTAGTAAATAAAGCCTTTCGTGTTGATTTATAATAACAATGAAAGTATGTCACTGCGCATTCGCAACAGGGGTTAAAATAAGGAAGCGGCTAACAGCTATTAGCATCTCCCAGCAAAACAATGAAGAATGGTCCAAGATCCAGTGGAAAAAAAATAAATAACAAAAATATATGATTCCAAGAGAGAAAAGACTGGAATGTCTTGGGAAAACAATGTGAACGTTGGTGTTCACTGTAGTGGACACTAAATCTGTCCATTGCTCAGATGTGACCGCAGAGTTGACTGACCTGAGTAAATTTTCTGATATGAGTCACTTAAAGCTGCTGTAGATCTGTGTATTTAATTAATAACGGTTGGTCTTCGATCACACCAAGCTGCCACTTTACTGCAAGGCATTGTAAAAGGTCAGGCTCAGTCTGGCATTATTTACAAGTGATTTATTAATTAAGCAAACCTGCATTATGATAGTTCTGGGATACTGCCAGTAGATGGCACCATATCCGTTTATATCTGCTCATCGTGCCCATTGTGGGGCTATATTTAGCCTCAAAAAGGACCATATAAACATTATCCGGGTGGACGCTTATTTCATCATGATCACATGGTTTTTGGTCTTTTTTTTAAGCATATAACGTGGCTATATACCTTTAATTATTATGATTTGGAGCAGGGAAACACCTAAAACACGCAGGACAGTGGGTCCCGAGAACCGGCATTGAGAACCATTGGCTTGACTGAGCAATGTCATTTCCAAACTGAGTCAAAACAGATCATACATCCATCTCTCTATACGCCTTTAGCACCCCCTTTAGCTCTTTGTTAATTTTATGAAGTATTTCATACTTACACACAGTTCCAGGTTTACTTTTCATTCTTACTTTTATACACATACTGTTAAGTTTATTTTCATTCTTAACTTTGGCAGATATGAAATAATGTTTTTATTTTTACCAGCATGTTTCTTCTGACTATAATATTAAGTTCTTGCAATGAACCAGCCAGAGTCAAGACCTGATCTAAGAGAATCTGTGAAGGGAGGTACAGTAAAGATTAGGATGACAGCAAGGAGACTTTTCAACCCTAAATATTCTCAGTGTATCACCAAAAAATCATTTTTAGAACACCATAAAAACAGGATTAAAAAGTTCCTCCTTTGTCATTTTTAAATACCTGTCCCATCTTAAACCTGAAACTAGTTTCTTTGCCAACCAAAAATAAATTTAAATATAAATCTGCCAGGGGGATGACTATTTTTGGTTTGAACATAGCTGAGGCACAAATCAAGTTTTTCCTTCAGAAAGCAAATTGTTGATCTCCTTATTAAGCAATCTTTTGACTTAAAGCGGATATATCCTGCTTTTCAGTTCTTCCGTTTCACAATGAAATCGATCAGTTGTGGTCTACATAAAGTGGAACTGCAATGCTTTGGTCTGAATTCCTCATTAACTTATCCCTATGTTCCCTCTTTTAACCCCTGTTCTGAGGTGCATCTGAGAGCAACTCGTTTTGCTGCTGTATCTTTAAATATACTTCACATCCAAGGTCGCGTTCCACTCCAATCGACCAATCGAAAAAAGCATTTTTGTAGGATGCTGGAGGACAGTGTAATGAACAACTGAACATTTATCCACTTGTAACTTTTGCATCTTTCAGCTTGGACTTCAAAATCACACAGAGAAATAAAAATGTTGGATTCCCAAAACTGGTAAACCAGACCTCCATGACCTTGTTTAGCAGCTCCGCAGTCATAATTGTTAAAAAACACAATAGAAAACAGAGAAAACAGAACAGCTTGACAAATATGACCCAAACAACATACATGTATAAAGATATTTATGCAGTACCTGTAGAGACTACATGTCTACAGCAAAACCTATTAAAGGGTTAGTTTTAAAGGGGACATATCATGCAAAATCCACTTTTCTGTTACTACTACTAAGTTGGAAAATGAAACATGCTCATTCACTCGCAGACTTGGGACAACCGAGGTAATATACCAGTACATACATTTTACCATCAACCCAAAGTGATCAATCCAAAGACATATACTCATTTAAATTAGGTCCAGTTTATGTGGGCTACTTGTTGTGTCTAATTTAGGTAGCCCTTCTCCAACTTGTAAGCATTACTAGCATGATGAGTCAGGCAAATTAAAGTCTGATGGCCAAATTTCAGTGTTGGTCCCCTAATTATCAACTTAAATGACCAGAGGCTGCTCATTAATTCATTCAGAGAATCCTGAAATGGACCATAATTGTTGCTTAGCTTTTCCCTTATTCAATTCATGTCAGTAGTGCCTTCTCTCATATATCTACATTTTCTGTGTTAAGCATCATGTTGTAATGACTTGTTTCATGTCGGAGCATGCAATCTTTTAGCTATGTAAGCACCATTGTAGTAGTGCCACTGGCTCCAATAATACGCATTGTGAAAGCTATGAATAGGTTCAACTCAGCCATTTTCTCTGTATGCATGAATTTTATCTGCCTGCACACATTGTGTTTGGTGTGGGTTGGATAAGTTTAGACTGATAGTAAATCATGAGTACATTTCTTAAAAAGAAAAACATCAATAGCAAACATTAAAATTTATTAGCTCAATATGAAATTAGAAAAAGGTAAAGACCTTTATTGTAACATTAATAATAAAAAAAGTGTTTGGTTTTCCTGTCGTGCTAGAAACTGAAACATTTGGACAGATAAAATTATGCATCACAACTTAGGTTGATAGAACATACTCCATGTGCTTGGTACATTGGTTATAAATGCTGTATCCTTTTTATCTTTTAGTGGCAAGGCAAAGCAAGTTTATTTATAAAGTAATTTTCTGTAAAAAGACGATTCAAAGTGCTGTACATGAAGAAAACAAACAGAGGAAATAAAGCATTACAGGCACAAAGGACATTGCAGAGGCAAGCACATTGCATTGGAACAGTAGCAGCAGGTCAGATACAGTGTAAGAAAAGTTGGACTACAAACGTCTACATTAACATTTAAAAGCAACTCTAAACAAATAGGGTTTTAACCTTGATTTAAAGTAACTCAGCGTTTAAGCACTTTTACAGTCCTCTGGGAGTTTGTTCCAGATAAGTGGAGCAAACAACTAAATATTGCTTCTCCGTGTTTAGTTATGGTTCTGTCATTGTAAGCCATTGTTACATAGGATTTATCTATCACTTACTAGATGGAATTTGGCGTTATTACCTTTAATGGCTAAAATGAGTGTAAATCAGAATTAACCAGCAATAGAAAAAAAACTACTCCATTCAGTTCACATATTTTTACTATTCCAGAGGGTGTCATAAAATATAAACATCCAGAAGAGTTTGTGCACATTCCTGATTTTCACTAAAGAATATTTGTTTAGATCATGTTGGAAATACAAAGTAAGCCGTGCTTTTATTTTAATAAGGTCAGTGTGTCAAATAAAAGGTTCTTACTAGTTTGGGAGTAATAGATTAAGCTAACAGACGTTCAGCTAATGGGCAATAATGCGAACAATCCCAGGTTTCTGTTTAGTGCTGTGGCCAAATTGACTCAAAGCCATAACTCAGTTGAACAATGTATTCCTTCTGGACTTGGCTGTACAGATTTTATGGAGTTCTTTACTCATAAAACTTACTAATTAGAAAGAACGTTCCTGTCTGCAGTGCTAGCACAGATAACCTGCCATCTGAAAATTGTCAAAATTCTTAGCTCCTCTCTACAGTATTATATCCCCCTTCATGTTGCTGAATTTATATAAATTATCAGTGCCTCTAAAGCTTTTCCTTGGTTGTTGTACCTCAGACTAATTATGTTTAAGGATGTTTTTATATTTATTATTAGTGTTGTTCTTGACGGCATTAGTGGTTCTGGTCAAATTTAGTTTTCATGAAGTGTTTTTATCCTAGACAATATTATCAGGAATAATCAAATTTTACGCTGATATTACCCAGTGAAACCAATTGAGACAATCAGCTACTGAAGTTGTAAGTTTGTCTTAAATATGTAAAGTGAATGGGCTTGGATAAACAATTTTGTTTTCTTAAATTCAGATAAAACCAAAGTTATTGTTCTTGGTCCTAAAAATCCCTACCAAGTCATATAGTTAGCCTTGATTTCATGCCATCCTATCGGTACTGTAAAAAATAAAAGAAATGCATGACTATGTTTTACAAATTAAGCCACTCATTGAAACAGCCTTTCCTCTATCGCCATGATAAAGAGCTAGCATCCAGAAATCAAAACATGGAAGTTAGTGAATGCTTTTAGTACCAGCAGATAAATTATCGCAATACAACTCAAGTCAGTGTACTGAAAGGTACACCCATGAGAAAAAACACTGTCTTGGTGCGGCAAGCTAATATCCTGCCTGTCTTTAACTCTAAGACAAAAAACATTCTGTCTGCAATGGCTCACATTAAATTAGTAGTTGCTGTGTACACATCTGCATAATGTTTCTAGTGATCATTCTATTTTTGGTGTCTCACTTTGTCGGGCACTTTGGATTACACTCATCCTTTAAAAGTGCAAGTTAAGACAATAGGCATGGCCTGAACTGGTTCTGATAACAGCATTTTTAAATGACCATAATCGGGAGTCGCAGGCCAAACTGAACTCTCGATAGCTGTTAGTTTACTTTCTGTGATTATGCTGGCTGCCCTTCCAGCAATACTTGCAGTGTAGTTTTGACGTTTTTAACTATAACGTATTTTAATGTGCTTGGGATTAGACAATTGTATTATGATTTATGCACATTTGTGACGCGCCACGGGAAAAGCAGGAACAAGTCGGCAGGGCACAAACATAGATAACGGAGAAAAACCTTCAATGTCTGAGAAAATAGGGATTTTCATTTTATTGAAAAATGTGGTAGTTGAAGTTATGAAGAAACCCCTCAATGCTTCAAATGACTGTCTCAGAGGTTTTAAAACAGAAAACTTTGTGTTTAAATGCGGCCTGTTTTCGGATTAAATCCCAAACGGAGGGGAAACCCACAGCAGTCCTTCATGCAGCCTTTTGTTATGCATGTCAGCAAATAAGCTGCGTACTTGAAGAAAACACATGGAAACTTAAAGAGCTACTTAGGGCTGTGTGTTTGTGTGACCCATGAAGATGGATCAAGCTGAACGCATAACCTAAGAACTGAACCACGGCTGTTAAAGTGCATCATTGTGGGAGTGCATGTTCACCAGGACGCTGACGCTGGACTCTTCAGATTCTGAAACAGGAGAGATGAAGCAGAAGAAATAGCGCCTGCATAGCTTTTGAGAACATTCCTAGCTTCCAGCTGACGTTAAGCGAAGATGAGGACAATGAAGAGAACTTTGGACTCACGGCAGAAGAGGTAGAACGTAAGATATCAGAAGCTGTCTCTAGCACATTTAAAGAAGATAGACACAGCGAAATGGGGAAGATATGCAACGTTGCTGTGAATGCTGAAGGAGAAGAAAAGAGAATCATGCACTTGGGAAACTTTCTCCAGAGGTCATCATACAGATGGATTATTTAGCAGCAGAAAGAGAGCTGCAGGACATGAGAATCATCTGACATGGGGTGAGTTTGAGAACTTTTTAAGAAAGCTATTATGATAAATCTTATTGAATTTAAATCCCTGTATACTTCTATCTTTCCATTTTTACCAGCATGTTTCTTCTGACTATAATATTAAGTTCTTGCAATGAACCAGCCAGAGTCAAGACCTGATCTAAGAGAATCTGTGAAGGGAGGTACAGTAAAGATTAGGATGACAGCAAGGAGACTTTTCAACCCTAAATATTCTCAGTGTATCACCAAAAAATCATTTTTAGAACACCATAAAAACAGGATTAAAAAGTTCCTCCTTTGTCATTTTTAAATACCTGTCCCATCTTAAACCTGAAACTAGTTTCTTTGCCAACCAAAAATAAATTTAAATATAAATCTGCCAGGGGGATGACTATTTTTGGTTTGAACATAGCTGAGGCACAAATCAAGTTTTTCCTTCAGAAAGCAAATTGTTGATCTCCTTATTAAGCAATCTTTTGACTTAAAGCGGATATATCCTGCTTTTCAGTTCTTCCGTTTCACAATGAAATCGATCAGTTGTGGTCTACATAAAGTGGAACTGCAATGCTTTGGTCTGAATTCCTCATTAACTTATCCCTATGTTCCCTCTTTTAACCCCTGTTCTGAGGTGCATCTGAGAGCAACTCGTTTTGCTGCTGTATCTTTAAATATACTTCACATCCAAGGTCGCGTTCCACTCCAATCGACCAATCGAAAAAAGCATTTTTGTAGGATGCTGGAGGACAGTGTAATGAACAACTGAACATTTATCCACTTGTAACTTTTGCATCTTTCAGCTTGGACTTCAAAATCACACAGAGAAATAAAAATGTTGGATTCCCAAAACTGGTAAACCAGACCTCCATGACCTTGTTTAGCAGCTCCGCAGTCATAATTGTTAAAAAACACAATAGAAAACAGAGAAAACAGAACAGCTTGACAAATATGACCCAAACAACATACATGTATAAAGATATTTATGCAGTACCTGTAGAGACTACATGTCTACAGCAAAACCTATTAAAGGGTTAGTTTTAAAGGGGACATATCATGCAAAATCCACTTTTCTGTTACTACTACTAAGTTGGAAAATGAAACATGCTCATTCACTCGCAGACTTGGGACAACCGAGGTAATATACCAGTACATACATTTTACCATCAACCCAAAGTGATCAATCCAAAGACATATACTCATTTAAATTAGGTCCAGTTTATGTGGGCTACTTGTTGTGTCTAATTTAGGTAGCCCTTCTCCAACTTGTAAGCATTACTAGCATGATGAGTCAGGCAAATTAAAGTCTGATGGCCAAATTTCAGTGTTGGTCCCCTAATTATCAACTTAAATGACCAGAGGCTGCTCATTAATTCATTCAGAGAATCCTGAAATGGACCATAATTGTTGCTTAGCTTTTCCCTTATTCAATTCATGTCAGTAGTGCCTTCTCTCATATATCTACATTTTCTGTGTTAAGCATCATGTTGTAATGACTTGTTTCATGTCGGAGCATGCAATCTTTTAGCTATGTAAGCACCATTGTAGTAGTGCCACTGGCTCCAATAATACGCATTGTGAAAGCTATGAATAGGTTCAACTCAGCCATTTTCTCTGTATGCATGAATTTTATCTGCCTGCACACATTGTGTTTGGTGTGGGTTGGATAAGTTTAGACTGATAGTAAATCATGAGTACATTTCTTAAAAAGAAAAACATCAATAGCAAACATTAAAATTTATTAGCTCAATATGAAATTAGAAAAAGGTAAAGACCTTTATTGTAACATTAATAATAAAAAAAGTGTTTGGTTTTCCTGTCGTGCTAGAAACTGAAACATTTGGACAGATAAAATTATGCATCACAACTTAGGTTGATAGAACATACTCCATGTGCTTGGTACATTGGTTATAAATGCTGTATCCTTTTTATCTTTTAGTGGCAAGGCAAAGCAAGTTTATTTATAAAGTAATTTTCTGTAAAAAGACGATTCAAAGTGCTGTACATGAAGAAAACAAACAGAGGAAATAAAGCATTACAGGCACAAAGGACATTGCAGAGGCAAGCACATTGCATTGGAACAGTAGCAGCAGGTCAGATACAGTGTAAGAAAAGTTGGACTACAAACGTCTACATTAACATTTAAAAGCAACTCTAAACAAATAGGGTTTTAACCTTGATTTAAAGTAACTCAGCGTTTAAGCACTTTTACAGTCCTCTGGGAGTTTGTTCCAGATAAGTGGAGCAAACAACTAAATATTGCTTCTCCGTGTTTAGTTATGGTTCTGTCATTGTAAGCCATTGTTACATAGGATTTATCTATCACTTACTAGATGGAATTTGGCGTTATTACCTTTAATGGCTAAAATGAGTGTAAATCAGAATTAACCAGCAATAGAAAAAAAACTACTCCATTCAGTTCACATATTTTTACTATTCCAGAGGGTGTCATAAAATATAAACATCCAGAAGAGTTTGTGCACATTCCTGATTTTCACTAAAGAATATTTGTTTAGATCATGTTGGAAATACAAAGTAAGCCGTGCTTTTATTTTAATAAGGTCAGTGTGTCAAATAAAAGGTTCTTACTAGTTTGGGAGTAATAGATTAAGCTAACAGACGTTCAGCTAATGGGCAATAATGCGAACAATCCCAGGTTTCTGTTTAGTGCTGTGGCCAAATTGACTCAAAGCCATAACTCAGTTGAACAATGTATTCCTTCTGGACTTGGCTGTACAGATTTTATGGAGTTCTTTACTCATAAAACTTACTAATTAGAAAGAACGTTCCTGTCTGCAGTGCTAGCACAGATAACCTGCCATCTGAAAATTGTCAAAATTCTTAGCTCCTCTCTACAGTATTATATCCCCCTTCATGTTGCTGAATTTATATAAATTATCAGTGCCTCTAAAGCTTTTCCTTGGTTGTTGTACCTCAGACTAATTATGTTTAAGGATGTTTTTATATTTATTATTAGTGTTGTTCTTGACGGCATTAGTGGTTCTGGTCAAATTTAGTTTTCATGAAGTGTTTTTATCCTAGACAATATTATCAGGAATAATCAAATTTTACGCTGATATTACCCAGTGAAACCAATTGAGACAATCAGCTACTGAAGTTGTAAGTTTGTCTTAAATATGTAAAGTGAATGGGCTTGGATAAACAATTTTGTTTTCTTAAATTCAGATAAAACCAAAGTTATTGTTCTTGGTCCTAAAAATCCCTACCAAGTCATATAGTTAGCCTTGATTTCATGCCATCCTATCGGTACTGTAAAAAATAAAAGAAATGCATGACTATGTTTTACAAATTAAGCCACTCATTGAAACAGCCTTTCCTCTATCGCCATGATAAAGAGCTAGCATCCAGAAATCAAAACATGGAAGTTAGTGAATGCTTTTAGTACCAGCAGATAAATTATCGCAATACAACTCAAGTCAGTGTACTGAAAGGTACACCCATGAGAAAAAACACTGTCTTGGTGCGGCAAGCTAATATCCTGCCTGTCTTTAACTCTAAGACAAAAAACATTCTGTCTGCAATGGCTCACATTAAATTAGTAGTTGCTGTGTACACATCTGCATAATGTTTCTAGTGATCATTCTATTTTTGGTGTCTCACTTTGTCGGGCACTTTGGATTACACTCAGCCTTTAAAAGTGCAAGTTAAGACAATAGGCATGGCCTGAACTGGTTCTGATAACAGCATTTTTAAATGACCATAATCGGGAGTCGCAGGCCAAACTGAACTCTCGATAGCTGTTAGTTTACTTTCTGTGATTATGCTGGCTGCCCTTCCAGCAATACTTGCAGTGTAGTTTTGACGTTTTTAACTATAACGTATTTTAATGTGCTTGGGATTAGACAATTGTATTATGATTTATGCACATTTGTGACGCGCCACGGGAAAAGCAGGAACAAGTCGGCAGGGCACAAACATAGATAACGGAGAAAAACCTTCAATGTCTGAGAAAATAGGGATTTTCATTTTATTGAAAAATGTGGTAGTTGAAGTTATGAAGAAACCCCTCAATGCTTCAAATGACTGTCTCAGAGGTTTTAAAACAGAAAACTTTGTGTTTAAATGCGGCCTGTTTTCGGATTAAATCCCAAACGGAGGGGAAACCCACAGCAGTCCTTCATGCAGCCTTTTGTTATGCATGTCAGCAAATAAGCTGCGTACTTGAAGAAAACACATGGAAACTTAAAGAGCTACTTAGGGCTGTGTGTTTGTGTGACCCATGAAGATGGATCAAGCTGAACGCATAACCTAAGAACTGAACCACGGCTGTTAAAGTGCATCATTGTGGGAGTGCATGTTCACCAGGACGCTGACGCTGGACTCTTCAGATTCTGAAACAGGAGAGATGAAGCAGAAGAAATAGCGCCTGCATAGCTTTTGAGAACATTCCTAGCTTCCAGCTGACGTTAAGCGAAGATGAGGACAATGAAGAGAACTTTGGACTCACGGCAGAAGAGGTAGAACGTAAGATATCAGAAGCTGTCTCTAGCACATTTAAAGAAGATAGACACAGCGAAATGGGGAAGATATGCAACGTTGCTGTGAATGCTGAAGGAGAAGAAAAGAGAATCATGCACTTGGGAAACTTTCTCCAGAGGTCATCATACAGATGGATTATTTAGCAGCAGAAAGAGAGCTGCAGGACATGAGAATCATCTGACATGGGGTGAGTTTGAGAACTTTTTAAGAAAGCTATTATGATAAATCTTATTGAATTTAAATCCCTGTATACTTCTATCTTTCCATTTTTAATATCAAAACATGGTATAAATGACAGATTATTTCGCAATGTGTTTTTTATTCTAATACAAAACATAAAAATATACATATATTTTTCTGTTTAAACCGTAGGCTTGATAGTATGAAAAATGCAGTATATACAAAAGTGTGAACATACACACATTGATCACCAACACCCAAACTGCTGCCTTTGAACTAGAAATGCATAATCCCTCCTATATAGTGATTGATTGCTGCTTTCTGGGAGACTGCTTCATGGGACTTCTTTATATTGTAATAACAATGAGAAATCTTATCTCATCCGGTGCCCATAAAACACTTTTAAAAAAAAAGTTAATTTGAAAAAAACAAAACGAGCAATTAAAGAGCAACAATACCATTGCACCAAGATGTTTAATTCGGACCAAGTTAAAGTCACGATGCAAATTGCAGACAAAGAAACATGCCGAGATAAAAGAGAAACTTAAACAGCTGAAATTTACCAATTTTATAAATCTCAAGTGTTTCTTTGTGTGTGTTACTGTTATGTTTGGTGTTGTAATGTTTTGGATAGTTGAAAGATGTTTGTCTGTTCAATGCACAGATGTAACACAAATATTGTAATACAGTGCTGTAAATTATCTTTACATCAAAAAATAGTGCTGAGTTTACATCACAATGCAATGAGTTGACATGGTATGCAAGGTTACTCAAATTAACATCCAGCTGGCTTCTCAGGTGATTCTAAAGAAACTTTGAGGACTGTTTTCTCACTTAGATTGCAGTGTGCCAACACTCAAATGGTCATATCTTATGCAATTCTTTTTTGTTTTCTACAGGTTTGACATCATTGGAAAGTGTTAAGGATTATGGGATCACAGAGGCTGGAGCTGGAGGAAGCGATTAACAGGCAAACAGCAGACAACCCACGGATGCCAAGGACTTCACAGATGTGGCATGTCTAAACATATGGACAGTTATCTTGGGGCTGATTGGACATGTGGATACACTTGAAGCCAGGCTCTTTTAGTATAACGGTGACACGTATCCCAGAGGCAATATGGGAAGAATCGACCAATCCCAGAGCAGGTCTTTGCTGATCCATATAAACTGATGTAACCAGGAGTTTGGCACTCTCTTGCTTCCGGATGTGAACCGGATGTGGTTAATTCGTAACAAAAGCTTAGATTCCACTCTTTCAGGGTCTGACACAAAATGAGCATGGGGAGCCTTGTCCCTGGTTTTGCTGTGGCCTGTCACATTTTGCTGATAAAATCTGGGTTTTCTACTTAGAATTTAAGTCTATTTAAACGTTTACTATAGCTATGTTTAGTAATCCGAAGTAATCCGAATAAAGAGCCGATCAGAATGAATATCCATCATGTAAACACGGCAATAGGAATATTGTGATGAAATAACAATATTCTACACCACATATTATTGTAATGAAATTGTATTCCGAATGAGATGGGGGGTTTATGCCGCCTGTTTATCGTCCACCTAAACACTGGTTTTCACTAGGAACACACTCCTGTGTTTGTTTGTGTATGATTATTCAGTAAACTTTTGTAAAAAAAAAAAAAAAAAAAAAAAAACGTCTTTCACACAGACAGAACAACTTCTGTGTTTTTTAGGGTAAAAAACGTACGTCATGATCAGATTAATTGATTTTTTTTGTCCATATAAAGAAAATATCATTATTTTTTCTTTTTCAATCCTAATATACTTCAGTCTGATCAAGGAATTTTGCACAGGTAAACATAGCTTATGCCTTTCACTGTGAGAGAGAAGCATCAGTGGCTTTCTGTTTGTTTCATGCAACCTGTTTTTGAACTGCACTCATTTATACACATACAGGCTTTGAAGTTGTTAAATTTAGTAACCAACATTTACCATCTGCTACAAAGACCAAGCAGCAGAAAAGTCTCTTCTGTAAACTCTAACAAAATTAAATGGGAGCTGAATTCTAAAAACAGTCATATCAAAACAAAGAGTAAACATGCTAAAGTTGGCTTACCATCCAACTAAAATGCTCTGCATGTAAACAGCAGAAGCAAGACAGGAGTTTATTGCAAACTATACGTCAAGTCAGAAACCTCTCTTGTGGTAGTGTAAATGCACATGTACCAGATATTTTCAGTACAGGCCTTTCACTTGGTCACCTATGTGTACCAAACAAATACAGCTTTATTTCAAACCTGTGTATATCCAGAAGATTTTTGTAGAAATAAAATGTGTAACTCTGATGCGTCCTGCAACTTTGAAAAGTGATACCAAAACAAAGCAGAATCTAAGGAGACATACGACCATAATCACATCGAGACTGTTTACTTGCTAGTTTTGTTGTAATTTCCCTTTACGGTGCATTTAAATGAAACTAATCCAAACGTCTGTTTTAAACTCTCTAAAAAGAAGAGAATTTGATAATTTTTACAGTCAAATAAACAGTTTACACATGCTTTACAAAGTGAATCTGCCAAGATCTTTCTTCATATAGAAAGAAATTTACTGTGCTTCTAACAAGTAGCAGACTTTGCACGTAGTGACTGTTTGCACTTTTACTGACTTATTGTTGAAATGTAATTTGTCTGAATGTTTGTCAATGTGATCATTTGCTGATATTGTACTGTATATTGTCATTATGTCTTGTGTTGTTTAGTCTTCCTACCTTGGGACTACAGATCAAAATTATCAACTATGCTATAATCTGGCTCATTTACAGTCTGTACAGAAGTATGTGACGTTTCATTAATATGAACTGCAACGAATATGAAAAAAAAAAAAACTTGCTCAAGCAGAATGTTGATTTCTTCAAGAATCTAAACATCTTTATTTTTAATGTTCCTCTGGACCAAAACTGTCCACCAGAGCACACCAACTCAGATTTAGTTAGAAGGGGAAAAAGGAAAATGTCATTTTGCCAAACACAAAGCTGATGTAAATAAAACATCAATGAATACCCAGTGCTTTGCATTAAACGAGATAATACATTTATAAATATATCCATATTTGAACAAGGATTGAAATGATATGACCCAAAAATGCGGTGACCTAACTATCCAGTAAACTGCATGTATTAATTTTCATACATCTCATCTTTCACTTAAGTTTGGATTATAACGACCAGCCATTCTCATCTCATGCAAAATTAGAGTTAGTTACGTTTTTTTTTTCCTAACCAGAGGCACAAACTCTTTTTTTTCTCCCCAGTTTTTTGCACCTTGTGCCTGAAATTTATTAATTGTATCTGCTCTTCTGCATCCTCTTGGACTGTTTCCTTGACTTTTTGAAAAACATTATCTCCACTGCAGCCTCATTGGGAATGTCTCTCTACCAAGGCAACTGTGCACTGTGTTTTTGTGAAGAATGAGAAAGGCAGCAGTAGCGTGTGCAGAATTCCTTTACCATCTGTCCTTTAGTCGATGATGGCACGAAAAAATCCCAGCTGCTACCCTCAGAGGAAGATTGCATTCTGCTTGACCTTTATTTACGTCTTTGAAATTTTTTAACACAAAGCTCTGAGAGAAAACCTTTAGATATTTATTAGGATCTAAAACCAAAATGGAACCATTATATTTTTGACAATTTAAAATGTTATATTTATGATAGGTACAGGGCAATAAGGTGGGGAAAATTATATATATATATATATATATATATATATATATATATATATATATATATATATATATATATATATATATATATATATATATATATATACCCAGGTAAAAAAGTAGTATACTTTAGTGTATTATAAATATGATTGAAGTACGTGAAGTATGAAACAAGTATGCTTCTACTTGTTGTGCTTTATTTAAAGAGTACTTAATATGTACTTTTTAAAAGTATACTTCAAAAAAGATGTAATTAAGTTCAACTTAAGAGTCCAAAAAGTAAGTATACTAATTTACCAGTAATCAAATTATTATTTAAATGTACTTTTTAAAAGTGTACTTTGTTGTTAATGTATTTTAAATTTTATAGAAGTTTATTTTTTTTAAGTGTATTAAATGTGACATACTTAGAGGGGCAATTCAGTGTACTTATGGAAAGTATATTTTTTGGAAATGAATTGTTAGTATACTGTTTTAAAGTGTACTATGATCTCACTTTATTAGAAGTGTGACTTCTGTATGCTTTATTTAGTACACTCTAAAATAAGTTTATTTTTAGTAGCATATCAGAGTACTTTCATAAAATATGGTAAAATACAAAAATTTTTTTTATGTTCCATCAATAAAACACACAATAATGTAATAAAGCTCACATCTCCACAATAAACTATGATAACATAAAAAGGTCATCTTTATATTCAAATAACATCTCTACGGTTTTTTGTGTTTTTTCTTCAGGCTTGCATTATGTTACGCGTTTATCTAGGCTTTTATTTTGAAATATCCTCATGCACTTCCGGTCCATCCGTGAAATCGTCTTCCAAAAACGGGCCGTTTTTTTTTTCATTAAGTATTTCTGGTTTTTGGTTTCTAAATTGTGTTGACAAGAAAGGAAAAACTGCTTTGTTTTTCGTTTTTCCGTTTTTGATTTTAAATGGAAAAACGGAAGTAGTTTCAGTTTTTCGTTTTGGTTTTCCGGAAAAAAAACTTTGATTGTACAGGTGGCATATTTGAATAACTATTGTTGAGCACTGCAACAGATCAAGATTCAAAAATCAAGACTAAGCAGTAGATGCTACGAATGGACGGACCCAGGAATTGGACCTACCCATCATTCGGTTCCCACATCCAATCAGTGTGCGCAGCATCATCGCCATCCAATCACTATGTAGAAGTTTGGGCGCCACCCAAATAGTTAATGTTTGAAATTATTCACCACTGATACTCAGGCGATAACAGGGTAAAGTTAGCACAATGTATGGGTTGTTTTATTTCGTAGACGGGTCCGTTATTGCAGATAGTACATCTATTATACGGGATGCATATATAAATGCTGGAAGACCTTCAGTCCCAGGAAGGCTGGATAGAGGTGATTTTACCAGCTAAACACACGCAAGATCCGAAGCCGGTTGCAGCCAAACTGCTGTTCATGGCCAGGTAAGTTCTAAAGCATTCAAACTGTTCTGAATACTCTTTGTAACATTAGCTAACCGACTACTGTCTTGTAATTTAACGTTAATGATGAAGTGCTTGAAACATAGACTGTGCGTTATCAATAAGTTAGGAGAGGCTGTGCTGTATCGTGAATAAGTAGCACTAACGGCCGAAGGGCGTTGTTAGGCACGACGCGAAGCGAAGCTTGCCTCGAGTAGGCCTACCTTATTGCTTTTATAAAACTGTTCCCACACAATATTAAAGTAAAAAGAAATATTAGTGAAACTTTCATGAAGTTAAATACCAGCATTCCTTCCGCTAGAAAAAAAAATAGTCCCTGACCTTGAACGACAACCGTTTCAATGTGTAATGTGCACGAAAGCTCAAATAAAAACAACAAACCGTTCTCAAACTTTGTCTCATTCTTTTTTTTTTTTTTTTTTTTTACCACACAATATTTGTAAAATTCCCAGACACAAATAGGTATATAGCTTATCTAGGGTGACTATATTTTGATTACCAAAAAACAGGACACTCGTCCCGGCAAACAGATACTCAAATGATACTCGAAGTTTACTCAAGATGCCTTATTAATTTCAATACATTTAAAGTAGGCTATGCCTCCTATGTATGGGTAGAAAATTGTTATATTTATTACAAGACGCAAATTCAGATAGGCTTCTCAGAGGTTACTCAGGATGTTTTATTATGACAGGTTTCAAAAATAATGAATGAAATGATGATAGAAATAATGTATTTTCTGTATTAGAAAAATACATATATAAATAATAAATAACTAAAAGAAATACCTCCAAATTGAACAAAAATAGCTCTCACAAACTTACAAAAAACGAACTAACAAAATATATTTCTATCTTTAGTTTTCTTCCTCTTTATCCTGTTTTTCTTCCTCATCCTCCTTGTTTGCCCATCTATATTTTGATGTTTAGCTGATCTTTCCCTGCAGTTTTTTGAAAACCAGGACATTTTCATCACTTTATAAAAAACAGCCAGGACAGGCCGTGAAAACAGGACATGTCCTGGAAAAAACAGGACTGTTGATCACCCTAGCTTATCTCTCAGCACGAGAAAACGTTTTTTTTTTTTGTTTATTCCGTTATTTTCTTTCTGCACTAAACTAAATATTTACATAGCCTAAATAAAAAAAATAAGGGCACACATTTTGATAGATAACAGTAAGGTCTTAATTTATTTTATTAATGTCATTAATTTAGTCGCTAAAATGCTGCCAAACAAGAGATAATAATCAATAAATATTTGATAAATAGATAATTTTGATAGATCAAAATTCATATTTGTAGAAGTCTCTCCAAATTGTTCCTCAAACCACTTATCCATCGTCATGATGCCACCTAGTAAATGGAAATTTACTTTAAACATTTTAGCCTCTTTAATTCTTACTTTTTTCATGTTTTTTTCTATTTTTATGTTGATACGTGTAGTTGCTAAGGGTGTTGCTAAGGGCGCATTCCTGACTTGAACATTTTATTTTTTATTAATAAAAGGTCACATTGAATTTGTATTTTATGTGTCTTCTTTACAGAAAACTACAAAGAAGTAGTCCAGAAGTGTGTTGCTTACCTCAAGGGGGAGGATATATGGTCTTCCTTGGGTCAGTCTGGCCAGAAGAAGGGGGCGGTGAAGCAAGGAATGACCGTAAGCTTGACTTATGACTGAACAGTTATGGAACATTGTGTTTCCAGTTTACAAATAATGCTGTGTCATTGTAGAATATGTTTGCCATGGGAGTTACATTGTGAATTTTTCCAGACTTTTCCAAACTGGGTGCTCAAGCATTTAGCAGATTTAGCCAGCAAATATTTATTTGAAATGATAAATATTACTCAAAAGACTGAAACAAATCAAGTTAGCTATTTTGGAATGCCAGGCATGTTAAGTTAAGATTCAGTCTCCTGTTACAAATATTGTCAATGTGATGGATGGATGGAGGTGGATTCTTGGAAAGTGTGTCGCAATATATAGAAATACACTTGCACAAGCTATTAAAAAACGAGTCTCTGCAGTTACTTAAAGTGGTGGTGTGGACATAAGTCAAAGTTTCATTCTCCTAAACAAAATATACGTTGTCAGTCTGGTTCACAGACGGCCAAGATGGGCGAACAGCTGAAGAGGGACCTCAAACGGCAACCTACAAGACCACTCAGTTCTACTCCTGCTAGATATCAGTCTGATTCCGACGACACATGTTGTGATATTTTTGATCCACCCAAAAAACGAAAAATGGTACGTTTAAAAATGTAACTGATTTCATCAAATAATGAGCAGTGTTCCACAGATAATTTTACAGAGTTTACAGTGGTGGATTATAGCCTATTTGTGCTAAAATGCATGCACTGGCACACTTTGTGCTTCAATTGAACAGTACCAAAGTCCAAACCCAACCTACAAACCAATGCCCTTGGTGCTCAGGGTAAGATGTAGCAGAACTGCATTTTTGTGAAAATTAGTTACTATTCAAGAGTGTATGAACTCTGTTGATTTCTTCACACTCTCACACCATGAAAATTGTGTTTTGGCGTGTGTATGATTAGGAATGTAGCTGCCCTTTTTGTTTAAGGTAATTAGGTTGATGTTTTCTGCATAGGTGGTTGACATCAGTGAGGAGGAGGAGACGCCATCCCTCAGGCGGAGTCTCAGCGGCCAGGGACGGAGCCTGCAGTTTTTGCTGAAATGGATGAGGACAGTTTGAAGGCTCTGAAAGGTGGGTGGTTGTATATGTATGCTAGTGATGCCAGGGTTATCTCTGCCACCACCTGAACCCTCCCATACACCTACAGTCATTTTCATTGAGGTCATGAAGTCAACTTTATGAATTTAAGACATGCATCGCACTGTTAATTTGAAGAACATGCATGTTACATGTTATGTCTTAGAATACAGACCTGACTTCCCACATTACAAATTTGAAAATAATCCACTTAACTCAAGTGGTACGGATATAACTACAAGGCCTCTGGCAGAGTGGCGCAGGTACCAATACTGTGACCACAAGTGTCATACTGCTTTTATACATCTCTTCCCCTTTCATTGTGATTAAAGATATAAAATTGCGTTTTCAATCATTTATGTAGACTTATTTATATATCCACTCCAATAAATAGTTCTAATCTTCCATCTCTGTTGTCAAGCATCTCAACTTATCAGTCAAGAGAAGGGTCCAGTGAGATAGGATATATGGTCTTATTTACATAAGAATTTGCAGCAGTTGCTTGCAGGGTTCCCACAGTTTATGGAATTTTTGTAATATCATGGATTTTCAGGAACAGTCAGGAAATTTGTTAATTTTTGGGGCAAAGTCATGGATATCATGGATTTTTGTTTAGCAGTTTAAAATTGTCTTGCCAAAATAAATTAATACAAATATATTTCCATACAAAATTGGTGTATATCTGGTTATTAGCTCAGGTCAAAGGTTTTCTTTGGATTTATGAACCAGCAGGTCAGAAAGTTCAGCGGATTGAACAGCTGACAACAACTTCCCTCGGTAAGCGTGTCTGTTGCTGCTCCTGCAGTTAATTAATTATTTTCACCTGTGGCCATGTCACCTTTCAGCGTTTATTCCCTCCTTCCAGTAACTTAGCTGATAAACGCAGCGACCGACCAGGAACCTCCTCATTATTCGCTGTTACGTTTTATTTAAACTCGAAGAGTAAAGCGCTAGCTCAGGCTAATTCAGCACAACACGCTTTTTTTTTCCTTTCTTTTTTTTAAAGACGGGTTGGAATGTGCAACAATGTTCTGCATTTGACTGGGTCCGATTTGGAAAAAGTAAAAAAAATAAAACGCACCTGCGCTTTTCTGAACAAAAAAAAAGGCAGAGCTGCAGTCAGATCGGCTGTCAGTCAATAAGCAGCAGCTCCACCTGATGAGCCGCTGCCCACCAGGACACTACTTAAATGATGAGGATTTAGATGCATACAGATTATTAAGGAAACTACGTCAAAAAGATTAAAAAAAATAAAAATAAACTGCAGCTACAACATGGACTGGAGAACGGGTTCTAACTGAGGGAGACTAATGGCGATTCTGAGAGAGCTTTAATTAAGTAATTTTTTTTATTTTAACACGGAGTGGAGCGCGATGTTAAGCTTCACTGTAGAAGCAAGTCGTACTAGAAACCGCTGAGAAAGCCTCCTGTCTGTGGTTCTATGGACTCATTTTACTCCGACCCTAAAACACCTGCCAAACAGACAGTACTGCAGCCAAGATTACCTTCAACAATATTTAACTTCACGCAATACTTTAATAACATTTTGGTAATTAAACATTTTCATATTTAAAAGCAAGTTATGTTTTTTCTGATAAACTTGGAGCAATTTTATTAAACTTTTTAAAAATTTAACATCCCATCCTTCATCAATTTTCTATACCCACTTTTCCGTACAGGTGTGACGTCAAGCCATATCTGATGGTGAAACCACTGATCTCTATTTATTCACTGGGTGCTGATTGGCCGTATATAATACAGGTCGCTGTGAAGCCACCAGCCGCTACACTGGTACTCCCTATTTTCCTCCTGTAACTAGGGAATATGTGCGCTACAGCATCGGATAACAAGGATTTTCTCATGTTTCTCGTGACTTTTAAAATGTCAAATGCCATATACTTTTATGTTATGTACTAAAACTATCAAGTACTGAAATATTATGCATGTTATTTATTTATATATATCTATATATCATGTAAAATATTTCAGCACCTAATTTCCTAGTAGTTGATAGTGTTAGTACTTCCACTGACTGTAAAATTATCTATGAAACGTTTTAACACAGCCAAAAAACTGCTTGTTGTTGCAACCAAATCCTATGGGATTCTGTGACAGTAGGGAGTAGCAAGATGGCTCTCAGTGACTTAAATTTTTTGGGCAAATCAGCAATCCAGGGAATAAATGGAGATCAGTGGGGGAAAGGCATTCGACGTCACACGGGGTCATGGGGGGCTTTTGACTCTCCAGCAGTCAGTGAGTGAGAGGCGGGGACACAGGGTCCATCCTGGACAGGTCTCCAGTCACAGGGCTAAAAGTTAGCAGTTTTATTACACTTTAAAATAGTTAAGTGATGACTTTTTATAAACTCAGGAGTTGTGATAATTAATTGCTGTGCAATAACGGGCAAAGCAGAGACTGATTGTTGTAATGTGCGATCTGTGTTAAACTAAAATGTATGACGTCATAGTGTTGGTTATGTGTCCTGCATTGTCCAGGTTGTGGTTGGCCTTGTATGATCATGGGATTAATGTATACTGAATGTGACAGGAAGCCAGAGGAGTTAATGTTCAGGTGTGAAGTAGATGATGTAATGATGCAAGCTGCTGTCTTTTGCACTAGTTGTAGTTTATGGAGGTTTTCTGGAGGACAGGGAGGGAAGGGAGCTGAAACTGTAAAGGGGACTGTGGACCAGTTTGGCTAAAGTGTGAAGGAAGAACTTGATGCTGCAGAAATAAAACTTGGAAGCAGTGGATGGAGAGAGCTGTCTAGGATGATGCCAAGGCTCTGAAGTTGAAAGGTGGGACAGAAACAGGAATGGTCATTGCATATTGTAAAACTATCAGATTTGGTTAAAGTTGACTGCACAATAAGCAAGTGAGGGAACTAATGTGGCATGACGTCCACGGCTCGGGAATACATGGGCTGACTCAAAAAAAAAAAATTCAGTCGAACTGATTATTTTTGCTTTAACCCCTGAAATAAGCCTACACACAAAAAAATCTTACAATAAATCTCACTAATCTTACGTACGTGGAGGTACGGTTTGTGTTAAAACACTTGAAACCAAGACACGTGCCAACCTTCCCTATAGAGAAGTGTTCTTAATTTACCTTTTGTCTTTATCTGCTTGTGTGTTTTCACAGGTGTCATTGGGCAACTCAACAGTGAGAGTTCCAAAACGCCTCTATCAGAGGCTGAGTGGGAGGAGGATGTCCCTCTTCACACAGGAACTGGCCACATTGGTGTTTGGCGGGAAAACTTTGGCCAAGGCAACTCTCTCAGGGAAAGGAAAAAAAGGTGAGCTGAAGGAGCAGCTTGAGCAAGAAAAAACAAATGCAATTATAGGTACAGTAATGTGATAGTTATGAACCCAAATCCATTGTCATGATTCATTGACAAATCCATTATCATCAATGATTCTATTTCAATGTTATACATCATGTTTTAATTCATGCCCTCTTTCCTGTTTTCACAGATGCAGTGAGGGAGCGATTCCCCAACACCGAGGTGGCAGAGATCCGGGCCCTTCTACGAAGGAAGTGCAACAATGAGAGCTACAAGGCCTCTAGTAATTCAAGTCAGAGCTAGATGTGCATTGTGTAATAAGTTGTTCGCCATTGTTCTGTTCCCGGCATTTCAGAGAAAGGTGACAGTTCAAGGTGTAGATCAAGCAGTAACTGCTTTTGTATGTTACTTTCGTGGTAATAATAAAGATCCTTTTCTGAAATGCAATGTGTAATCTGTTGATTTAATACACTTGAACTGAATTGTAATATAATACACTTTTTGTGTAATAGCAACATTCATGCTTAAGTATAAGTAAATGGGGATAAAAGTGCAGATAAAATATACTTCAAACAATTTGTTTCTACCTTACACTATAATAACATTGCACTGAAAGTACGTGTCTATGATGTTTAGGTTGTAATTGAAATTCACTTCAAAAACATTATTAATGTAATATTGGGACACTTTAAAAGCACTAAATATAGTTAGGAAGTGCATTTGTAGATCACTTGAAATATTACAGAGGCATACTAAATTAACTGTTTATAGTATTTATAAGTATGATAGCAGTATGCACAAAATGTATTTAAACACAACTATAATTTGCGCTGCAATGCCTTTTTAAGTGTATTTCTATTAGAATGGCAATACAATGCAATTGTACTGTAAGTGTGCCTAAATGCTCATCAATTTTAATTTTCATTAGTGTATTTTAGTGCACTTGAAGTTTAAAAAAAGTTGTTCCATTTTAGTATACTATTTACACTTGAAGTGTAGTCAAATAGATGTTAAGTTGAAGTTAATACATAATTTAATACACTTAACTATACTTGGATTTTACGAAAATAGTACAAAAAGTAGAAAATATACTTAGTACACTTTATTAAAGTATATTTTTAATAGAATTATTTTTCACCTGGATATATATATATATATATATATATATATATATATATATATATATATATATATATATATATATATATACACTACCGTTCAAAAGTTCGGGGTCACATTGAAATGTCCTTATTTTTGAAGGAAAAGCACTGTACTTTTCAATGAAGATAACTTTAAACTAGTCTTAACTTTAAAGAAATACACTCTATACATTGCTAATGTGGTAAATGACTATTCTAGCTTCAAATGTCTGGTTTTTGGTGCAATATCTACATAGGTGTATAGAGCCCCATTTCCAGCAACTATCACTCCAGTGTTCTAATGGTACAATGTGTTTGCTCATTGGCTCAGAAGACTAATTGATGAATAGAAAACCCTTGTGCAATCATGTTCACATATCTGAAAACAGTTTAGCTCGTTACAGAAGCTACAAAACTGACCTTCCTTTGAGCAGATTGAGTCTCTGGAGCATCACATTTGTGGGGTCAATTAAACGCTCAAAATGGCCAGAAAAAGAGAACTTTCATCTGAAACTCGACAGTTTATTCTTGTTCTTAGAAATGAAGGCTATTCCATGCGAGAAATTGCTAAGAAATTGAAGATTTCCTACAACGGTGTGTACTACTCCCTTCAGAGGACAGCACAACCAGGCTCTAACCAGAGTAGAAAAAGAAGTGGGAGGCCGCGTTGCACAACTGAGCAAGAAGATAAGTACATTAGAGTCTCTAGTTTGAGAAACAGACGCCTCACAGGTCCCCAACTGGCATCTTCATTAAATAGTACCCGCAAAACACCAGTGTCAACATCTACAGTGAAGAGGCGGCTGCGGGATTCTGGGCTTCACGGCAGAGTGGCAAAGAAAAAGCCATATCTGAGACTGGCCAATAAAAGAAAAAGATTAAGATGGGCAAAAAAACACAGACATTGGACAGAGGAAGACTGGAAAAAAGTGTTGTGGACGGATGAATCCAAGTTTGAGGTGTTTGGATCACGAAGAAGAACGCTTGTGAGAGGCAGAACAAATGAAAAGATGCTGGAAGAATGCCTGACGCCATCTGTTAAGCATTGTGGAGGTAATGTGATGGTCTGGGGTTGCTTTGGTGCTGGTAAGGTGGGAGATTTGTACAGGGTAAAAGGGACCCTAAACACACCTCCAAATTGTGCAAGAACTATTTAGAGCAGAAGCAGGCAGCTGGTATTCTATCTGTAATGGAGTGGCCAGCACAGTCACCAGATCTGAACCCCATTGAGCTGTTGTGGGAGCAGCTTGACCATATGGTACACAAGAAGTGCCCATCAAACCAATCCAACTTGTGGGAGCTGCTTCTGGAAGCGTGGGGTGCAATTTCTCCAGATTACCTCAACAAATTTAATTAATAACCTTAATAACCAAGCTCCATCATATATCAGAGCTCTGATTACCCCGTATGTTCCTAACAGAGCACTTCGCTCTCAGACTGCAGGTCTGCTGGTGGTTCCTAGAGTCTCTAAAAGTAGAATGGGAGGCAGATCCTTTAGCTATCAGGCTCCTCTCCTGTGGAACCAACTCCCAGTTTTGGTCCGTGAGGCAGACACCCTATCTATTTTTAAGACTAATCTTAAAACTTTCCTTTTTGACAAAGCTTATAGTTAGAGTGGCTCATGTTACCCTGAGCTATCTCTATAGTTGTGCTGTGATAGGCCTAGGCTGCTGGAGGACATCAGGGTCTAATTTTCTCACTCTACTGATTTCTACAGTTCTTCATTCTACGGTTCTCCAGTTTTGCATTGTATTACATGGAAATGACTGTCGTCATTTCAGCTTTTAACTTTTTGCTCTCTCTCTTTTTCTTCATAGTAGGTACACCTGGTCTGGCGTTCTGTTAACTTTGACATTATCCAGAGAAGACGGCTCACCCGTTACTACCATCTAATGTAGAACAGATTACTAGATCAATGTGTGCTTCTGTGCTTTTTGTCTCTCTTGTTGTGTCTCTGCTCTGTCTTCTGTAACCCCAGTCGGTCGAGGCAGATGACCGTTCATACTGAGCCCGGTTCTGCCGGAGGTTTTTTTTTCCCGTTAATGGGTGGTTTTTCTTCCCACTGTCGCTTCATGCTTGCTCAGTATGAGGGATTGCAGCAAAGCCATGTACAATGCAGACGACTCTCCCTGTGGCTCTACGGCTCCCCAGGAGTGAATGCTGCTTGTCGGGACTTTGATGCAATCAACTGGTTTCCTTATATAGGACATTTTGACCAATCTGTATAATCTGACCCAATCTGTATAATATGATTGAACTTGATTTTGTAAAGTGCCTTGAGATGACATGTTTCATGATTTGGCGCTATATAAATAAAATTGAATTGAATTGGATTGAATTGAAAATTAACAGCTAGAATGCCAAAGGTCTGCAATGCTGTAATTGCTGCAAATGGAGTATTCTGTAAAAAAAAAATCTTATTTCAAATACAAATCATTATTTCTAACCTTGTCAATGTCTTGACTCTATTTTCTATTCATTTCACAACGTATGGTGGTGAATAAGTGTGACTTTTCATGGAAAACACAACATTTTTTGGGTGACCCCAAACTTTTGAACGGTAGTATATATATATATATATATATATATATATATATATATATATATATATATATATATATATATATATATAGCTATATATATCTAGCTATATATATCTAGCTATATATATATATATATATATATATATATATATATATATATATATATATAGCTAGATCAAGAGTTATAAATCTTGAACAGAAGAAACATTATTTATTTATTTTTTTTACCACCAACTCTGATGGCTACTTGGAGCATGTTAATGCAACATGTCACAAAGCTCACATAATCTCAAACTGGTTGACTAAATGTGACAATGAGTTTACTGGTCTGCTTATTTTATTTGGATCTCAAGCCTATAAAGCACCTAGAGCTAAAGGTGCAACTGGGTAATGCTTTCATGCCAATATCTGCGAAGATTTCTGGAGGATGTCTGACATCTTGTTAAAAAGAATACCACAAAGAATAAAGTTAGGTAAGGTCCAATCTGTTACTTGCAAGTTGTCTTAAGTGGCCAGACAGTGTATTTGTCAGATTTTTGGTTAGCTAAAATATGTGAGTGGTAAAGTGTTACCATGCAGCTAGAAAGTATAATCATCTTAAATGGAAATGTTTCCGCTAAGGGACACGGCACATCAGGAGTGTTGCGGTGCAGCACGTCGATTGTTAAATGGATCCGATTTAAACAGATCAGATTACTAGAGTTCTATAACAGAAGCTCCTAAATAGAGCAGGTCCGAAAAAGAACCCCCGAGCCCCACGCTTAGGAGAGTGCACTACTAGATAGATGCCGCCATCATAGCGTCTGTCCATCCTTTTACCATCTGTGCATCTATACATCCATTTCCATCCCTCTGTTAGCCTTTCCTTCTTTTTGTCCCCTCCCTACCTCTGTGCCTCTCTTTCCTGCCTTCGTTCAGTTTGGAATTATCACTTAATAATAGTTAAAAAGACTGAGAGCCTGGAAATGTAGTTTATGATTTGTCTTGAATTTCAGAACCCTGTTTACAGTTCTCATTTTTTATTGCGTTTAGTCGTCTCAAAAATATTAATACACTTTAGATCAACAGAGAGATAAATCCCATTTTGTTTTTTTGTTTATGCTCTCAGCTCTCTTAATACTGAGAGCTTCAGGCCGCATGGTGTACTTTGATTATTCCATTTAAAAAATGTATCCCACCAACTCCTAAACAGTCAACTGCCATTGGGTTATATCCTTTTAAATTTACCAAAGCGGAAGATGGTATTGTACCATTTCCACTTTAAACAACATTTCTCTCATGTGTTGTCACAGGTGAGCAATGTGCTGCTTAACATTCGCTCAGGCTACTGACACGTCCCCATGTGGCTGTTTGTTCAATACTAGACAGAACCAGGCAGCAGACAAACGTCTAACTGCCCATTCTTTAGAGAGCGAGACATCAGACCAAATTGGATTCACGGGCGCATAACATTTAGACAGAGAAATGGTTGCTTGTTACGCAGCGGTTAAAAAAAAATTAAAGAAACTGTACAAAAAGAAGCTGATCAGAGAACTGAGCGCATGATTAACCAAAGCTGTTTTGTGTCCCAGTAGTTGAAATATTGAAATATGGAGAGAAAAAAATGCACTGTACCTGAAAAAGATCAATATAAATGCAAACAAAGATACATGTGGGCCCAGTCAATAACATAACTGCATTGGCTATATCTCAAGAGATGCACACAGATACAACTATTTATGCCCAGCAAGTTGGTATGAAATTCTCCATTGTTTAAAGTGGAATCAGATAAATTGTTTTCAAACAGTGTGACAAAAAGATTGTTTTACCTAACAGCGTTGTCCATGCGTGACACAGTGAGGTAGGCAGCCAGGTTGGCTGTGTAGGACGAACACACAATGAGGGTGAAAAGCCACCAGCTGCCCATGACAATGCGCAGAGCCACTGAGCCCAGGATGGAGTCACTGCCTGCAAGGGGTCGAGATGAAAACTGTTTAAAAGTGCACACAGGAACACATATCCATTCTTACAGATGTTAAGCAGGGTTTTAAAACTTCACCTCCAGCTGCTTTTTCAGTGGTAAAATATATTGCCTCCATTCCCCATTAAGAAGGAATATTCACTTATCAATGTGAAAACTGCTCAGTCTTCACAAGTGAAAAACAAACAGATCAAGTGTGTTATTATATGAAAAATGAAACAAGTAATAAATCACTCCAAAACAATGATCTTCCACTAATTCAAAGATTGCTTTTCTATTGACTGTGAAAATTTCACACAGGCTGAAAGGCCTCCAATATCTAATTTGGAGTGAATGTCTGCACTGAACCAGGGCAGCAGATGCGAAACAGAGATGAGCAGGAACCTAAATAATGCCAAAATGAAGGAGTTTTCTTCCTAGTCATCAGAGTCCTGAAGTGTGATTTGTTTCAGTTTTACTTAGTTTTTAAATCAAGGCAGGGAAACAGATTTTACAGCTATGGTGTCTGTGATTTCTATTGCAGTTTCTGCGATTTTGTTGCACTCTTGCATGGTAGGATTGATTTTCAAATGGTTAAAAATGTTCTTATTTATGACGACATTTCTGCAGCTGCATGTATTTAAATAAATAATATATTTGAAACTCTTCAGCTATTTAGTTTCTAACAGGGAAACAAATTGTTTATACACAAACTGATATGCTGCATTTATTTCTGGTTACTTGGATTATATCTTATACCTAATGGAAACCCCACATTTGTTTATTTTTTATTAATTTTGAAATATTACATAAGACCAATCAAATAAGCTCTATTTTAGAAATGCGTGCCTACTTTACTGTATATGCACACCAGCCTTCAAACTAAATTGTTATAGATAGGAATTAATACATCACTGTTTGTAATTCATCTGAATTTCACATGCTGAATTGAATTACTAATAATACTGTTGAAAAGTTAAATTAATTTCAGACGTACCTGACGGTGGATTTGACATACGGTTAGTGTATGTGTAAATACTATATTTTTGTGCTTTGCACTTGCCTACCATAGTATGCTTACAGTCCATTTTTCTTCAATTTAGCATTGACTCCATTACTTGTAGAATTAGATTTTTATAACATTTGCATAATTTTTGATATTCCCATTCCTTGTTTTCTCTAATTTCATGTCAAATGAAGAAGACTGGTGTGTCACAGTAATGTTGTAGCTTGTTCTCTGCAAAAGCATGAAAAATGGCTTAAGAGACGAATGAAGAAAAATGTCAGCATGAATTCTGATCCTGAAGAGGAAAGCCATAGAAATGTCATCTGAAAGTTGCAAGAATATGAAAAGTGATGAAAACATATTTCTCTGAGAGTGTCACAATCGGCACAGCTGCACCCTCAGGAAAGCTTGCATGGAAAAAAAACACCCAAAAAACGAAAGGGCTTGTCAGATGGATCGCTCTACAGTATCAATCTTTTTTATTACACATGACTTTCAGTGTTTTTCCTCCCTTTTTTAAGGTTATTGAATGTGAATTGTCCATGTTCCGATTCAATCAGCTCTAACCATTCTCCTCAGTGGTGCTCTCTTTCATCTGTGAACCACATTGATTAAACACTTTAATAATGAAACAAAAAAGTGTTATATCCATTTGGTACCTGAGATGGTTAAGATTGTATCCTACCTCTGCCTGACCAGTTTATAGAACAAAAGAACACTCCTTGCTTGGGAGAATGGCTGTGAAACTCTGGGGGTGTCAGGGGTTGAACAGTCTATTTTACACACAAAAAACAGCAAAGTGCTGGCACATCATTATGGAAATATTTGGATGCCAAGATTCAACCAACAATGACATGCTAAGCATCGGCACTCAGATCCATATCAAAGTGTCTTACATCAGATCCATATCCCCTTCAAAAAAGAAGCACTTGAATTGAACAAAAAGTGGCAGCGCTGGACCATGAGCCAAAAATGAGGACGTGAAAAAGAAGGCAGATAAAAGGCATGAATTTGGCTTCTCTTGAAATATAGTGGGTGTTGGGTTAAAAAAGGTTCACAGGCAGTATGCCAGACTTTGATAGATGTAGTTTGGGCTTTATAATCAGTCATTTGTTGCATAAGGACATACCTGGATCTGCACCAGACATAAAGATGGGGTGTCCTCCTTCAGAAAGGCACCTCTAAAAATGCTAAGGTGGGCATTGTGCCTGAAATTTACCATCTACTGAATCAGCATTAGTTGTATCGTGACATCCACATATGTCTTCCAGTTTATTGTAAGTTATTATACCTCAGCTGTTATGACAGCAGCCGCCAGGGACAATGTGTTTTTGTAAAGTCAAAGATCAGCTTCTCTGTGACAACATAACATAAAAAATGTTTTTTATTTATTAGTTGCAATAAAATGTGTCCCAGATGGATCAGGGGTATACAATGGAAGTAAAATGTGTCAGTTCTAATTCTTTATACTTTTGTTCTTAAATGGTAAATATTATTCTCCTTTTTTCCATCTGCTTCATTTAAACTGTCAATTTTACATGCAGTGTAGAACAGTGAATCACTCAGGATGATCCGGATCTGGAACAAAGGGCAAATCCATTTAGACTGAGTCCATTTTTAGGTCAAACTGAACTGAGGCTTAACTGGCAGTTGTATAGGAAAGACTTGAACACTCAGCTCCAGGCCAACTGGCAGCTTTCTACTAAAGAACTAGTAGAAAAAAAACTATTCCTATTTACATTTTAAAGACTTGGTTGATACTATATTCTATTGCCTACCTTCTCCAATCATGTTCCCTGTTACTCTCCTCCTAATCCCCCCACCCCTGCTAATACATCTGTTGTAAGTAATAATATCACTTACATGGAAAATACATACAGTATATCAAATAAATAATTGTTTGCTATATGTGTTTAAGGTCTTTATTTATTAATCTATTCAGTAATGAAATTGGGGAAACTAATATAAATCTAAATCAAATATATGGTAACATTTTGCTTTACAATATCTTCTTAATTACATTTTTGCTTCCTGTGCTAAAGTACATCATGAAATTTTTGCCAATTGCTGCTGTGTCTCACAAAATAATCCTTAACATCTGATAGCAATTGAGCTGCAGACCACCTGACAGTCAAAATCACTGATTGAATTCCATGCAAAAAAAAAAAATTTTGATTTCTAACGGGGACAGAAAAGATCATTAAAATCATGATGTTTTCAACAAATTATCATTAGGTAAGACTTTTAATAATTACAAATAATTTAAAAAAAAATAATTATTGACTAATTTATTTATGATAGAGCAAGGTTAATTAATCTGATAAATTCATCTTAGGTTTCATTAAAAACAATTCATATGTATAACTATGAATTCTGGCACTTCTTAATTTATTTAATTTAACCTTTGGTCTTTCTATACCCACTACTGTCCTATATGTTCTTATTTTAGGCTTCTGCTTGGGTGACATATTTAAATTTAAGCTCAAATTGTCCTGGGCAGAACCTTCTTTTAGCAGCCGAGGTTCTAGAGCAGTATCTTCTCTTCATTTAGTGCTGCTCACCAACAACCCACATCTTGTGTGCAGATGCAGCAGTGAGAATAAACCTGAGAGTGAAACGTCAATCTACAGCATTTTATAAAAACAATGCAATCATTAATGTTACCTGTTGGACCTTTTCTAGTTCTAATCTCCTCTAGCAAAGATACATTACAGGTCCCCGACAGAAACTGCTGAGTACGTTTTTGCCTTTACACCAGAAAACACAGAAATGGGAGGGGTCTGCCCATAGGTTACCGTGGATTACACAGTGCACCACAGGAAGGCTTTACCTGTGGCTTAAGGTGTTCCGCAGGGGACAGTTGTGGTACCATTTCTTTATAATTGGGGGGGGCTTTTGGTATGGAGGGCAGGGTGTGGGGGACGTAGCATCTCAGGGTTTGTGGGGTGGTCGGTTGGCCCGTTCAGTTTATGTTAGCCCCATCTCCGAATGGATGGGCCCGTGGGCTGGGATCAGGGTGGGGGCTTAAGACTGGTTAGGTCGGGTGTTGGTGGTCCCCCCCTCCCGCATGTGGTGGCACTAGGGTGTGAATGTGACTGTGTACATGGTAAAATCTGTTGGGCTCTTTTTGCCATTAAGACAACTATTCTTAAAGGGGAAGTCCGGTCAACAAGGAAAAATCAGGGTATCATTAGCTATAACTAAAACTAATACGTTCGTGGTTATTTAATGAACTCATCTTTAATCAATAAGAAAATAAAAACATAAATTGTCGTCTGAATCACTGTGTATGGGGGCTGACATTACTGCCCATATTTGGGCAGTAAGGGGCGTTTGACATCACATACTGCGACGTAGAAAAGCGGAAGCGGCGACAGCATTTCTCTCCGCTTTCCATGCAAAGTCAATAGGAGCCGTTCTACATAGCTGCGATCATCAATAATTATTTCGGATTTCCAGAGGACTTCATCGCTGACATTCCCAAGAGCTATTGCTGAAGCAACATTGCCCACGTGCATGGCCATCGGATGTTCCAACACAACTGGTAAAAGTGGAAAAAACATAGCTTATTACAACTTCCCGATTCATGAGCCACCGGGCTCGGCGCTGGATTGCCAACTTGAAGTGCGGATTTGCCATCTAACTTCTGGCCAGAGAGAAAACACGTCATATGCAGTGACCATCTCGAAGAAGAATGTTTTGAACATGACATGAGGGCGAGGATTTTCAGTAAGTTATTTTTAAATTTTAAATTTTAAATTTAGAAGTTACGGGGATGGTTACCGACCAGAGGGGCGGAGGGATACCACATGGTATCCCTCCGCCCCAGCATGTGCTGGAATGCTTTTATATTTTAATACTTATACAATAATGACCACCTGCCCGATTTGCTAGGGGGCAAATATATAACTTAAGTCACTTCAGCGCGATCTCTCCTCCGCTGTGTGTGTGCGTGCGCTCTGCTGCAGCGCCGGCAAAGCCGTGCTCCGCCCAGCATGTGCTGGAATGCTTTTATATTTTATTATTTATACAATAATGACCACCTGCCCTATTTACTAGGGGGCAAATATATAACTTAAGTCACTTCAGCGCGATCTCTCCTCCGCTGTGTGTGTGTGTGCGCGCGCTCTGCTGCAGCGCCGGCAAAGCCGTGCTGCACCGAGCGCGCGCGCGCACACACACACACACACACACACGCGCGCGTGGATATATATATACTGTAGGACCCGACTGAGTTTGCAATGGAAATAGGTACGCTGGACTCCGTCAAAAGTCCGGTTTCTGTCAAGAAACTCTTCTAAAACATCCATATCGCTATCAGATGATGATGACTCCACGGAACTCTCATCACTGTCACTAAATACTTCATCACTCTCTGCTTCGTACAGAGCACCAGTCGGCATCTTGGAAAATAGTGCGCCGTGACAAACAGAGCGTTGAAACTTGCTCAACAGCGGGTCCGCCGAGTGACGTCAAAAAATGGGAGGTGACAGTACTATTCTTGACCAAGATGGATTCCTCCACATAAACATGATTAAATGAGAATTATTCTTAATTAAAAAAACGTATAATTTTTTGCAAAGTATGTAGTAGTTTTATATTTAAAGTACTTTCAGCAGTTTGAATTCTGATTTTGACCGGACTTCTCCTTTAAAGCCACATTGCCAGACAGGACACAAAAAAAATTAGCCCTGCTTAAAACTCCCACTGCTCATCTGTGTCTCTTGGAACTGTCTGGGTGTGGGGTTATACCTTTACATTGGTTGGATATTAAATATCAGGCCTATATTTTTCTCCACCAAAAGCCTCTAAAAAATAAGTTCTTGCCTATGATTTCATAATCGGAATGCCCAATCCTGGGCCACCCCTCTAACATGGGCTAATGACAACTGAACTGGTTTCAGGATAGAGTAAATGAAGGATAAGGGAAGAATGTATTTTCGCTGACACATGATTATTGGAATGTACAACAAGAAGATGATCTGAATTATCACTGAGTTGTACCAACACAGAGAAGTAAAAAGCTAACGCTAGCCCGGCATCTTGGCATACAATTCCCTGCACAAATATCTTTAGTAGAGTGTGATGGACATTCATGGAGAACTTTTTGTAGTTTTAGAAAAGAAGATTCAAGTTGGCTTATCAACTAGAATTTTGCTTAATAAAACACTGAATTCTGAAAAAAATATATAACAAAATAAAGGGGACCTAGGTTTACCCGTCTCATCATGTAGCAGCCTAATTATCACACTAGGTTGTGTATTCCTACTGTCTCTGGGTATCCATATAGGCTGGGATAAGATTCTAACAGTATAACCTAATTAAAACAACCACCTTGTCACTGTGCTGCACAAGCATTGCTGGGAGTAAAACAAGGTGAAACGAGGTTAGTAATTAGTCAGGTTATCTGCTCCGGGAGAGCCAGCAGTCAATTGCTTCGGAAACATGCTTCTCTTAGCTTGCCGACTGTAATTTTAAAATGCCATGGGTTGTCATCTTTTAGTTTCTACAGTAACTGTGTTAACAACTGGAAACATTTCTGTATAATTATGTATATACAATAATTATTGTGCATAAAAAAAAGTGTAGGGGCCTTTTTCCAGCTTCCTGACCAGACATTTCCAGCAAACCAGACGTTTCCAGTTGGGACAGGGAATTTAACTTTATGGTCCAAACAGTGGCACAAAACTTTTTGGTCTTTCTGGCACATTCGTTGACATCTCATCCAAAGGAGAAACAGTTTTATCATTTTTGAAACTGAAAACCGTGACTACATGGTATTCACATGAATTGCTTGGGGTTGTTCATTACAAGTTCTATTTATTTGCCTTATGCTTGTCTATAAAGAGAGGAATTTTATTTGTTAAAGAATCAAAAGTAATTAAGTTGATCAAGTTTAAGCAGAAGTTTTTCAAATAATTTGAAAAAAAAAAACAGTCCCTTAGTGGAAAAAATGACAGCAGCTAGGATCATTCAGGAATAATTACAGGCATACATTTAAACACAATTAATAAAAAGCATTTAATCAGAAGTTGTCCTGAAACTCATGATTTCATTTTCCATGGGTTTGTAAACCTACTAAATGATCTAATCTGATTCTTAAAGGAGCAATAAGCACAATTTCACCACTAGGTGAGCAATTGAGCACTGTCTGTAGACCAAAAACAGGTGTGTGACAAGCCACGCCTCTCTCTACCTTTACTCAAACTGCAACCCGGCCTCCCCTTTCCACTCCCCTGCTCCACCATCGCCTCGTATGAGCATATTTGCAAAGGGTATATCTACAGCAAAAACAGCATCAGCTTTCGTAGGAATGCTGTCTAGTGAAGAAGAAAGTAACTCATGACTTCATAATGCTGTGAGCAAGAGAACGTTTCAATCCACTGGACGTGTTCTCCACCATTTTGCTCCTATGCTACACTGCTCTGGTGGTAGCATTTTATAGGGAGGGAGGGGCTAAGCCCTGAGTGACAGTTGTTCACATGGACATACATGCACGCTCGGCCAGCCCAGCTTTGCAAACAAGAGACTGGAAAACTGAAAAAGAGATGGTGTGTGACGTCATACCATACAGTGGCGCAAAAAGTGGGTATGCACTATATGCAGTGCATAGGGGCGCAGCACCATGGGGGCGCCAAAGTGATGGTAAAAAAAAAAAGTTTTGGTATTTTCTATATGTAGCTGCTATTGTGCTTTTTAAATTTGAATTTCCTCAATGTTTTAAATAACATTTTAGAACAAAAACATGTTAGAGTAGACGCCCTATGTCATAAGATTCCACCGCATAATTTTGACACAAGAGGGAGCGGGGAGAAGCATCCCGCTGCAGCCTGCGGGAAGGCTGCAGCGGGATGTAGGCTACTTGGGAGCGGGGGCGCCGTGAGCGCTGAGCGAGCAGATAGAATAGACTACGAGTAGTGAGTTTAGTTGTCTATGGAAAATGGATAAATCAAGAAAGCTGTGGGGGGCGAAAAATAAAAAAAGGAAGAGGGAAAGGGAGATGGCATGTCAAGGGATGCAACAGCAGTTAAACAAGTGGATGGTGAAAGGCAACAGGTAGGAATTAAAGTTTGACGGCTGTGCTTGGAGGCTTGCAAATAACGTTATTCACGTTAAGAGACTAGCTAGCGATTACTAACGTAGCAGCCAAATGGGGGTTCACAGCTTGCTTAGAATGTGCAAAACCGAGGTTGCTGAGTTGAAAACTGGAAAATATAAAGCAGGAATTTGCTTAACCGAGGCGGTGAATTGGCGGGGCGACAAGTTTTGCGCGGATCGACTGGGGGGGGGGGGGGGGGGGGGGGGTGGTAGCGTGAGTATAGCGCTGCGGGAAACCCTGTAAGGTAGCAGGTACAATACAGGACAAGAATCTGGAAAACAGATACATAAACTGGTTTATCATGGAATCATTAATATATTTTGTTTTACCATTAGCTGTTGATGTATATAACTAATGCAATGACTTTGGTTTACCATGGAATCATGCATAGATTTGCTCCCGTTACTTAGGCTTGTATATTCATACAATATGAATATATATGAACAGACTAGCTTGTGTTTGCTAACAGTGGGAATGTAGCAGCCAAATGGGGGTTTACAGCTAGCTTCTAGCTTAATGCAAAACCAATGTTGCTGCGCTGACATAGTGGAAAATATAAGGTAGCATGTACAATAAATGACCAGAATCCAGAAAACATAACTTATGCAGTAACTCATGCATAAATAATATGCAATAAAGATGTTGTTTTACCATTAGCTGTTCATGTTAGCTGTGCTGTCAGACATGTAGGCTGCTTTACATTTGTTGGGTGACATGGAAGCTGTAATTACAGGGTCACATCTCTCTCTCTAAAGGTCTGTGCTAAGGCTATCCATATTTCTACTTTTTAAAATCCAAAATGTGAATGTAATTTCAACAGCAGCAAAACCTTACTGCATAATAGTTGTCTTATCTGATGCCATCACTAGGCTGATTTAGAAAGGCTGCATTAAGTTGCATTGGTTATAATGATAATGTTAATGTTTGTCAATTTGCAACTGTTTATTATGTGTTAACATTGTTAATAATATACCATCTAATTATTATTATGGTAGGCCTACAGTGGCTGATATACTTTAAAATAAACCTTTATTATTTAAAGACCATACATGATGATGTCTGGCACTTATTTATTTATTTTAATCCGGGGGGGGGGGGGGGGGGGGCGCCAAAACTGATGCTGCATACCCCTCTTATACTGGGTAGTTGCGCCCCTGATACCATAGTCCATCTAAAAAGATACCTTTAGTCCTTTATAAAACAATATTTTAGCTATTTCTATTATATATAATATATATCTAATATAATGAAATTTCGCTTATTGCTCATTTAAATTAGTAGTTTATGAAAATGTTCCAGTATTAATAACTGTTATGTTTATTATGTGTTTTATTATATGACCAACCTTGCTGCACAAAAGCACCATAAACAATCCAGATGGCGCTCTGAAGTGAGGTAGAAGTGGAAGGTGGTGGATGGCCTGTGTTGCTGTGACATCTGACAGCCTGGATACGCCGGAGCAGGAAGATCATGATGCCCACCACAGGGATGGCTGCAGCAATGCACGCCCACACGGCCAGATCAAATGGTGCCAGCAGGGAAAAAATGTTGATCTTTTCCTCTGACTTGCGCATCAGGATTCCCACAGAGTAGTCCAGGTAGCGCTTGCTGAAGTCCACCACACTCTCACGCTCTGGTGTGATGGTGATGGCGGATACGGCCAGGTCAGCCCGCTGTAAACAAAGCAAATTTTGTTTTGTTCACTATAGAAGGTCCATGCATTTGACCATTAATAATAAGCTGTTATTTACATTTAGACTGTTTCTGTTTCCGCAACAACTGAGGCTCTGGTTCCAATTGCTTGTTTATTCACTAGTATTTTATTTTTGTAAAAAACTATTCTATATAAAAAGCAGGGAACAAAATACACACAGATATACAGACAAAACCAAACATTTATGGTTATTTTAACCATTGAACTATGTAATGCAGATCAGTGTATCAATTTACATTTTCTTTTACTCTGACAATATTTGTCCTGTGACTGACTTAATTTTAGGCTCTCATTCCTTAACCACACTATGGCCTGACTTTGAGAAACATAATTTGAAGATGAGTATAGATATTGCTCTCTTGACATGTGAAAAAAGACAAACCTTGCCAATGAGTTCTCCAATCACCCCATTCCAGGATCCATTGGGGAGAGCTGAGCCATACTTCCCATCACCAACTTGATAAATATCGTACTTGAAGCCCAGGATCTTTGCGAGGGCATCCAGGACATCGATAGAAAAACCTTTATATCGTTTGGGTTGACCAAGAATGTTTTCTGCCACCATAACAAAAGGTTCCTCCTGTTTTACAATAGAAAAATCATAGATATTTTACAAAACAACACTGACCAATGTAACAGTTTTTAAAGACAAAGTTTCAAGCTCAGACATTTATTAAGATGCATCCGACTCTCCTAATGTTCGGATCGGCAGCTGAAACCAGGACATATTAAGTCATCATAAGATGCCTTCATGAAAAGCTCCTGTATGGTCTCCATTAAACTTCATCATAATAAAGTAGTTTCCTTAGCAACTGTTGATCCATAACAAACAGTGCCATGGCAACTGCAATGGTCCATCAAAGTGAAAATTGTCATTTTAAATTTATTGTCTCCTCATGGTTCCCCTGTATGAGTGGAAGTGTCATGGCAGTATTAAATAGGTGGAGTGAAAAGAGCTGAGCAGGATGGGGCGGGGGAGGGGCACACGGAAAGAGTAGAGTTGTTAAAGTGGGCAGGTTCAAATGACTTGATGAAGTGACACTGCCAGGAGACCGCTGAGCAGAACTTATGTGAATAAATATGGTGCAGGTAAATCATCTGTGAACAGAGGAAAAATGGAGAGGAGGAGACGTGATTGAGGTAAAGGACGAGGGCAGAGACTTTTTCATGGAAAAAATGGGGTCTTACTCTTGGAGACACTGCTGTGCTTTAATGGTTTTCAAATGCATTATACTTCCAGGACAAAGTGAAGGTTTTTTGTTTGCAGCAGAGAAAAGAAAAAAAAGAGCTGATGATTGATGTTCTCTCACACAATGATCCTAATATTTGAAATGGAACAGCATCAAAACATTTCAATGTACCTCCCTCTGAACTAATGATTACTTTCTAACTGAATGTTTAACATATGTGAGCTGCTGTGAGTTTTATTATTTAACTTTTCTCTCAAAGTAAAATTGAAAACCACCACATACTGTGCTTGGTCTTGAAAAAGAAATGAAGATTTTTTTTTTTCTTGGCTATTTTCTTAAATTCCTTTACATACTTCAGTATATAAAGTGCAAATCAATAAATTGAAATATTATTAACAAGTTAACTTGTTTGAAGTCAGTCAGTTAAAAAGTGAAACTCATTTCTTTTAATTACTCACACAGTGATATAATTTAAGTGTTTTCTGTTAATTTAGCTTATTATGGCTTAGAGCTGATGAAAACCCAAAATTCTGTTTCTGAAATAAGAATGTTACATAAGATAAAAATGTTTTTTTCATACATGACTGTTATGTAATGGCTTAAGCAGTTGGAAGCTGGCAGAGTGTTGACTGAAAAGTTGTCCAACAGACGACATCCCCCACAAGGGAAGCTACAAATGGCCATTGTTAACCAAGCTGTCAGTTTAGGGCTGTATCCAAGCATATCTATGGAAAGTTGAGAGGAAGGACAAAAAAGTACCTGTAAAAGGCGCACTGGCAACAGGGATACCCACAGCCTAGACACAATTGTGAAGCAAAGCCTATTCAAGGGTCGGGGGAAGATTAACACTAGAACTCCCAAGGCAGTCATTTTGACTGTTTTCAGATTTTGAAGTGTAATAACTTTTTTTACATGAGTCTTACATTATTCATGCTAGCTGACTTTTCCTGTATCTGTATGTCCTTTATTTCCATATTGTTTTTTAAATAAAATAAAAAACCAAATAAAAAATATTGTTACTTTTACCTTTGTCTCCCACACCCGTCATTTTGACGGCTCCGTTAGTTACATTCTATTTTATTCCCGCGGTTGAAACACAACGGGATGTTGCCTAGCAACCAGCATTCTAGCTAGCGCACCAAAGACCCGCTGGTGTGCGGCGAACCCTCCTCAGAGGAGGAGCCTCCTTTATTTAGGCAAAGAAAACGGTGTCAGGTGCGTCAACACTGTACAAAAAACCGCTCACATGATGCCTGTCACAAGTGCAAAAAGGTGGTGTACGGGGGATATCGTTGTGACATGCAAAAAATGTGTTTGATCTGTTTTCTAATCTTGTAAATATATCGTTTTGTGTAGTTTCACTTGTAGTTTTATTAAATATTTAGATTTTTAATGTGTTCATTACAGTTTAGAACCATTCATTGTTTTCAATTGTAAATAGTGATGTCATTTCTTGTAACTTTTTTTGGTACCATAGTGTGTAATTTTATTTCGTTTTATTTATAGTCTAATCTATTATTGCCACATTGCATTTTCCAAATTTATGTAAATAATTAAACATTTTAATTATAAACTTTTGTCGCAAACATTTTTTATTTACAGTGTTATTTTCAGCACCATTTACAATCGTATATTATAAATAATTTAAGGAACAATTGTTGGACGTGGTAAAAATATGTTTTGGACCTCATTTCTAGGTCTACATATCCACAATGGGATATAAAGCCCACTAGAACCAGTACAGTTGATGACGTCATCACTAATCCCGCATTCCATTGGTCAGAATGTCACCCGTCAAATTGACTGCCAGTGGGAGTTCTAGTAGTATCAGAATTCTGGGAGTCCTAGTGTTAACAAGGTATGGTCTACCACATACACCAAAGTATCCAGGATATGGGCTGCAACTGTTGCACTTATGTTTAGGCACTCTTCACTCAGAGACGTCAGAAGCGTCTTACCCAAGTAAGTCGTTATGATAAGTGCTGTCTGAATAGTGCAGCCAGTAAAGAAGGAGATAGGAAAAGGACCCTGCATGACATGACGTATAAGCTCAGCCTACCTCTCAGAAATTAACGAAAATGTCTTGAGAGAAGACAGGGCAAACTTTGTGTTTCTTTTTCATAAGGCTGTAGGTCTGTATTTGACTAGAATCACCCATGCATGTTTCCGTCGCGTAATGATGTCAGAGTTAAAGGCTGCCAAAATCGGCACAGCAGTCCAAAGCTACATTCCTCCCCACAATAATGTTCTTACTGTTGACCTCGTGAAAGGTCAATGTACAAAAGATTATTTGCCTGTTTTCAGCCCTCTAGTTACTTGCTTGTAGTTTGTGTTGTTGTAGCCCCCCCCCCCCCCCCCCCCCGAAGTCACCAATGCATTAGAATCCTTTTCACAATGTATTCAGCGAAGTAGTGTGACACGGACCTCTTTATTCTGCGTTCAGACCAAACACCAAGACCTCAAGTTAGACGCTTGTGCACATAAAAGTCCAATGTGCTGTCTAGAACCTCAACGCTCTGACGGCGTGTCTGACAAAAGGCCCGTTTACACTACACTTTTTTAACCGAGCCGAGACCAGTCTGAGCTCGGTAACCGAGATAACTCTTGTGTGTAAACGGTCAGCAGACTGAACCGGACCGCGCTAAACATAACCGGACCGCGCTAACTGCAGACCAGCTCTTGAGTAGGTCTCGGCCTGGTTTTATTTCTGGCCCAGTTTTCTGATAAAGAGCGCATGAGCAGACCGCGTCATCTCCTTACAGTCAGCTGACTGTCCGCGGGTTTTCCGGCAGTCTGGCTGCACGTCCCGATTCACACTCCATTCAGACAAATTTCAGACATTCATAATAATACTAGCTCCTTACCGTGCCACACGGTTTCCAGAGATGAATCTGCTTAGCAGCGCAATGAACCTCAGCGTCTGTCGATGTTTCCTGCGTCTGTAAATCCTTATTAGACGTTCGTTTGTCTCATCCACTTCCCAAAAAAGCAAACTTTCTCAAGTAAATTCACCAATGGTTGCCTTCTTCCCCTGACTCTCCGCAAACACCGAAATATCACAATATCAAGCATAATTTCCTGAATGTTATGGGCGCTGCCGTTTTGATTCGCTGCTTCCGCCTTCAATCCCAGAGAGTGGTAGTACCGCAGATCACCACTAGGGGGCGAGGAGCAACCAAGGAACCGAGATAAGCTTTGTGTGTAAACGGGTTGGCTTGTCTTGGATAACTGATCCAAGCTCGGACTGGTCTCGGCATGGCTCGGTTTTTAGGTGTAGTGTAAACGGGGCTAAAGTGGCCCCCGTGGAAAGGAACTACCCTGTTATTTTCCTCTGCTGGACTCTTTGGAAAATTGCGGATGAAATCGAGACAGTGGCTTGGCTTTATTTACTGAATTATATAATATAATCTATAATCTGTGATAATTTAGAGGTGTTTTGAGTTTGAGTTTCACCACCTACTGCAGGAGCTGCGCATTGATGAGGGTCGCTTTTAGGGAAATTTATGTCACACCTGAGCCCAGTTTGACAACCTGCTGACCGGCATCGGAGCCCGCATCTTCACCCAGGACACCAGGTACAAGCGCCCCATTTCAGCTGAAGAGCATCTGTACATCTGTCTCAAGTTCATCATCAGCGATCCGAAGTAAAAATATTTTTCCTGTCAAAAATCCCCTACTACATCACATAGAGTTTCTCTGATTGGTTGATGCATCATGTCCTGCTGGAAAAGTTCAGATTTTCCAACTCTTGCGTTAGCCACTCTAGAGGCGCTTAAAGCGCGTCAAGCCAAAGTTGCAGCACGAAACGCACAGAAAGCCTCAAATGCGCAGGGCAAGATGTGTGTGACGTGCCACAGGACCTCTCGAAGCCCCCTGAAGCGCGTCCACAATAGTCTTTGCATGTGAACCAGACGTCCTTGATGCTCGAAAGGCGTTTGGTCTAAATGCAGTATTATAATCTGTTTCATCAACGGCTATAAAACTGAAGGTGAGTAAAAAAAATTGTGCTCATTCCTTGTTTGTGTAAGTCCCACAAAGTTAGATTTGCATTATGATTCATCAGTGCAATGATTGTCTGAGGCCTTTTTCTGAGTGTTTGTGGAAGCTAACTGCTAGCCACCTAGCAGTTAGTTAGGTGGCAAGCCTCACTTATACAGCCTTGTAGACCTGTTATATGGCAGAGAATATATGCATGGCTCATTATTTTCACTGAAATGCCTCAATATAATGTTAATGTGATGCATACTTTATGTTGAGTAAATTACTTCTCCCACTTGGAGAAGACTCTGGGGAAGAACCAGAACATGCTGACTTGGGAACACCCTGGATCCCCCAGAAGGAACGGGAAAGTTTTCCTGGTCAGGGAATAGTCTGGGTGTCCCTACTTGACCAGTTGCATCCAGAACCCAATCTCTGTTAAACATACAATGTTGGATGATGAAGGATAAATATTGGGTTTTCATGAACTTGAGCAATAATCAAGATGAACAGAACATTTCAGTCTATGTGTAATCAATCCAAATAAAGACGTTCATGTTTTGAATTTAATCACCAAGTTAAAATTTTTGATAAAAATGTAATACATTTGGATGCTCTTGTACAGGTGTACTCAAATAGATTACAAAATAAATGATTATTTAATTTGTTTACGTTTTTAAAAACATTTTTGGCAACATTTCTCAAATTAACTTCCCTTTTATTAGCATTAAACTGTGTGAAACAGAAGGTTTTTTTTTTCCAAAACAAATATGATGACTGTTGAATATCATTATTCACACAATTTACTTGCTTTGAAGTGCAAGGACCTGAAACTGTTCTAACATTGGGCTGCAGCAGCTCAAGCCTCATTGTGCAGGAGGACCAGTTGAGGGCCACTTTGAAGGCAGAGAACCCCAGGAAGGTGCAGGTAGCATGCAGACCAACTCGCCAGGGTCTTCACCAAAATCGTAATATCATGACTGTCCCAGTTCTTCACACACACTGCCCAAAAAGACCACCATCAGCAGCCTCAATGACTACTCACTTGTTGCTCTAACACTGTAATAATGAAGTGTTTCGAGAAACTGGCCCAACGTGCCTCCTACACACTTGACCTACTCCAATTTGCATACAGAGCAAATAGGCCAACTAAACATAACATTGTCACAGCGTTCCGCCCCACCATATCCCACCTGGAACACCAGGGATGCTATGCAAGGTTGAAGTTGGTCATTCACATCTAGTACCAAAGTGGTAATCATTGACTTCAGCAGGAGGAAGTCTGGCCTGCAGCCTATCACCACCAGTGGGGAACGTGTGGAGAGGGTGGAAAGTTTTAAGTTTCTTCACTGAAGCTCAAACACCACAGTGATCGTGAAAAATGCCCAGCAGTTTCCACTTTCTGAAGATCCTCAGAAGGCTCAACCTGAGGTGGGAGCGGCTGACTGTTTTCTACTGCTGCTCTATTGAGACACCATGGCCCACAAAAAGGCACTACAGAGGGTTATCAACACCGCCCAGAAGATCATTAGCCTCCCTCTTCCCTCTTTTCAGGACTTTCTGTGTGAAGAGGTTACACAGCATTCTGAGGGACTGTACACACCCAGGACACGAGTGTTTGAGCTGCTCGCCTCAGGTTGCAGATACAGAGTACTGAGGTTGCACACTATTAAGCCCTATTCGCACGGGATAAGCATTATCTGGGGACCCCATGTAATAAATAAATTAGCCCCCTTACATCTGCTTTTTATGTGGCGCATTCGCACAGGATAACCAAAGCCTGAGATTTTGCTGAAATGTATGGACATGTCCCTTAGCAGCATGATGATTGTCTCTAATTTAACTTCTGGTTGGTTACATATCTTATCAATCAACTCGAGGAATGACGTGAACCACTGTGTGAGTTGATGTTAAAAGTACTTTGTAGCATTCGGCCACAGCTCGGTGCTGTGTTACTGCCAGCGCTAGCCAGCTGTATAACAGAAAGCTACAAACAGAAAAAAGTTATCCTTACCGCACAGTGCAATGCATGACATGATCCACCATTTGCATCTGACATTGCTTCTTCTCTACAGCCATTTCTTTTTGATGGTGTACGTGATGTGCCAATAGGATTTTTCTAAACACTCCTAAGCAAATAGAAATGTGTTCAGGAAACAAAAACCTGCCAATTTCCAAATAACAGAAATGCCTATTCGCACTGAATTAGTATCATCACAGGACCTCAGAGTTCAGTAAAATATAGTAGGTAATGTGTGGTTTACTTTTTACTTTACAAATTAATGTCATGGTCAATTCGCACAGGATTAACTACACAGACAATCTCCGCAATTATTACAAATCGCATGTGGTCCCTAGGTAAAACTAATCCCGTCTATTAGTTTAGTCCCATCTATTATCTACAAGGTCCTGTGAAAATACTAATCCAGTGTGAATAGGCATCTCTGTGATTTGGACAGAAATGGGTGGGAACAATACGTGATTATGTGTTTTTTTGTTTCCTGGGGGCTTTTTCATTTGCTTTTGGCAAAGAATGGGGGCTATTAAGATAAAAACTTCAGCAACACTTGAAAGGTAAGGACTTAGCAGACTTTATTTGCAGGCCAACATGTTTTGGCTTGTGGCCTTCTTCAGGGTCATTACAAATCAGCACATCAGTTACCTTTAAGAAGTACTTCTGCTCCTTATGCTTCAAGTGCTGAAGCTTTTATCTTAACAGTTTGTTGACCCTCTTCATGCACCTTGGAACTTAGTGAAGTTGTGCCAGAAACTTCTGAATCTCTGAAAGAATGGTGCCTGGAAACCCTTTGGGGTCCCGGGCGAGCAGAACCATATCGGCCCGTAACTACAACATCAAGAAGAAAAGGCTAACGAGAAGGAGCTGATGCAAATGGTGGATTACATCATGCATTACACTGTAAGGTAAGATTCATTTTCTTCTATTTGTAGCCTTCTGGTCTGCAAAGTAGTTTTAACATCAACTTACACAATGGTTCACGTCATTCCTCGAGTTGATTGACAAAGTATATAACCAACCAGAAGTTAAATTATACGCAATACGCAGCACTTTAACATTATATACGCGAGATGTCTGTGAATTTAAGATAAATCTCAGGCTTTGCCTATCCTGTGTGGATGCGCCACATAAAAAGCAGACTTATGTATCACACAGGGTCCCCAGTTAATGCCCGTCACGTGCGTATAGGGCTAAAAATATCTTATCTTATTTAAAGCCCATCGACACCTTGAAAATAAAAGTATCAAAATGAAATAGCTGGAACAGAAAATTTAATCTTTAAAAGCAATTTCACCTCAGGAATAGATCATGCAATTCAGAGTATTTCATATATTCTGCTTAACTAGTGCTTAATCCTCCAGTGACAGTTGTAACCTGATGCATACTCTTGTTTCCCTTTAAACTGTATTGTTACTCTGATATTTGCTGACTTGAGCTAAAGTATTAATTAATTCAGCGGCTTCCAATAACTTACCAGTAATGTTACAATCTTGAGCGTCACTCCCTGCATACCGCTCTCTATCCGATTCTCCTTCAGGCTTCCATTCAAACCACGAGTGGAGTCCCAAGATGCCAGCTTAGGGCAAGAGAAAAAAATCAGATAGTTGAGCAAAGAAACTGAATAAAAATGGAAATGCAAGTATCCTCTAATGAACAAAGATGCAGATAAATGTTGTGTCAATTTTATTTATTTCTTTACAGCGCACATTAAAAACAGCAGCCGTTAAACAAAGAGAGTACATGGAACTGGTGCAGGAAAAAAAAAAGATCTATCATGCGTGTAAGTCAAGAATCAATTTGCAGAATAAAATGAAGACAGTTCTACTTGCTGTAATTATCCTACATTATCGACCATCTTTAATTAATAGTAAGTGGTTCCTGTTTATTTACATCAACCAACTCCCAGCAGTGGAGGCTGAACAACAGGTTTTTAAATACTACCCTCTGTTGCAAAAGGAGTCTGCACCATTCTTTGCAAATCACAATACAATTAAAAAAAATAACTACTGAAATTATGGGAGAACACTTTACTTCATGCTCTCCACATTAAAAACCCCTTGGACTTTGTCTTGAGTCCATACGATCCTTTAGTTTTTAACTTCTCATTCCACATGGTCAGCCTCTGGAGCCGTGTCTCCGGTCTGTGAGGCTGATGTTTGTTAAATTCTTAATCAGTGCTGCTGGCTGGACAAGGATTCTCAAGGATCCGACAATTCATTTGGAGTGGCCTTTGAGTTGAGCTGACAGAACAAGACTTGTGGCCCAAGGTCAAACCTCAGGCCTTTCAGGCTTCAGAATCCCCCCCCCCCCCACCCCCCCCCCACCCCACATAAATACACTCCACTGCACCACAGTAAGATAGGAAATGTATAAAAAAAGTTTTTAAAAGTTTAGTTTTGTTTTTGCTTAATTTATAAATTTCTTGGTAAATAAGGGAATTCTAACTTTTCAATTTAAAAGAAGTGTCCTGAAGTCTAGCTGGTTGCTAGAGTTGTATATTAGACAAGATCCAGAGTGTTGCTATAGATGAATCTATAAACTTCCACCTACAGCTCAAGCCCTGGAGGATTTATCCACTGATCTGTAAAAGATAGTCCACACAATTATTAGCTTTACATAAAAAGAACAATTTATTTGATCAAGCATATTTTGCATGTGTTTGCATTGGGTTCCTTTACCTATCTAATTCAATATTATAAAACTTCTCCTTATACAGTACCCCTTGAATTTTTATTTTTTATTTTGTCACATCACATCCACAAACCTGAATGTATTTGATTGGGGTTATATGTGACAGACTAACACAAAGTAGACCATCATTCTGAAGTGGAATGAAAATTGTACAGCGTTTGCAAACCTTTTTCAAATAAAAATCCTAGAAGTGTGATCAGTTTAAGTATTCCGCCTCTTGAGCCAGAGCTTTGAAGAACCACTATTTACTGCCAGTAGAGCTGCAAGTAAGTTTGGGGTACATCTCTCTCAGCTTTGATTGTTTAGAGGTTAAAATGCTTGTCCTTTTCAAAATAGCTTAAGCTAGACTGGATGGAGAGCATCTGTGGGCATCAGTTTTAAAGTATTGCCATGGCTACCCATTTAGATTTTGGTTTGGTATGACTGGATGGTCCCAATCTAATGAATGTGGTTTCTTAAAAACTATCATGATAACTTTATTTTCCACTTCAAAATTATGTCACATAAAATCTGTGATTTGTGACTTTGTATTGGTGTATCACACCAAATTCCTGTAAATTAAACTTTGTGGCTGCAGCAAAACACTTTGCAAGGCAATGGGGATAATGTGCATCCTTTTAGAAAGTAAAATCTTCAGAATGATGAAATGTAACTTGTAAGACCTTCCAATTTATTATTTTAGCTGACAAGCACTTACACCTAAAAGTATCCCAAAAAGAAAGATCAATATGTTAGTTTTGTGTAAAGTCAATATTTCTTTCTGGGGTCCTGTTTTATCTCTATACAACTTTGGAAAAAAAAATAATAAAAAAAATTTGTGTGTGTGTCACTAGCAAGATTTGAACATTCTTGAAATGACAAACTATGCATTTGTAAGAAATTACTGCTACTGATACACAAAGCAGCAACAAAGGTATTCAACTATGAACAAAAAGCATGTTGGCTTGCATGCTTTTCTGTTTGGCAAAAAAACATAGCAACATTTCTTTGTCTGTTTGTCAAAACCTATTGTATCTGCTGGGTCTTAGTGTAGTTCATTGCCATGTATAGCTTCACTGCAAAGTCATTAATGAAGTGACTCTTGCTTAACGGCACACTGGCTTTCTGTGTACTCTACAGTATATCCCCCAATAACATTTTACTCAGTAAATGTGTGTTCTTTGCATCTAAGCACAGTAATAATGTCAGTTCTGTGAAGATCAGTGTGCATGTGGCATAAGAAAGTAAGGTTTTGCTGCAAGGATATGAAAGAAATGTTGATGTGAAAGTACATCATGAACCACATGTGAGTTGTGAGCACAAGTCTGCTGGTGTGCAGTGTAATGATGTCAGCTTATTCATCTGTGTCGTTAACTGGTGTGCCAATACAAATCTGACAACCACTGCCTACGATGCTGTTGGTTCTTTGAGAGGTGCCAAACTTCACACTTCTTAAGCAAAGACCTACAAACAGGACATCTGATGTTGCCCTGTGGTATCTGGCACCAAGAGATGAAAGCTGGAGTATTTACAGATTCTAGTACTTGCTCTGCCTCCATCAACATGGTGTCACAGGTTCATGATGTGTCCTGTTTCTGTTTAGTTTTTTAACACGATCTTTCCCCTGGTGGTCGGGAAACCTTGCCTTGTTTGAGAGTCTCAGCTTTTTTCTGTTTTGTTTTTTTAATCCAAGTGCTCATAATAATTCTGCCCATCTGTCTACATGACTGTGCTGTGTGTTTGTGTTTCAGAGTGTGCACTGAGGCAAATGTCAGTGTGCACTGACTGCCTCACAGGGGGCTATTTTCTCCATGAGCAGTTTTGTCCTCTATGAAAAACACTGAGCAATCCTCGCTCTGTAAACTGAAGAACACTAAAGAGGAACACTTCTACTTCACAGAGCTTTGCCCACCAGTGTGCCACTGGGAGGGTCACAAACAATACATATAGCAAAGTCGCATCACCTGCACTTACCAAGAAAATGTATGGCTCATCCTGAATTGTGAACTGGTAGAAAAATAAAACCCGTTTTACTAGAAACAAAAATCGGTATAGTGTCGGATGTCTGTGTAGGCTAAATCCACTGCTTCCATTTGTCTTAATAAGTAGATAGTAGAATAGTGCTTTATTAGAATAGTTATTTATTAATCCTACAAAGGTGATTTAAATCTTAGTATAAATACAGCTGTTTTGTGAAGACCACGAAGGTTTTTTAAGGAAACATTAGTGATGAAAAATTCTGAAGACTAAAGGACACAAACAGGTATTTACTATATATCTGTTAAGAAGTTTAAAGCAAGGTTGGATTAAAAAACAATATTCCAAATTTTTAACATAGAACCAAGCACTGTTTAGCCTGTTATTGGAAAATGAGTAGAAAAAACCAGCACACCAGCACGCATTACATGGTTGTCCACTTAAGACAGACGTGTCAAGCTCAAGGCCCACGGGTAGTCAACATATCTGATGCTAATGGCAAAGAGGTGAGAAAAAGCCAACACAAGCCACATAATTCCCAGCAGCAACTTGTTTAAGTCTACCCTAAGGTTTGGAGAGGCAACTTTTAGAAACTGAATAGAGAATGAATGATATGGCTATATCAATATAGATTTGATTTGTTTGTTGCATTTCATTTTGTATGACATTATTCTCCAGGAGTGACTACTCATTTGCAGATTTCAGGCAAAACAGTCTATTTACCTCTTTTTTGGAGTAACAATCTTTAAATCTCATTGTATTTATGTGCTGGTCTTTAATTTTTCTAGTAAATCATGCTTGTGAGATACAGTACGTTAGTTGAAACCTGTTATAACATGTATTCTAGCAAACATTTAACTGTTCTCCTGACTAGTTGTACCTTCGGTGAAAATCCTATGGCTTGAGAACAATGAGTGATAGATTTTCTGTTTAGACTGGTGAGAAATGTAAAAGACTCAAAAGTAAAGGGACTCATACTCCCTTGTAGACTGTTGAAATTTGAATTTAGGAATGAAAAGATCTGCCAGATTCCCATTATGAACTTATCAGTGTTATGAATATAAGCAGAAATGACAGTTGTATGGATGACAGTACCAGGGTCGTTTATTCATATTGGCTTATACAACAAAGTGAGCAACAGTTAATACTTAAAGGTATAGTGGACAATCTTTTTCAGCTTCAAGTTCCGGGTGATCATCTTATCTATTGGTTGTCCCACATGCCACACGTGATGCGCTCATGTAACGGCAATATGTGTGCACGCTCCTCGTGAGTTTCCGCTTGCTGGGTGCACATGCGATCTTCTAGTGTTTATGTATCTGGTTAGCTTCAGTGTTAGCTGTTCATTATAGCTCCGCTGCTCTCACCGCATACTTTGAAAATGGCAGAGAGTCATAAGAAGCAAACTGTCTTAAAAGCTAATGTGAACAAGAGGAAGGTCTCAGATGAAAGAAATAAGACCAGAGTGTATTTGGGAGATATTTTTCACGTGATCCCCTGAGGAACGTAAGAGCAGGTAAAACGGTCTTGCACATGCACAGCTATTCAAAAAGCAACTTGGGCGTTTCTTACCTACATTACACGAAGAACCATCCACTCTACCTTTAGGTCAAAGTGTTTTAGACCATAATATACAGATGTTGATAGATATCAAAATGCTTATATCAGGTTTGGATCCAAGCCAAAATGAATTTATTGAAGCATCCATAAATGTTTTTCAAAGGCATTTTTTGTCCTTTCATTAACAATGTAAAATGAAATGCATATATGCAAATTATTGCAAGAGCACAGTCCTATAAGTGCTTTCACCCTCTCACATTCACAAAAAATTCCCCCAGTGAAGTGGAAAAAACAAACAGCACATACACTGGATGATGCACATTTGAAATGTACCGAGTTGCAGTAATGTTTGCTCAGTTTTGTTTTGTTTTTTATGCCCTGTATTTTTTATAAGATTGAGGAGCACATGATGAAGCACACATTAGGGTTTTTAGATAACTGTTCTGGAGTTTAGTATGGCTAGTGTCATTTTATTTTATTACAGATGAAGACAGTTGTGGGTAGTGGCTTTTGCGAATGTAAATGCAATCTGTATGCATTAATACATACTTTTAGGAACTTGCCGACTTGCAAATAATATTACTGTTATTGTGATTATCTATCGCAATATAATGTGACCGGTCTAATGCCTTGCTGAATAGAATTTGCCTAAAGGAGCTTTTGGTAATTTGTCATCTGTATTGTTGTCCAAAATTGACTGAGGGATTTCAGTCTTAGCAGGTGTTGGGAATTGTTAAAATAGACTCATTTTGAACAATTTATTTCTCATTTTAAAGGGAGTTTATTATGAATATTGCAAATAATTTGCATTGTGCCAATATTATAATACGATGCAAATGAGTCAGTGACTAAAGAAGCACTGCTTTTTCTTTCTTTTCTTTTTTTTCTGCTTTCCGTACCTGCGGGAGAGATTTCAAGCAGCCAAGGGACATTTTAAAAACATGATGGAGCCTGAGAGTGCGTTTATAAAAGCCAGCCTTCGTGGCACTTCGCAAATTAATTGTTGGATCAACACCTCCATCAGCCCCCTGCAGATCTATTGTTGGCAAGAGAGAAGTGCCCTTTAGAGAATATTTAATGTCATTTGTACTTGATGAGTCAGTGAGGAATTAGTTTGGGTGGATGAATGTGGTGGCTTTAAACTACTGCATCATTTACATGCAGCATGCAGTGTTGCACATTAAAGCTCATGGGGAACCGTGCATCTATTATCATCAACATCAGCAATTGCTTCTTGAAGGGTGATGATGGCCAATAAGAAAATTCTGTTCTAACCTTGTGACTGATAAACATGTGCCCGTACACTTGACTCATCCTCCGCGGATTACATTTTAGTTGCTGCTTGTCACTACAGTATGACTAGAATATGATGATTTTAGGAGGATGAATTTGCAGGTAAGTCAGCTCCAGATAAAATAACACAGGTCCGCTTATGGCCTAGGTTATTGGTTCAAATTCTGGAAAAGGTGGCAAAGATCTAGCAGCCAGAGTTGCCAAATCAAGACTGTTGATGGTAACATCATGAATATAGAGGCATAATATATCTAATGACTGTTGTATCAGTGTGTGTGGTGTCAAAAAGGACGGCTTAGATGCATTATTTGGTTGGGCGTTGTGTTTCAAGAGCCACGCATCCAAATTCTACATGCCAATTTATGGGTTGGATAGACTTTAACTACCCTCGATACCCATTCTTGATTTATATTTTCAGTTGCTGATATGCTGAAGCTCACAAAGAAAAATGGTGGCATTATAATGAAGAAAAAGAAAGAAAATGTGGCTTAACCCAAACTGATATTGTTTTTGCAATATTTTTCAATAGTAGCTATAGCAAATAAGGGTTTTCCTGATATCATGCAGTTAACCCAGAGTCAGGCTTGGAACCCCGGATGGCTCAGTCGAGGATCAACCTCTTTCTGTTGGTGGCCCGCTATGCTGGTACACCACATGCCACATCTGGGCCCTGTTTCAGAAAGAATGGCTGATCTACCCTGAGTAGAAAGTAGCTACTTTTAGTAGATCTACCTCACTCTCATATTCAGCGTTTTCGGTTTCAGACAAGGTGGTATCATTCAGGTAAATAAACTCAGCGTCCTATCAATCCTGAGTTAAGTGCGAGCCCGAGCATGAAAGAAGCCCTCATCAATGGAACGCAGATAACACGATCCACCATGGCAACGGCAGAAAATAAGAAATCTCGAAGTGTGCATTTCCCGCGAGTGGAATGACAAATGACGTCATATGGAGAATATTAAACCAAAAGAAACAATCCTGTCGCCACAGAAAAAGCAGGTTTGCCGCAGAGAATTGCTGAAAAAGTCAATGCATGAGTGATATGATAGTTATTTGACGAAGATTTAAAGGTGTATTCTCACACTTCATCGTGATTTGCTGCCACATCCTTTCAATATCGGGTTGCACCTAAATGAGTGAAGTATGAAAATACAGTTTAATCAGATATTAATCAGCATTAATTGGCTATAATGAACATTTGCAGTTAATGATGAGATGGTGTTATTGAAATAACGCATATTCCTTCTAAAAATGAGTTCACACGGATTTTCTTGTTGGTGTATAATTTGTGCCAACCTAAGTTTATATTAATCATATAGGCTATATTTATATTTTAAGTTGAAGTTAAGGTGGTGTTATTTAAGTGATGGAAAATCAGAGCTGGAAGTCTCAAAATGTGATAGAGAATAAATTATTGCTTTCATTCTGTGTAGGTCTTTTATTAATCTTGTGGGTCTCTGACTATGGAACAACATTAAACTCTACTATAACTGAGTGCAACAGCAACATTCCTGACAGCGCGACATACAGCTGCCTCTGAAAGATTTTCTGCATCACCTACGTTATGAAAAAGCTGCTGTTAGCATAAAAACTAAGAGCAGCACAGAGAAATTGTTCAGAACTGAGAGCGTCCCCTCATTAGAAAACGGATGTGCCGCTAAGAATATTGAGCTAAATCATTGATGGCTGCAGAAAACGGTCGAATGCTTGAAAATATATTAATCCAGAAGTGATGAGACATTTAATCGTGGTCTGATCAGCCTCTCCCGACAGAGATTTCTGTGGTGTATTTGCGATCCAGCATACAGGCTCTCCCAGAAAAGGACAGGCCTTTTATGACTCTTGTTCAGATCCCAGTTTAGAAGTAGGAAAAACTCAGGGTTAGCTCAAACAACTCTGCTCGGCAGCAGGGTTGTTTCATGGAGTAATTTGTTGTCTTAATTTGACTCAGGGTAACGGCTTCTAAGCTTTCTGAAATGGAAAAGCCCGGGTATGCAGGTATTTACCCCAGAAATTACTCTGAATATCCTCTAATCCATCTTTCTGAAACGGGGCCCAGATGTTAACCATACTGCCCAGCACCATCAATGAAGATCTGTGTAGAAAATATTTGTTAGCCAATCAGTGTCGGAGGAAAAACAAACCCATTGTGATGCCTTGTTTAGGGTTGCTAAGTTCTCAATTCTGGTAGGAATCAAAAGTAGTACCTATATATTTGAATTCTTATGATAACTGTGCTAAAAATTGAGCTGTGCTTCTCAAGGACATAGTATGTTGTTGACTGAGTTATGTCAAATTCAGAATATTTTCAATATACTTTTAATCACTGAACTCAAAAGTACATTAGAATGGTGCAACATGTGGGGCTGTCAAAAAGAAAGCTACTGCAAATCATTTATTTTTTCTTCTCTCAGTAATGACTGTATTGAGACCAACATAAACAACCCCTAAGTCACTTAAAATGTTTCCCTTTAAATTCAATTCAATTTTTCAATTCAATTTTATTTATATAGCGCCAATTCATGAAACATGTCATCTCGAGGCACTTTACAAAGTCAAAATCAGTCAGGTTATACAGATTGGTCAAAAATTTCCTATATAAGGGAACCAGTTGATTGCTTCAAAGTCCCGACAAGCAGCATTCACTCCTGAAGAAGCGTAGAGCCACAGGGAGAGTCGTCTGCATTGTCCATGGCTTTGCAGCAATCCCTCATACTGAGCAAGCATAAAGCGACAGTGGAAAGAAAAACCACCCATTAGCGGGAAGGAAAAACCTCTAGCAGAACCGGGCTCAGTATGAACGGTCATCTGCCTCGACCGACTGGGGGTTACGGAAGACAGAGCAGAGACACAACAAGAGAGACAAAAAAGCACAGAAGCAAACATTGATCCAGTAATCTGTTCTACATTAGATGGTAATAGCGGGTGATCGGTCTTCCTTAGATGATGTCACAGTTAACAGAACGTCAGACCCGGTGTACCTACTATGAAGAAAAAGAGAGAACAAAAAGTTAAAAGCTGAAATGACGACAGACAGTCATTTCAATGTAATGCAATGCAAATCTGGAAAACAGTAGACTGGAGAACAGTAGAAATCAGTAGAGTGAGAAAAAATAGGCCCTGATGTCCTCCAGTAGCCTAAGCCTATCACAGCACAACTATAGAGGTAGCTCAGGGTAACATGAGCCACTCCAACTATAAGCTTTGTCAAAAAGGAAAGTTTTAAGATTAGTCTTAAAAGTAGACAGGGTGTCTGCCTCACGGACCAAAACTGGGAGTTGGTTCCACAGGAGAGGAGCCTGATAGCTAAAGGATCTGCCTCCCATTCTACTTTTAGAGACTCTAGGAACCACCAGCAGACCTGCAGTCTGAGAGCGAAGTGCTCTGTTAGGAACATACGGGGTAATCAGAGCTCTGATATATGATGGAGCTTGATTATTAAAGGCTTTATACGTTAGAAGGAGAATTTTAAATTCTATTCTTGATTTAACAGGAAGCCAATGAAGGGAAGCTAAAATTGGAGAAATATTATCCCTCTTGTTGATTTTCATCAGAACTCTTGCCGCAGCATTTTGGATCAGCTGAAGACTTCGAACTGCATTTTGTGGACTTCCTGATAGTAAAGAATTACAATAGTCCAGCCTTGAAGTAACAAATGCATGGACTAGTTTTTCAGCATCACCCCTGGACAGAATGTTTCTAATTTTGGCGATATTCCTGAGGTGAAAAAAGGAAACTCTGGAAACCTGTTTAATATGGGATTTAACTGACATGTCTTGGTCGAAAACAACATCAAGATTTTTAACTTTATTACCAGAGGCCAAGTTAATGCCACCCAGATTAAGTGATTGATTAAGAACTTTATTTTTTGAGGACTCTGGCCCAAAGATTACAACTTATGTCTTGTCAGAATTTAAATGCAGGAAATTTAAAGTCATCCAGCTTTTGATGTCATCAAGACATGACTGCAGTCGAAGTAACTGATTGGATTCATCAGGATTTATGGATAAATATATATAAATATAGCTGAGTGTCATCAGCATAACAGTGGAAATTAATCCCATGCTGTCTGATAATTTTGCCAATCGGAAGCATATATATAGTAAATAGAATTGGTCCAAGGACTGAACCCTGTGGTACTCCACAAGTGACCCTTGAGTTTGAGGAAGATTTATTATTAACATGAACAAACTGGAATCTGTCCGACAGATAAGATGTGAGGTTTGAGTTGTTCAACTGCACAGCGAGACCCATTAGTGTAGGCTATGTTACGAATGGGGAGGGGGGGGGGTATGTATTACAATTTTCTTTTTAAATAATTAAAGTAAGTAAAGGTAAAATTGCCCATATGTACAAATATGGTGTAGAGAGAGCTAGAGAAAGTCCCACTTTGTTATTCTTTAAAATCCAGTGATTGGCTACTGGGCAGAACTTCAGTGATGAGCATGAAAAATTCAACCAGATAATGTATGTTTTGTTTACGTGAACAAATTTCTAATGGAATATTTTTTGATACCTTGATTAATTTGTTACAAAATATTTAATAAATGTAATTTTTTAAAAATTTATCCAGAAGAGAAATAGATTGATATGAACTGGCTTAATAGAACTGTTTGAACAGAGATTTAAAGACCTGTTGACATGAAACTGGACAGCAGATCTATTTCAGTTTCATTATTGGGAGGTTTACGTTGAGTTTTAAAATGAATTTTGAGGTTTGAAGAGTATTTACTGCAGTAGAAGAAGGGCAAACATGATCACACATCCTATTGTTTATCCAACTGGTTAATCCCAAAGATTGCACAGAGGGATAGATGGGAAAAGAAGACGGAGGCTGTATTGGGATGAATAAAAACTGATGCATCTAGATTTCATTCAAAAACTGTATCTTATGAAAGCGGTTGGATGAACACACTTGAACTGTATGAAATCATGGCCGTAAATCTCTAGAAATCTGTTGATCTTAACATCCCTTGTTGCCTCATCTGACTGATCATGCAAGGACTGACACTTAACGCTGTGCCATGCTTGCCAATGGTGCAGGCCAGTGAACGCAGATTGGCTTTTGAATTGGAACTTTCTACATTTAAAGAAACAAATAGCATTTACTGTACGACTCTAGTTGCATTTTGCACCATATTGTGTATCCTATTTTAAACAAAAAAATTATTTGAGGAAAAACTGCTCCTAAAAAACCCAATGAAAAGAGGATGGATTGTATCTACAAGATAACATGCATTAACCTGAAACATGGTACTAGAATATTATGTTTTATTTGTTAAAAAATATGATTTAGAATAATGATACATTACTACTGAAGGAACATTTGAGAGATGATCTACAGTTTGATGCATGCAAGATACTTGGCTTGTAGTAGCAATTACATTCAAATGAATAGACTTTTCTCCATGAGAGCTCAATGTAAGCTGGAAGTCATTAGGAATATCTGCTTAGAGACGAACTGACACATCAATAAGACCAAAGCGGGAACCCAAAACAACAACAACGGCATCGATCACTCTGCATCAGCAAAGGATGGTGCAGAAATCTCACAGTAGCCATCCTGGAAATAGTATTTCAGTCTTCATTACAGTTTCTAACCAAAAGGACGCCTCATCTAAGAGCCATCAGGCTGGGAAGAAAATGGACTGAATGCAGATAAATGATGATGGAGAGGGAGGAAAGCCGGTCTGAAAAATGAGAGTAAAAGGTTAAGGGAGAGTAGAGGAAGCGACCACAGAGAAGAAGTGGAAGAGAAGGTCTGGACGTTAAAAAATATAGAACTAAGTGTGGGACAAAATGAGAAATACTGTGAGGGGTTGGCAGGTGCAGCACAATGTGGAATCACAATTTTAAATAAATAAGAACTTTGACTCATCCTACAAAGAGAATCCTGCAGTTATGTTTCCTTCGAAGATGTTGTTTCCATGACATGTGGTGCAAACAATATGGTGGATACGTGCAGCAGCTGCCTTAATTTCTGTCTGTTTTCTTGGAGTATATGGCTTCTGTCCATACTGACGGTACCAACATACCTGGTAATGAACAAGGACACTGAGTGCCATTCCATTGTTAGCCCCTACAGACTGCCTGCCTCTAATGATCTCCAGAGACGTGCACCCAAATGTTGGCATGCTTCCTGCTGTTGGTGCTGCATTTACCTGGCTGGATGTTCCATGTATATTGATGATACATGTTAATAAGTGGGTCTCCACTGTTTGGAATGTGCTCGTCTCATGACTAATGTGGACGTCTCAATTTTTTGTGTAATTGTGAATCTTCCCTGCTGACGCTATTGTCATGTTATGATGAATTGGCTTAAGGACTTTAGTCAGGCTGAGTGGTGATTAAATCTTCATTACTGCTTCTGGTCAGTCCTGCTCTACATAGATTGCCAAGAAACCCGATTCTTCTTCATTCTGGAAGAAGTCCCTGACTGATTTAGGGCAAAAACGACAAATTGCAGCTGAGAATGGAGTGCACAAATAACGCTCTCAATATCTCAGTTAAGCTACACAGCACTCCAAGATCAAACATGTAACAATTCAACAATAGCACATAGCTGGCTTGTTTATCCTTAAATCTGTGAATGACTGTACTCATCAAATGACTTGAGAGTAAATACAAGCAGGCTTGTATATTTAGTGTTTTGTTTGATTAACATTTTTGGTTACTTTTGACTTAAAAAAAAAAAGTTGATGTGCGGAGAATTTCAATAAAAATATATATGAGCAATATATACTATATGAAATGGTTTATACAGTGATGTCCTCAGAGATTTATTTGCTATGAGGTGCCATGTTGAAGTTCCAGTGACCCGTACAAAAGAGTCTAAGAGAAATGACACCAGATTTAACAAATTCACATCTGAGGCCTTGTAATACTGACGAGTCACATCGCACCAGCGAGGTGGGCACAATTTGGACATTTACACTTAGGGGTGTACTCACTGTTGTCGCCTGTGGTTTAGGCATTAATTGCTGTATGTTGAGTTATTTGAAAAGGACAGAAAATTTGCACTATTATACAAGCTGTATACTGACTACATTTGTATCAAAGGGTCATATCCTTAGTGTTGTCCATTGAAAAGATTTAAAACAGTCACAAAACGTGAGGGGTGTATAGTGTGGATTTTAGAGAGATACTGTACATAGTCACATTGAAGCATACAGGCTGTTTTCATCAGACGTTTTCTCAGCACCCTGGACAGCTATGCAAGTCAGCTCAAAATTTAATCTTCCCACTAAAAGCCCAGTGAATACCCTTTCATAAGAAAGTTCTAATTGACCTGCCTTCAGCATATTGCAGACTTTATAACTGGGACATGGCACAGACACTGTTCCATATTAAACTAAAAAATTGCGGCTTCTCTTTATAACAAATTACACTAGTCATTCTGTCATTCAAGATGTGTGCTTGCCAAATGGAAAAGCTGTCGCAAACCACTATGTATTTATCTATATAAAAAAAGACTGACCCGTTTCACATCTTTCATAAATGTCTCACTGTAGCTAGTCCCAAGGATCTCGAACTGTACGTGGGAATTAGAGCCTTCAGCACGGAAGTCCATCATTCCTGTGAGGCCACTGATCCTTCCCTGTAGCAACAAAAACAGAATAAAAGGCAGTTGTATTGGTAAAAGAAACTAATTATTTTTTTATTTTTTACATTTCCTTTATGTTTAGAGGAACATGTTTAGTTCAGACTGGAAAAACAAAATGAAAAGATGACCATAAAAGTAAGATTCAACAATAGTGATGATAGCAGTCATTAAATACAACATGGCCAACATACAGAATCTTGAAAAGGCAAGATGAATACAGTTTATAAATCATCTGGATTTTCTAATAGAGGTCATTTATTTTTTATTTTTTAAATAAACCTATGTTCAATAGATTAACAGTTAATGAATGTGGCAATGAATTAAACAACATTCAACAGAAGTTGATTTTCCCCTTTTGTTTATTATATCTTCTGTCCATTTGTTGATGATCGATGGCATTGCTTTTAACTAATTACATTTACAGAATATTCAATGTATTCTCTCCTTTGACTAAAACAGTATAGCTTATAAAAGCTCTTTACTAGAGGCTATTTGAGTATTAATTATTACATAACATGACCACATGTTTTGAATTGTGTTTTATCTAAATTTAGAGTCAATTAACATATGAAATAAACTAAATTGCAATTATATATTTTTTATGTATGGAAGTTAATATCTGGTCATGAAATGAAATTCAAAGTGGTCGGTCAGATCTTTCTGAGCAAATTACTTTGCATTTCTCACCCTGGTTAAAAAGCATTGCTGGCTTTTTAGAACAAAACCACATGTGGTTTAAACAACAACAACACTATCTTCCCTGCCTTATTTCTTCAGAACACACTGAGCCATCTTATGTCACATCTCAAATTTAACCAGCATGACTCTCTGCAACAATGGAAAATCCCATTATTAGATTGAGATGGATGAGATCAAACCCCTCTCTGGTATTCAGGGCTTTATTTCATTGAAAAAACCGAGAAGGCTACATAAGTATAACAAGATCAAAGCCCGGAAACTGGCATAAATCCGTCCTGAAACTAAGGGTAGAGGTCATGTTCAATAATCAGCTTCCCCTGGGGCTTTTCAAAAATCACTGAATTTCCATGGCCAGCAGTGCAATTCATCTGTTATCTGAATATTAGTCCGATTGTTCAACTTTTATTTAGATATTTCATTTTACCAACGAATGCATCCTAGAAATCACAGATCTCTTTTCAAAAGCAGACCATGCCAAGATAGCAGCAACAGTTCAAATACAATGCTCAGAAAAAAGCAGTACATTAAATACAGTAAAAGCATTCCTAGACACACTTGTACTCAGTGATATATACTTAAGAGCTTTCAATCAGGTCTTAAAAACTGAAGACTTGAAGATTGTTTCAAGATGCATTCGGTGCTAAAAAATGAGAACCACAGCGACTAAATCTCAGCTCCGTGTGATATAAATGACCCAACCTGGAAAGACAATGAGCAGAGGTATGTATTGCTGTGGTAAACCTCTATAATCCATGACAGAAAAAAAGGTCAACCCAACCAGTTGAGATTTATAAGAAAATAAAACCAATATTTATTTCTGTTGGAAAATCCCCAAAATGCTTCTGCTTTTTCAAGATGCTGAACGGCCTCTATAAAGGGCAGGTTGTCATCGGGTAAACATCCAAAGTGTTTCACATCTGGCAACTACTGTATATTTGTTGATCAATCTTTAGTTTCCTCAGACACCACTGAGTTTGCTTTTCCTGAAGTAATGGAAACCATGGCTTTTGATTCTCTGCATTTATAAAAAGTTGTTGGGTCACAGAGGTGGTCTTGTAGTCTTTTAAACACTTGTTGAAAATACTCTAACGCCTTTGAAAGAGTAAGTTCTTAGCAGTATATTAGTTTCACCAGCATAGAAGTAAAAAGCTGAGTTTGGGGTTGTCTGTTCCAGGTTATTTGTATGTAAATAACGCAAAGCACCCAGAATTGAAACTTGTGGAACCCACTTATTAACTTACAGGTGAGGCTGAGGTAGAACTATCTACATTAATTGCCTATTGTTTTACCATTGGGGTAAGATAGAAATAACATCTTTAGGATGTTTTGTTAAAATTCACTGATCAACAGTACCAAAGGCATTAATGAAATTCAAAAACCCGAAGACAACACTGATTGTCACCAAGACCCTTTTAACATAATTGATGGCCTTCAAAGCATTACTAGTAATGCTAGCAAAACCTGATACAGTGAGCAAATCATCTTGTTAGCAACATATTTCCCTTGTCCGCTTAGGAAGTTTAAATTTTCATCCACAATAGACAATTTCAATACTGAAACTAAAATTAGAATAACATTGTGCAGTTCTCACAACATTGCAGCAGTTTAGTTTGGTAAGAGAAGATAGTTGACTTTAACCTTTTGAATGGTGTCCAGCATAGACCATCCTCCATTCCATGGCTTTGTGGACTTCCTCATGCAGTTTAGACTGGCCATGCTGTGCCACTTTCTGTCCTCCAGTTTTCTATAGAAGGCATTTGCCAACATCAAAACACTGTCATAAAGGTAGAGATTGGATACCTGTCGGAGAGAAGGAAACATTCAATTTCAGGAAAGCGACTCCATAGAACACAAAAGATTCAACAAAGAAACATTTTTAATTTTTTTGGGACCCAGGAGCCATCCCCTTTAAAGTTCACCCTTCTGAGTGAAGCAGAATAAGAGGAGGTTCCTGTCATTCAGTATGGCTGCAGATTGCAAGATTGAATTGAAAATTTGTTCAGGTTTGAATAAGAACATCTTTCCTCACTCAGATGTTTGAGAAGTTTTAAACAGATTTCTTTCCCCTTCAAAAATCCCACCTCCTCTCCTCATTGGTGTGACAATAACTGTCACACCAATGAGGAGCGGAGGTGTGTTTTTTGTACTCTATGGTATTCTAGGTCAGGTCAAAGCTTAAAATCCCACAAAAAACTATCCTTGGGAACAATTTTGGCTACAGGCATCCAGTTCATGACTTTTGTATAATTCCTACTCCAAACCACTCAGTGGTAAGAAATTCTCAGAATCAGCTTTACTTGCCTACAGGTCATTGAGTCAGGGGCTGAATCTACAGTAGGTGAAATTCAGTTCAGTACGTCTGAGGTCACAGCACAGCTATTTGGCTCTGAATTGGGTTTGCACTGCCATCTTTCACCCATTAAAGTACTCAGATTAATGATTTCAATGCCATTACTTGATATGTTTAACCTCGTTTATGCATTTTGGGTGTACACACCACCTGGTTTTGCCATCTGTGTGTTGTGATGATTAACCGGGAAATAACATTTCGGTAATGCCATAGGGAATCAGCCCTACCTATACAGATTGATGTGTCAAACAAAAAGCTCAATACCATAAACGAAGAAAAAACAAACTTTTCCACTTCTTTCAACAAAATATTTCAAGTCTGCTCTTGAACACCCTCTTGCCATCTCTGTGTGATTCCTGAAAGGACTGAGGTGGCCCTTGCTTGAAACATGGCAGCGACAAACTGATTTTGCCCCTTTTTGTGCATGTCCTAGCTTAAGTGAAATGATATTTCTAATGACATGGGAAATGAGGCAACAACAACTAGACATACTTTGGTGTATCAGTTGTTTCCTGTCAGTTCTAATGTGCTTATAACCCGCACTGCACAGATTATGTTGATAATTACACATCCCTGGACTTTAGACATGGGTACCTTCAGTGGTGATGCTTAATAATAAAAATAAAAACTTAGATGGGTGCTGCATCATCAGTCTAAAGCCATATGCCTGTGCTGTTGTTATATACTGGAGATACATATTTATTGGACTTAACTCGCCTATGAGTTTTGTCTTTAAAATGGCAGATGTCCAACAGATATTTAATACGTAGAGCTTTATCTGGGTCCTGATGACTTGCACTCCACTCCTCCTGGTCCGTGATGCCAGCTTCAATTATGCAACCTTACATCTGTGCAGGACGGCTGGCATGTTGGGTGATTTATCAACAGACCAAAGGTTTAGAGGGGTTCACTTTGTGGCTTTGCAGCATAACTGTTTTGTGAAAGAGCCTTTTCAGTTCATTAAACAGCAGAACAAGTAAAGATACTGAAGACTCAGGAAAAAGAATGGCTTTTATAAATAAAACGGTGCAGCTAATTCTTTTTTTCAGTCAGTGGTTAGAGCTCTGCTGAAGAAATAGTTAATACAACATGTATGAAGAAACATTTCATGGGATGTTGGACTTTCCTCTCCAAAACATTTAAATTTGTGGCATCTTTCTAGCTTTAATGTATTAAACTGATTTTTAAGTGTTTTGGACTTCAGTTTCAGTAGAACATTAATTAAAACAAGCTTTCATAGTATAAGATAACAATTTACTTAGTTATACCAGTAATTCCCAAGAAACACTGCTGCAGTGATTTGTATTCATAGGCATCCATGTCTCTCATAATTATCTTGCCAAGGGAGTTTAATATACATTCAGTTGCATACATAATCAGTTCATATTTGTAATTTTCTGACAGTCAGCAGCTGCACCATGGCTGAATGCTTATACTGTATTTCGAATAGAAATCAAAGCCTAAAAAAATGCGTGGAATTAAACATGACTCATTAAAGAAATTACTATACTGCTTCTATTTTATGTCTTTCCTGTTCATCGTATAAAAGTAACACACTACTTGTATGCTTTGCATTCTTTAATCTAATTTTACCGCTACTAATGTCAAATGTTTTATGTAAATTGAGACAAAATTTAAGTCAGTACGTCACTTTGGATGTTTCTATAACCCTTACCAATTTAAATATCTTTAACTGGCCAAATTAATCCAGGGCATTTATGGTTTTTCATGCTTGTGTTTTAGGATTTCAACAGGGACCCATAAGACAAACACAAAAGATCCATGAAGTGATGTTGTTTTCCTACTGCATGACACATTGTTTAATACTGAAAGGAACAAGAGCCCATGGTGACAGACTTAGGAAAACAAAATAATCATTTACATGTAACACAGTGCTATAGACAGGAATTCATAACACTTGCCTGACTGGCCTCACTCCTTTTATTTACTATTAAATGTTAGCTCTTTCATTAAAATGTCCACTGGATATTTTTTGAATTCGTTTGGGTATTAAGCTGGCTTCTGATGGCTTGAAATAAAAAGTAATAAAGATAATCATAAATAAATGGTAGAACTTGAAAACAGAGATTTTCTGTCAGCTATAGTTCCAGTCATATCCTTTGAACATTTTAAAATTGTTTCATAAAAGCACCAACCTCAATGTATTTACTGGGATTTTATGTGATAAACCACCAACTAAAAGTAGTGGTGTGCTAATATCAACGAATCACAACTTCAAACGTGGGGCAGAGGAGTAGCTACGGGTGGGCCTGGATGGGCTTAGGCCCACCCACTTTGCATGAGGGCCCACCCAATCAAGTGGCTTTCCTTTAAAGAAACTAAAAATAAGGGGTGTCACATAAAGTCATCATAACAATCACCATAAAGTAAAATAAAATGAAGCAGAATAAACTGTAATTAATGCTTGTCCCAAAAACAGCAAGCTTCATGTTCTAGTTCTTAGTAAACCAGCGGTGAGAAAGTCATTCGCCTAAGAGCCGCAGGACTGTAATGAGTCAAATGCAAGGAGATGCTGGAAACATCACATTAAGAGAAACCATCAGCATGTGAAGGTGGTATTATTGTCATATGTGCCAAATGGGACATTCCTCTTAGGGGGCAGAGTGAAATAGGAGAGCGCCGGATTCTGTGGTGCTCTGTCGGAGTTGCTGGCTGTTCTGTCACCTTGCGCTTGAATTCAGGTGCAGCACGGTAATGTCGATGCGTACTTTCAAGGGTCATTTTTAGGGTTTTGTAACATTGGGGGCTTTAGCCCAGACCCCTTATTCCTTTTCCTTGCTCTTTAAAAAGCACTTTACAGTCTATATTTATGGATTTCCCCCACAATGTTTATCCCTCGTCTGCAGCGCAGAACTTAAAAGAAGAACTGTTTCCTCTCCACTCAGCGCCTCAACCTGGTATCATTGAACATAAATTATGCTGGGACCGGACAATCAGTTCCCAAATAGCTTATTGTTTTTTCTATAGCTATCATGGCTGTGTAGAAAGGTGAGCCGTAGTGAAGTGGAGAGCTGAAAGGGCTGCGCCTATGCTCATAGAATTTGGGGTTACGATACATAAATAAAAGAGCTATTTCCTATAATGTTTTTTCCTGTAGGCTTAAGACTAATGCTAGTGGGTTCGAGGCGAAGCAGGAGGGCATGCTACACTGGGTCCGCTTGTAGCACAACAAACATAAAACATCTGCTCGGAGAACAGCTTCAAACTCATCTTTCGGCATATACGTAATTACGCACTTAGAGGCGCCGTGCGCAAATACAAGGGAAATAATGTCTGGTAGGGGTCGAGGTTGAGATGACAAATCTGTCGCTGTGAAAGGTGACGACAAAGGTTATGAAACGTAACAATCTACAAGAGCAGGAGCAGATCACAGGGGGAAATCAGCAGCTGGATCATAATGACGCAGTGTAACAAGCCCCATATACTTCAAGTGCCGCAGTAGAAGGGAAAAATGTCTGACCACAGAGAGGCTTGATGCAACTCAGCTATAGTGAGACTGACGTTATTGACCTACGATAATATGTAAACCCATAGAATAATGATAATCAGGGGATTCATTACATTGATGTGAATCTGATTATTCAGATGGTGTCTTTATAATTAACTAATATCTTCTTGTTAAAGTCAGAAAAACAAAAATAAAGTTTTTTTTTTTTTTATGTTGTTGTTGAACCTTTTTTTTTTGTAAAACGTCTTCTGGCACACCAACCATGTTTTCCCCTTTTTAACTGTTGACTGTAATATTGTGTGTAATGAAAGAAACGAAAATAGCAGAAGTTTAACATTAATTTAAAAAAAAACAGTTTTGTGCGTTCTGGGTTGATGGTGCGCCGGCGGCCATTGCAATGTCACTCAGCCGTTGCTGAGTGACATTGTGTTCAGAAACGGAAATAATGACTTTTTCGATAAAAGTGACTAGAAAGAGAGATTTTGAATGAGGCTGGCCAACAGACCTGGACAACCAGGTCGTTATGAATTGAGTTTAAACAAATCTGATCCTGATATTAGGCAAACAGTGTTGAAACAATCACATAGGCTGTGATACCACGGGAAAACAATAAAGTGTCATTTTCTGTTGTAACCCACTACCTGAACGATGTGGTAACAACTCTTTTTTTTCTTTTATTTGCTTTTTAACAAAACTTCAACGTTTATATGTCCACGACTAGATGGCTGGAAACAAGACTATGCCCACTGGATCCGCTGCTCCTCCTCAAAGCAAGCTTCGAGCATAGGGGCTGTAGTGTCTGTCGGGTGAACTAGTTGGCACGTTACCTGCCAACATCTGCATCCATGTGAGCCACTTAATGAAACACACGTTCAGTCAGACCGTCCACATGACAGATAATAAAGTCTGGAATTACAGCGTTGTTTTCAAATCAAGTCGCTAAATGTCTCAGCTCATAGGTAACCTGGTGCCACTGTGACAGCAGAAAGTAGCGGCAGCCATTGCTGGCAGCAGAAGATTCCAGTTGCAAAAGGCTGATGCTAATCAACTGGGAGGAGTTTTCCCCTTAAGACTGCCCCTACTCATTTGCATAATGAGGCAGACATGCATACAGAAATGGAAAAAGGACTGGCATAAAAAAATAGGGTGGAAGAATTAAATGGGGTAAAAACTATAGAAAGGAAGAATAAAATAGATAAAAGTATCAAAACACAGACAGAAATAAATACATTTAAAAAGTAATTAATAAACCTGACAATTATAATGACAAAATAAATAATGAGATGATTATTAAAAAGAGGAATAAATAAGCTAATTAAAACAGATATTTACATGTATCATTGTATAATTTCATTGCTGCTTACATCTATTTATTTTTGTGTATTTAATTTATGCTTATATATTCATTGAGCTTGTATTTATTTCTGTATATATATTTCTATATTTGTTTTGTGAATATGTCAGAGTCAGAACTCCATAGGTCCAAACCTAAATCTGTGGCGTGGCCTAAGAAATCAATCCAATCTGAATAAGCTTGAGCTACTTTGCAAAGAACAATGACCCAAATGTTCCAGTGAAATGCTGCTAACTTGCAACACTTTTATGGTCACATTACAATAGTTAAATTTTCATTCCTAAGATGGTGTGTGGTATTTTCTTCCATCCTTTTACCTCCAATGACTGCAAGTAGCCTTCCTGCGGGTCACACAGCAGGGACGAAATACGGTGATTGTTCCTCATGCAGCGAACGTTGGTGTCCCGCCACAGTGGAAAAACCTGACGTATGATTGTCATCCGCCCCAGCGAGCTGTGAATCAGCTCCATTATGTCTGCATCGCTCACCTCCTGAAGATGAACATAACAGAGATGTTGCACAGTGCGCAATCATGAAGAAATCTGAATAGAGGTTAGTCTTGAAGGATGTTGTCTGTGCTGTCCTTCTACAGCTAAAGCTTCAGAAGGCATTCAAGAATGATGCGGAATAAATGAATGAGTTTCAGCAGGTGAAAATGGTACAACTGTTTGGAATATCAACTTGCTTTTTCAGTTTTCATTTCTACAAAACAAATGAAACAAAAATCTAGCAAACACATCTAGATTATTTTATTTTAGGCCAAATGTGTTTGTTGCTTTTCCCATCACACTGACAAAATGAATGTTCATACATAATGTTTGCTCATAGTAAAACAGGAGACTCCTGGTTCTCTTTGAGTTAGGACTGCGCTATCTGAGGATCAAATCCATATTCATGAGACAGAGCAGTATGCTGGTGCCTGTTGTACTCCAGAGCAAGATAGTGGTCAATGTTGAGGAAGACAGCAAGTCTCATGAGAAACACTGGATTCATATACTACCTGACAAAGCTGTGAGGTTACAGTTGGGTTGAAACCCAAGCAGCTACAGTCTAATATATTCCTGACCACCCATACCTGAAAACATGCCCTCAGTCCTTGTTCATAGTCAGATGCTGATCTGTAGAATGACATGAAAATGGCTGTGGACGAGAGGCTGGCAATGTTTGGAAGGTACAGTGGAAAAGTATTACCAAGTCAGGATGTGACTGATGGACTCCTACCAAAGAAGATGACCGCTACAACTGAGTCAAAAGGTGCTTTAACAAAGTAAGATGGTACAGGTATAAATGGTTATGCAATCTGGTTGTTGCACCTTTCAATGTACTCAGATGTTTTTCATTTGAATTGCACAGCAAAACTGTCACATTGAAAGTACAAGACTTTGGAAATGTGTTGTCATGGTCTCTTTTTGTACATCACAAAATCTGACATTTTCACAAAGTTTAAGGCAATCTATGCACACATTGGTGTTCTTTTCATCTGAATTTGAATATCACTCTTATTTTTTTCTACATCTACTGTAGGTATCTGAATGTGTTAAACTTTTTTATATCCTGTTACTGTGCACCTTTTTTTCCTGACTGATGATGGAGGAAGAAAAGTTCTGATTTTCTACATTTCTTTCATCATTGTCGTCATTGCACAGTGTGAGGTAAAGACTCCTCAGGAGGTATTTTACTCATCTATTTTTTTCCTCCGACTCCTTCTGACTCCTCAAGACCAGTCAGGTGGAAAGCATGAATATTCATGAGTTGCTGCGACACATTAATCAGACAAATTATGTCGCTTGGCTCACCGAGCTGAACCCCTATGTCCAAATTAATAACTAATAGTTCCATCCAGTTCAAGTGTTCTGTCATAATCCCAGGTGACATTTTTGTCAGAACCTGACCCAGCAATGAGCCTGACCAACAGGATATAGAACTGAAAACAGGCAACTTATATCCTTCGCGTGACAAGAAATTACAAACGTGTCAAAAATGCTCCAGTTTTGAACACCACAGAGGTATTAAATGTGAACCTTTCGTACAAAACGTTATCAAAATACTCAATTACTTTAGGATACAAGGATTCATACTCTGCAAGACACCGGATCCACTTTATGGATCATTAATTTAACTCTGCATTGTACAAGATTAAAGCAGCACATGAGTCAAATCACAATATTATTTTTGACACAGGCAGATCACACACAAACTGCAGGTAAATCTGCAATTATGACATAATAACTTTAGCTGAGCAGCTGAGATCGCTGAGAGCACCAATAGAGCACAGTCATGTCTCAATGACAGCTGATGACAAAAATACATTAATCAAATCAAGTCAAATTATCCCCTTTGTGAGTTGTATTCCGTGTTATTAATCTTTTATGAGCAATAAAAATAACAGTAATTATGACAGTCGATTAGAAGCTATGGTGCTTTTTGAAACTGCACACAACTGAGCTGAGTGGGTTTCAAGAATGAAAAACCAAGTAGTGTTTATGGCACTAATTTCACTTTTTCTTGCCACAAACCATATTTATATTGAGAAAAAAGGATATCTGTCCAAAACCTTTCATTTTCTAATGCTAATGTCCGGTCAAACTCATTCTATCCTAAAATGTAACTACATAGGTATTTAAAACATCAGTTGTTCTTATTTCACTTTGGGTGACAAAAGGATGGATTTTTTGTTTTTGTTTGATTTCCATGACAGGCGTTCTTATTGTTAATAACGGTCTCATTTTCTCTCTCTGTTCTAAGTCTTAAAGTGAAATGAATTTTCGGCTTGTGTAGTTGCAAAATAAACACGCTTCATGTCTCTTTATAAAGCAATTGTGCAATCACTTAGGTGTTCAACTCAGCATGTCGATGTACTGGAAAGTATTTGCAGTCAGTACCTAGACAGGACTTCTTTTTCAGAAGAAACCATGAAATCATCTGGCCAATCAGATGCAGCGATACCACGGCCATTAAAGTTTTGGGACTTTTGGTAGTTTGGGTGGATGCAAGGTCCTGCTGAAAAAGAAAATCTGCATCTCAATGAAACTCACCAGCAGGGAGATCAACCTTGGACATGATAAAACACGGAGGACAAACAGGTGGGGCAGATGAGATGGCTTCCCAAATTGTCACTGCCTATTGAGACGTCATCTCAAGCAACTTGGGTTCTTTATTTCTCCAACCTCAGGTACTTTCCGTAGATTTCCAAAAGAAATGCAAAATTAAATTTTATCTGCAAAGAAGACCATGTATCACGGAGCAATAGTCCAGACCTTTTTCTTCTTTGCGCGGGTAAGACAATATTAAAATCTGCGGTTCAGGAGTCGCTTACAACAAATATTAGAAAATGTTGAAAATGAATGTGTGATTTTTTTCTTTTTTAGTTCAAAATCAATTATATAATTTTCTAATCTATTGTATGTAGATAGAAGAAGTTAGATACCTCGGATTTATTGCATCCTCTTGATTCTCTTTTATGGCGGTTTTAGGGGATGTCAAGGTTTTGAAATAATTTTGAAATCATGCAATTAAATAATAATAATAATAATAATAGTGTGTCCAGAAAGAAGCAGGTTTTCTGTTACAGCTTATCAATGCATAAAAATCTAACTTTTTATACATTATAAAAAGTGATGTGTTAAAAAATATGATATAATTCATAGACGACAGCTGCTCTGTGTTTTCCTAATGTTTAATGCAGATGCCATCTCAGGCACTTGAGTAGAAGGCAGCAGGAATCCCTTTTCATTCTTAAAGACAATTTCCATAAATCCAATATGTTCATTTAGGGTCATGAACTGCATGAACTTTTGACATGACTTCAAATATGAATTGTGAAACTGCCTGGGGAAGGCCGGTCCAGAAAGTCTTTATGCTTGTTCCACATAAAACAAGCACTGCTTTAAGTGCCAGATGACTATTATAATATGTACATGTAAATGTGCAATTGTAAGCCATTATGACAGAGAGAACTATCTTCGATCACATAGTCACAAAAATTTAATTGCAGGTGAGGTTTTATGGAACTCCAACAACTATAAAGACTCTTAAATATTGTTAATCGGAATATGACTCTGAAATTGAGGCATTTTTTATTGGCTCATTGTTGTTAAATCTACCCAGCAAACCTAATTGAAAAGATTTCATGATAAAAATGTCAATATCTTTGGGTAGAAATCCCACAAGTTGAAAAAACTTATCCCAGTGTTGAACAGACTAAAGCTCTTCTAGTATAACATGTCAAGCATGTGAGTAGTGCACCTCTGTTGCACATCACTTTCTGTGTAAGAAAAATGGGCAGAAATGTTGAGCAAAGCTGATATATTTTTGAGCCAACAACCAGTTCTTAACTATTTTTAGAGGTTAGACGGCTTTTTTACAAAGAGCTGTCATTGCACAAATGCAGCTCTAAACAACGATGCAACCGAGACTATGGATGTCGAGTTCTAAAATGGGTAAATACTCAAAATATCACCACAACCTAGTGGAGGTGACACGGGCTCTAGTCATATTAATATGTCACAATCATCATCTCTTCAAAGCAGTCCCACTATGCAATTGCTGCCATTATGTGACTTTTTCTGGCAGAATACTTCCAAGCTATTATGAAGCCTGGATGTAAATGTGAGCACTTTAAACTTCAAACCTTGCATTTATTACTAAGACTCCTATTGTGAAGCATAAAAGGAAATAATTGTACAGTCATTGACCTGTTGTGTTGAGAAATCAGATAAATAAGACATTGTCAGGGTAGCTGACAACACAGTTTTAAACAGTGAAGCAGACTCCACTTTTAAAGTGGTTGTGTTGCAGTATATTTGATACTTGAGAAATAAGAAGCTGACAGAAGGGCATGCAGGTTACAAATAGGCATTAATAAAGAAATGAGACTCGTTAGCTGTTAGCAGCAAAGGTTAGCGTCAGCTTTAGAGCTTCTTATTTTACTACAAAGGTCTTTGTGAAGCATGACGTAGAACTTTATATTAATATGGACACATCCAACCTGGACTGGAATATTTTACACTCATTACAGATTCTTAGAGTCATCTTTTGTGATTCCTGAAACATCTTATTTGTGAAAAACAAAATATCTTGATTTTCTTGTATACTAAATATTGCACAAAAGGCCATGAGGCACAAGAGATCTTGTTCTTGTGAACCAAATACATTTCTTGTATTGTTATGTAAATGTACAGTATAAGAACTTGCAGTTTAAGTAAGCTATTCTGGACAAAATAGGACCAGAAATAATGTTAATAATTCTTTATGCTTGTCGTAAGATTATGCTACACAGACCTAACCTGTGGGAATAGTTAGAGTGACCATTATTATTTTGGTCTTTACATGTTTTCAGAAATAAAACAGCCAAATTGCATGATACATCGAGATAGTACACATACCTAGTGTTATTGAAATATATAATAATTTAGTGTATTAATCATGTATTGTTATTAAGCAGTAAGAGTTACCTAAGTTTTTTTTTTTACTTTGTGACCTGGCAGTACACATAGTATGGAGTCAAGGGGGTCACTGACCAGGCTATAAATTCACCCAACCTTCTTGTGGGATACCAGGTCAAGTAAGGGTCATATGATGTTTCATGGTTGGTAAGCTTCACGAAGGTTTACATTGTTTTGGAATGTTCATCTTAGTTGACTCCTAGAAACATCTGGCAAATGTATCAAGAAACCAACTCCTTATTTGACACTGGAATGCGGATCTGTTTTGTGTGTGGGGAGACAAACACAGATAGAATAAGTGTGTATGCAGCCCCCCCCCCCCCCTGACATCATTCATTCAATTACTCAGTGAGGGGCCCGGCTATTAATAGATGCGCCCCAGGACTGCACCTCAGACGCGCATGCAGCCCGACCCAGGAGGGTGTACTCCATGTTTTACTACATGGGTCTTTAGGATAGAACTGTAAGTCTGTGTCTCCCCTTGGAATTCCAATTGTAATTAAATTTATGTATATTCCAAGTGTTTTGTCTATGATGATTGTTTTCTTCCTTTGCTGCCGAATTTACAAACTGGGTGAGGTGGCCTCAGTGAAGGAGACAGGAAGATCGAAAGGCCGCTTCGACACTAGTCAGTTCCAAAAAGTAAAATGTTACTCAAGAATTAATTCTATCTGGCAAAAAGCCTACAAATTAAGACATCATTTTCATGTTATGCTTAGCTTAATGTTCAAAAGCAAAATTTTAGCACAAATTTATTTATATATTTATTTAAATATATTTTTTGGGTGTTCGGTTTGGGTGAAAATCCCCCACAAAAATTTGGAGCACAAATGTGTTCGATGGCCAAAGAGGTTAACACCTAAAATGAGTAAGCTTATAGTATGCTCAATTGGAGAAACACATCACATAAATGCATTCACAGAGGACTTTTAAAATCCCAGAGAAACCGAGTAAGCCAATTATTTAAAGACAGTCATGAGACTAACAAGTGATACTGAAAAAGGCCAATTGTAAGCACAGTGAAAACCAGTCTCTATACTTGAACTGCTGCTGAGGATTTTATCGTTGTGATGGAGAATGAATTACAGTCCAACTCAGCAGGTCTCGGTATAATGCGAGTTGGGGACACATTAACCTCACTGATGACTGAATCACTAAAATGAATGTAACTTCTGTAACATTTAGATAAGATGACGCATAAAGAGAGTTCCATTTTAAATGTATAACCATGAAAAAGAATGTCTCCTTGGGTTACCACTTCTGAGTTAATTCATAAATTCTGACATTTAAATTGGATTTCTGCATGGATGCTTATTGTGGTTAATGACATGAATCACCTGAACATCAAATCTAAAGTTCTTATAGCGGCAATGTTATACAGCCATTTCAATATAATTGAAAATTAGACATTTCTTCACTGGACAGACAATGTCTTAAGTAATGCACCTACTAATCACCAAGTGTGGAGTGGCAAAAATGGCATCAGAAGAATTGTTTCCATCTCAGTGGCTCGATAGAGATTTACCTATCATCAGTCATATCATGACTGTCTTCTTCCACTGGGTCACAGCAGGCACAGTGACCTAATCCATCAAACATTTTCAAGTGTCATTGTCCTACCTTTGAAAGGGGAAGAAAACAACAACAAATCCTTCCACGATATATAATCCATCGGAGTCAACTAGACGTTGTCAGATGTGGATTGCTGTGCTAGCAGCTGCAGCTACCTGGTTTAGTGGGTGGTTTACTGAGATACATGTCCGCCTATTATCCCTGTGCTCTTTGGCTTACATCGCATCCTGCTGCACTTCATGGCAAAGCATTTTAATGCTTTTCTTTGGGTGAATGGGATTAGGACTGAATGAATAAAACAGTAGCCTTCAGATCTACTACTTTGGTTTAAAGTCAAGCTAAAGACATTTTTACAAGTTGCTTTAAATTTAATACATTTAATATGCATATTTAAAATATTCTAAGCCACAATAATGATAATATATGTTGTCAAACAAGTACACAATGCAACAGTTCATATATATTTAATAAATATATAGCGCCTTGCAAAAGTATTCAACCCCCTATCCAAACATAGAGAGTTGGCATTAGCCTGCTATATCTGCCAACAACTCCTTCAGCAAAGTTCTTTAGCATAAGTGAGAGTTTTGTTTTACTGTGTAGCCAAATGTAAAGAGTAAGAAAGACCTTCAGAAACCTTTACCCTTGTTTAAGTATTGTTAGATCATTATACCATGTTTTTGAAAACAAGTTAACCCCGTGTTGGAACAAAGGGCTGTCCAGAAACGTCTAGATGACAAAATATTGGCCTCGATTTAAAAGAGAGAGAAAAAAATTAAACATGATTACTTGTGTAAGAATTTGGTATAACACAAAGACAATGCTGTTCTTCACTAGGGCTAATAATGATATATATCGATACAAATTTGGTTCAATAGAATGAAAGCAGGTCTATATAAAGTTCAATGGCGAAGCAGTTATCCTATCTTTTGCATTCTAGCCTATAATGTAGGTTAATACTACAGTCATTACATTCTCCTAACCAATCAAAAACACAGACCCAGGAATGATCAATCACCAAACTTCAGAGAGTTCATAAAGCATGTTTTTTTCCCCCTTTTTTAAGACTTACAGTTTTTGTAAAAAGTTGGTTTTGGTTTAATTCGGTGTCCTTTATTTAAACATAGGTCATTAAGCAACAGCATAAAATGTCCAGGGCTGCACCTAAAATATAGTTTTGAATTTTTTGATAATTATCGATCAATATGATTTCTATTTTATCCATATGCTTTTTTTTCTATATCGTCCAGCACTATTCTTCAATAAATAATACTGATTGTGTTTTGTCCCAGTTGGTCCATCCGACTGACCGGATATATTATTGATACTGAATGTCCATGCATGCCACTTAAATATAATATCCTCCCAAATAACTCTTCCAAGTAGTTATTTGTGATTGCATTATTGCCCCAAGTTGATGTGGTCATAATGAACTATTTATATATTGTGATCCTCAATTTCGAAAAACGTATGCTTCTTTTTTGTTACAAACATACTTGGGGATCACCACAGAAAAACAATGAATTAATCACAACTTATCTGTTATTTTGCTGTTCAAATGTGAACATTGTATTCATTAACAATGTGTTTATATACAGTTTATTTTTTCAAAAGGTGAAAGCGACAGTGAAAGACAATCTAAATGGGACAATAAAGATGCTCTAGTTACAAGGCTAGGATAATATTTCTTTCTAATTTCAGTTACACTGGCTTGTGATTGCACTAAAGCTTTCCATCTCAATTCCTCGCAGTGTGAACTTTTATCAGATTTTTGCATTGACAGCTACATTCATCATACCACATATTACTGCTGGTGGCAGATTTACATAAAGGGTTGTCAGGAGAGCTGAATGAAAAGTGAAGCCTTATTTGGATTGTGTGGGGTCTTAAGTCTAACATGAGCTTGAGGAGCTTACAAATAAACTGATTGAGTATCAAGATCACCTGGTTAAGACGTATATTACAACTCTATCATGTCCAGCAGGACAGGAGCAACCATCACCTGAGACTGACGGTGTTTTCAGATAAAAGAAGTAATGAGGAATGTTATTTCTATTCGAGAACTGCACTTGAACAAGCTTTGAGGATTTGTACGTATTGTGAATAGGAAGCAGTAGCTTGGTTCAATTTATTACAGCATGTATTAAAAAAAAGGAGCTCCGGCAGATGCAGCTTAAAAATTAGTGTACGAGCGTTTGCAGCTTATCACATGAGTTTAAGATGATTAGATACTGCATGCAAAGTATATATTTTTTTGCCATAAGCCATGTGAGAAAGTTCTTGGATATATAATCATTGGTTGGTGAAAAATTATCTCTACACCTTCCTTTAAGCATCCGTTCCCCTTTGAGATAAGCAAGCATGGTGGATAAATCATTTAGTTTTATATATCCTTGGATTCAATGTGTTTCATGCTTTAGTAGCTCGGGAAATGAGGGGAAAAAAGAGAAGAGAAAAGACGGCTAAGCAGTTCAGAGTTTTTATGCTTTTTCTTTTGAAGGCTAAACACTGAGAAACAGCAGTGTGCAAGAGCAGTTATAGGGTTTTGTTGTTAGTCTTCCCAACATGCCTGTATTATTCTCATTTCAAAGTGTTTGTTTCCTTCATGGCTGGCTCATCTGTGCTGACAGAATGAAAGGCAAGGAGTGAGGGAGAATGAAAAGAGGCAAACAAAAGAAGGTTGTGCAGAAATACAGCCAGAAATGTTCCTAAAAGGTGAAAGTGGCAAATATAAAAACAGAGCAGAATGAATGAATAAAAGTAGAAGAAACAAAGTAGTCATATCAGTTATATGTTGCAATTTTTTACCTACACGATATGAATGCTACTGATGTTATCCTGAAAATGAAATACTACAAGTAAAATAATAAATCAATAATAAACATTCAGTGAGTCAGTCGACGTTATTACAAACTTTCACACATATCTGGCAAAACATCTAGCAAAACTTTTGATTCTTGACATCCTTAGCCACTCTTCCAGTACGAGTACCGCTGCTTGAAATTCTGAAAATATGCAGTTGCGATATTTAAGCATGGGTTGGTTACCTGAAACAAGGTAAACCAATTGTTATAAAAAGTTACAGGTTTAAAACTACTACAATTCATTGTTGCACTGTTCCTACAGCTAAAAGCTCTAAGTAAGAGAAAATGTTTGAGGGATTGGGTTTTCATTAAATGCAGTATGTATGAGCAGTGGTAGTTAGCTGGCTAAAAGAAGACTCCTGCCCTTGCTTACAAGAAAGATAAATTAATTTGTTATAACCTTTAAAGGGGAGTTTTAATTTCTGCTGTCACTACATACAGTATAAGGGATTGCTGCAAAGTCAACGACAATACTAGTGTCTCTCCACTGAAGTGACGTGCTCCTTCAGAGGGAGAGAAAGCTGCAGGTCAATGACTCAATGCAATGTGCAGGGCTACCTTGAAAGTTTTTTACTCAAATTGAATAATAAAATGCACTTGACTTCATTGTTTGATATATAAATATCAATATCTATATAAATGGGAATGTGCGCAATTGATTTGGAATCTCTATGATTTGACTTAATTGACTTAGACGACGTTTGTTGTGAATTGGTGCTATATAAATAAACTTAATTGAGTTGATTTTAAATTAACTGAATTAAATTAAGAAACTGTCAGTAAAGCAGTTGATGGCAGGGCCTTCCTGAGCAGCAAGTCAGAATAATTACTCATCTAATATCTTGTTATATTTGTGTTACTCTACAAATAGCACACTGCAAAAACACCAACATTCTGTTCACATTTACCTAAAAACATGCACTTAGCCTGTGTTTAGACAGAAAATAATAAATAAATGTGTTTGATGGGTAGTTGAGACACCTTTTCATGTAGAAAGATAGTTGTTTCCTGTCTTAAAGGGGCCAAATCATGCAAAATCCACTTTTTAGCCCTTAAATACATTTTGTTGTGTACTTGGAGTCTCCGTCCAGGTGCTGCCAGTATTTGCTACAGAACTACTAAACGAGGTTATGGACTTCCGGCTTAACAATTTCAGCAAAACCACCATTTTTTTCACCACAATTCTTTAGTCTAAACTCAAGGATGCCAAAACTACATGTGGATAAGTCAAATTTACAAAAATGACCAAACAGGGTGGAGTGGAACCCTGCAACCTGGAGGTGGCAGGGTGTGAAGTGCCTGATTTGCATTTAAAGGGACCACGCCAAAACGAGTTGTTCTCAGAGGAACATCAGAACCGGGCAAAAGAGGGGCTGTGGGGCAGCAATAACCCAGGGCTCACACTGACTACTGTGCAGGTGATGCTCCTGATCCAGTTCCGTTTTTTTGCAAACCCCGATTCACACTGCTCCTAGGGAAGCAGCGGCCAGCTGTAGCTCCGGCTGTGGAAAGGGCGCTGGCGAGAACAGAAGTTCTTCTGGTCTTTCAGTTGTTATCTCTCAGACATGACTTAAATAAAGCCATGGTTTTCATTTGTTCTTTTCAAAGGTTTTTAATGTCATTTAGTTCAGCACTCAATGTTACATGATTTAAAACAGATAATATTGTCCTTTTCAACAACATTTTACATTTATTTCAGGCCATATCCCTATGATGAAAAATAGTAAGTTCTGTTTGCTTTCATATTTTATGATTGGACATTTGTCATATAATTATGGACTGCTGAAGCAGGGATTTTTAGAACTTGTTGATGATGGCCTTTTTGAACTGCTCTGTGATAATAGCTTATATTCTCAGACAACCCTTCTATTCACTGTGAAATAAAAGCTTGGAACAATCAGCCTCTTTTTATGCAGTAAACCATTATTGATTAGATTGCATACTTGAAGTCACATGACAGTGGGGGATAAGAACAGCCAGTTCTTGTTAATTGATTTGTTTGAGTAACTAATTTAAATTCAAGAAATCAGATTGTCTTCATCTTTTTATTTTAATCAAAACTGCATAACAGTTTTGTTGTTTTTAATAAATATGACATTTTGAACATTATAAATTATTTAAATTTATATCTCAAATATACAAATGTACAAGAGAAGCTTGTAAATTTAGAATATTTGTAAATAGTCTTTCTGAACAGGCCATTCTTTTCTGATTGTCAGATACAAAGTTGCACACTTCTCATCTTTAAATGTTCAACATGGAGAAATTACTTTGCAGTTAGCCACCTCATATCAACCATGAAGCATGTATCATGGTTTTTAACTGAAAAGACAGGATGTGAGAAAGCCTACATCCACAGAAGATCTGTGATGTTTGGGACAACCTACCAGCCGAGTTCCTTCAAAAACTGTGTGCAAGTTAACCTAGAAGAATTGATGCTATTTTGAAACCAAAGGGTTGGTCACACCTAATATTGATTTAATTTAGATTCCCCTTTTGTTTATTCCCATACGTTGTGAAATGAATAGAAAATAGAGTCAAGACATTGACAAGGTTAGAAATAATGATTTGTATTTGAAATAAGATTTTTTTTACATCAAACTTTGCTTTCGTCAAAGAATCCTCCATTTGCAGAAATTACAGCATTGCAGACCTTTGGCATTCTAGCTGTTAATTTGTTGAGGTAATCTGGAGAAATTGCACCCCACGCTTCCAGAAGCAGCTCCCACAAGTTGGATTGGTTGGATGGGCACTTCTTGCGTACCATACAGTCAAGCTGCTCCCACAACAGCTCAATGGGGTTCAGATCTGGTGACTGCGCTGGCCACTCCATTACCGATAGAATACCAGCTGCCTGCTTCTGCTCTAAATAGTTCTTGCACAATTTGGAGGTGTGTTTAGGGTCATTGTCCTGTTGTAGGATGAAATTGGCTCCAATCAAGCGCTGTCCACTGGGTATAGCATGGCGTTGCAAAATGGAGTGATAGCCTTCCTTATTCAGAATCCCTTTTACCCTGTACAAATCTCCCACCTTACCAGCACCAAAGCAACCCCAGACCATCACATTACCTCCACCATTCTTAACAGATGGCGTCAGGCATTCTTCCAGCATCTTTTCATTTGTTCTGTGTCTCACAAGCGTTCTTCTTTATGATTCAAACACCTCAAACTTGGATTCATCCGTCCACAACACTTTTTTCCAGTCTTCCTCTGTCCAATGTCTGTGTTCTTTTGCCCATCTTAATCTTTTTCTTTTATTGCCCAGTCTCAGATATGGCTTTTTCTTTGCCACTCTGCCGTGAAGCCCAGAATCCCGCAGCCGCCTCTTCACTGTAGATGTTGACACTGGTGTTTTGCGGGTACTATTTAATGAAGATGCCAGTTGGGGACCTGTGAGGCGTCTGTTTCTCAAACTAGAGACCCTAATGTACTTATCTTCTTGCTCAGTTGTGCAACGCGGCCTCCCACTTCTTTTTCTACTCTGGTTAGAGCCTGGTTGTGCTGTCCTCTGAAGGGAGTAGTACACACCGTTGTAGGAAATCTTCAATTTCTTAGCAATTTCTCGCATGGAATAGCCTTCATTTCTAAGAACAAGAATAGACTGTCGAGTTTCAGATGAAAGTTCTCTTTTTCTGGCCATTTTGAGCGTTTAATTGACCCCACAAATGTGATGCTCCAGACACTCAATCTGCTCAAAGGAAGGTCAGTTTTGTAGCTTCTGTAACGAGCTAAACTGTTTTCAGATGTGTGAACATGATTGCACAAGGGTTTTCTAATCATCAATTAGCCTTCTGAGCTAATGAGCAAACACATTGTACCATTAGAACACTGGAGTGATAGTTGCTGGAAATGGGCCTCTATACACCTATGTAGATATTGCACCAAAAACCAGACATTTGCAGCTAGAATAGTCATTTACCACATTAGCAATGTATAGAGTGTATTTCTTTAAAGTTAAGACTAGTTTAAAGTTATCTTCATTGAAAAGTACAGTGCTTTTCCTTCAAAAATAAGGACATTTCAATGTGACCCCAAACTTTTGAACGGTAGTATATGTATATATATATATATATATATATATATATATATATATATATATATATATATATATATATATAAATAAAGGAATATTTACCTTACCCTTTATTTATTTAAATACCTTTTAATAATAGGATAAATCTTTTTTCCGTCTGCCCCTTAAATTTTTATGCATACCTGCATAATCACTTCCATGAGATGTTCTCAAGAGCAGGAGCACTAGCCTCAAAAATATATTTATATAACAAAACACAAACAGAGCAAAGTTAAACCGGGTGGGGAGGAGCCGAGCGAGGTCGGTGGGAATGGGGCTTAATGGATCAGTACCAATCCCCATTATCTCCACATCTTTTTAAGGCAATAAAAGCCAATGTGAAGGAAACTGGGCTGAACAACCACATGATTCCACAAATACTTTATCAAGAATCAGGAAACTGTGGGAAAATTAACTAAAGACTCTCCGCCCAGAGAGACAACTAAACTACTATTAATAATTAAAAGATGGTATGCCATGCAAATCAAATAAAACGTGAAATGAAATTGATGTTTCATTTATATGTAATTAAACTTTCAGTTAAAATGAGTTTGGACGGATATTACCATTTGATAGTTTATTTTTTATTTTATTCTTTTTATTTTTTTTACATACAAATATCGGGCAATTGGAATTAGAAGCATATGTCACATTCAGACTGAATGCTCAGCACGCATTTTTAGCCATTTTCTGAGTTATGACCTTTTCTAAAGGCTGTTCTTAAGTCTCCTTTTTTGGTCAGAAATGGCACAGGGTGAAAATTAATCATAATTTACTGTTCAATAATCTGAAGCGTCTATAAAATATCTTGAGCTGCTTGCAAACACAGCGACCATAATTTATGCAGCTAATGCACCCTTGGTGTGTGTTTTGTCACATTCTAGTGAGAGAACTAAGAAGTCAGATTCTATCTTGCTTTATTTACAGTAAAATTAAGCATTCACTTTAAAATTGTACCTGTAACCCAACTCCAACACTTCCATGTGTATTTAAATTACTGAATACATTTGCATTAATATATTGATGAAGCCACTGATGTTAAATATCACTAGTATGAAAAGAGCTCCAGTGTGTCAGTATAGAGCTTTACCTCATTGGCGTAGACCCAGTGACTGTCCTTGGATGCAAGGTTGGTTTCCACCGCCTGCAATGAGGAAATAAAATCAAATTAAAATTCATTTAAATTTAATGGCATCTCAGCAACAATGAGTACAAAGTACAGTAAGCAAAACTGATCTTTAGACATAATAAAATCAAAATAAAAAAAATAAATGTATATAATTGAATGATTACAAAATGGCAAACTGCTTTTCAAACAACATTCTTTAAAAAAAAATACAAGGGTTTATGTGGTGATATTTTATTGAAAATATTTAGAAGACAAACATTACTGTGAAGCCTTTGTCTCTTGTTACTCTAATCAGAACAAAGTAAAATATTCTTCATTAAGCGATTCTTTCAGCTTCACTCTTATTACCCAACATGTCAACATCATTCTGGGACCAAACAGAATACAGTTTTTAACCTCTGCGATTTTAGAGAAGGCACTTTCTCCAGAACACAAACTCAAGGGATTACTAGTCTTCAAAAACACATAAAAAAATTATACAAGATCTGGAATCTCTGAAAATTCAAGCACTTGAAGATTGATGCTTTATTTTGACATGCTCAACTAATGAGAACAAAGCATCTGCATCAGCTCTGTAAATGGAGCATATTCCTAATATTGAATTGAAAATTGAAGAATCATGCTTTCAGAATCATTAAAATCTTTAGTACATTTTTTACACTCCCTCGTGGGCCTCTGGTACTTATGAAAGAGCCAGAATAAACTAACAAACCATCAAACTAGCTTCTTTAACATGATTTAGTGAGAAAAGTCCATCATCTGCATCAACCTCACTTTGTACCTGATCTTCCAAATGCATTTGCATAATGAAGATTATTACCTGTTGGAGATAAACACAGCCCTACGCTGTGCTGGATTTGCCATTAACTAAAATGATGGTTTCACCAAATACTGTCCTTTTTAACCAGAAAATCTATTTTTTTCACTGAATTTCTGCACAGACCTGTGATTTGTGTAAATTACTGTTTACAGTGAGCATACTCATCTTTGCTCCAAAACTGTATAATTATTTTTTAAATAGGATCGTGTAGAGGGGGAAAACCATATTTAGGCCACAAAAAGGATGCATTAAATGTTTTGTAACTTTGGTGACGATTTTTAAATGCTTTCTTCAAATATTAATCTTCCTGTTACTACAATCAGTGTTTCCTGTCTGAAGTCAACAGCCATCTGTATAGCCAAGTCTTCTTTTCACAGATGAATTTTGAGTGAGAAAATCAGATTTATCTAATCCGCATGCTAACCTCTATCTATGGTGGTTATGATAGGGAGCAAACAGTAATCTGTTTTTTTGGGTGTAAATGAATACTCATAATCACCCCAAATGCTTTGAGCGCAGGTAATCTCACAAAGACATTTCAACCCCCTCCCCCCTTTTTTAACAGGTAGGATTATGATGCCTGTAGTAATACTGTTATTATAGTGCAAACAGAACTTTTCATGTTTGGTTCCAGGCATTGATATTACAGGCTCCCCGCTGTTTTGCCTTCTGGATGTATTGTTAGAATGAGGGCATAGCTTCCCATGTTGAACATTGTAAGGGCAAGTGTGTACCTATGTTCCTTCCAGTAAAACAAATAAGAATTAACTGAGTCTGTAGGTCAGAAATTATTTAATACACGGATGCCACTTAAATATAAAAATCCCCCTCATGTCTTTGTGGTACATTTCAGCTTAAGATATAAAGAAAAGGTGCATCCTCCAGAAACAAGGCAAATGTTTTATGGACAGATAATTTGAGTGATTCTTCACTGAGGTATTGTGAAAACTGATTTTAGTCAGAGTCCAACATGCACTAAGTAAATTAACTTGAACAAAACTCTTAACTTGCTGCTGGATTCAGCTTGATAATCTGGAGAGAAATCCAAAAGAAAGGAGCACTTCTTTATTAATGCGTTAAAAACTATTTACTGCACAGTAAGCCTGGTACTGGTATAGTAAGAAAATAATCCGTTCCTTTCATTTTGAGACCTAAATACTTAGTTGTCAGTTACAACAAAGCATGTTAAGATATCCTGTTAAACAGCAATCTGAAAGTAATGCACTGTAACTTTAGCAAAAGGGAAAGTCACATATATTTTATGACTACAAAACATATCAATCATCATTAGATTCCTTGGTTTTAAAAGCAGATACTGTATTTTAAAAGCACTTTTACACAACAAAAAAGCCATTTTAGCCATTTTAAAAACAATTGAAACATGTACCATATATTGATGATCATGATGAATCAATTTGATCTGGAATGTATGATGGATTATCGTAAATAACAGATTGTCTTCTTGATTAATAAAATACGTTTTCAATGTGAATTTGATGAATGGATGTAGGGTTGCTTAAAAGCAATGCAGAAAAAGGACGGAACATGAAGTGAGGGACTGAGCACTTCTACTAGACACATCTATGTTTGGAAATCTGGGTGAGAATTAACGGAAATCCTGAAAGGTGAAAATAAACAGACGAAGAGGATATCAAAACAGTCGCTGTTAGAAGTCATTTAGTCATTTTTTATGAAACAATTGGATTCTTGGATTTATGAGAAAGAACAACAAAAACTTTAGGGAATACAGCAACATAGTTTAAAAAAATCAGCAAGATGTCGCCTTGGTCTTTTGGTTTGCACTGTTTTGTCTGGTAATCTTGTGTTGCTGCAAAAGCACCCAGAGCTCTTTCACCAGGGAAGAGCTCATGAACATCAGAGGAATAACTACATCCAATTTATTTCCAAGTTTTCTGCTTCCATCTCTGGAATTATGGAATACTCTAGTCAAAGGTGCCCTCACATTTGTTCATGTCATGAGATGCCACTTAAGAGGAGAATGCACTGGTGCACAGGTATTTCTGTATCGGTGTGGGATCCACACTCCATTACCTGGAATATTTCTCTCCAACAAGCGGTTGCTGGCTAACAAACTGGAAGAACTTCAGCTACTGATAGAGAAAGACAAAGACCTTTCTCTATCTTCTGTTTTGTGTTTCACAGAGATGTGGCTGTGTGAGCTAATAACAGATTTGGTGCTGCAGCAGGCAGGCTTCCAACTCTTCAGAGTGAATCACAACATGGTACTCTCTGGCAAAACGATAGGGGGAGAAATCTGTTTTTACACTAACAGTGGCTGGTGTAACAATGCTCGCCAGATCTTTTTTCATAAACTGCAAACCCTTCTACTCTCCCTGGGAATTTTGCTTTATTCATTGTGGTCAGTGTCCACATTCTGCTGCAAGCCAACATGCAGGATGCACAGTGCATGTTTGCCAACCAGATATGGAGTGAACAAATCAGGACTCCTTAGTTATTGTCCTTGGCAACTTTAACAAAAGGTAATCTCAGCCATGAACTTTCCAAACACAGAATCTTCATTCAATATCCAACCAGGGAGTTGAACATTCTGGATCTGATACACTACCATTAGCAGTGGCTATCATGTCATCACTTGTGCTGCACTGCAAAAATTTACCCACATCAAGGTCCTCCTGATTCCTGCATACATGCAGAAATTAAAACTTTGTAAATCTGTAATTAGGACATCAAATAAGTGGACCAGTGAAGCTGTAGATGACCTACAGGCATGTTTGGACTGTACATACTAGGATGTTTTCAGAACTGCAACCAACTGTCAACCAACAGATGAGTACACAGAGGCCATGACATCATACATTAGCTTCTGTGAGGACATATATGTACCATCATGGACCCTCGTGAGTTAAAACCTTGGTTCACATTCATACTCAGACAGCTATGGTTGCAGAAAGAAGAGACATTCAGGAGTGTAGATATTGACAGGGTTATAGCGTCAAATTACATGTTTGGAAAGACAGTGAGGGAAGTTAAGCGACACTGTACTCTGAGATACTCCAACAACAGTTCTCAGCTAATGGCTCTGTGTGGAAGGGGATAAGACTGTTAACCAATGACAAACTGAAAACCTCTCACTCCATGAAGGACCTGTGTCTGGCCAATTACCTGGATGACTTCTGCTGTTGCTTTGAAAGATAAATGGACAGTCCTGATTGCATCCCCCACGTTCCGGCTTGGTGGCCTCACCACACCCTGCTCAGCAGTAGCCAAAGCTCCTTCACAACTTCACACTCCTCTCCTTCTTTCCCTCATTAATGACTTCGTCCCTCCAGGAGAGAGAGGTCAACAGACTCAATTACCCCGTTTACACTACCCTTTTTTAACCATGCCGAGACTAGTCCGAGCTCGGTAACTGAGATAACTTTCGAGTGTAAATGGATCGCAAACTGAACTAGACCGTGCCAGACACAACCGGACCGCGCTAAATCTAGACCAGTTCGAGGTATGGGCTCGGCCCAGTTTTTCCCTGGCTCGGTTCTCAGATAATAAATAGCGCATGAGCAGACCGCGTCATCTCCTTACAGTCAGCTGATTAATTTTGCGGTTTCAGACATTCATAAAAATACTAGGTGATGATTCTGCTTAGCAGTGTGATAAACCTCAACGTCTGTCATTGTTTCCTGCGTCTGTAAGCCCTGATTAGATGTTCGTTTGTCTTATCCATGTCCCAAAAGTCGACTCTGTCAAGTAAATTCACCAAAGGTTGCCTTCTTCGCCTGACCCTCTGCAAAAAGCAAATATAACCAAGCATAACTTCCTGAATGTTACGGGCGCCGCCATTTTGATTTGCTTGCGTCCCTCCATCAATCATAGAGAACAGTAGTACTGTTCTCATGAACAATATCTCATGAACTGCCTAATGGAGCCTATAGAGGCAACTGCAGTAAATACAGGAAAACTCATTTTACATGTCAGGCATGTATGAGGAAAGAAAAAAAAACTCAAACTTGCACAATGCTCCTTTAAAACAATGTAGAACACTTAAAAATATATCAATAAAAATGAATAAAACACTTAAATGTTTGTGCACTTCCTGTAGCACTTCCTGTTCTTTCTAGTGCAAATTACCTTCCTGAGAATATTTGTAAGCAGCAATATAATAAAAAATTTAAGAAATGTGAACAATCTGAATCTTAGTGCTTTTCACACCAGGTCATCCATGCAAATGACCTTCCTGAGAACATCTTCTGTTTGATTTGTATATTAAACGTATTTTTTTTCTACTTAAAGAAATCACCATGACCAGAGAGATCACTCTGTCACGTGTTTTTACATAGACGAGCTAAACCCGAAAAAACTTCTTGTTCATTGGGGAGGAGGCGGAGAAAAAGAAACACTGACCACCGCTACATATGGACATTATTTGCTGTAAAGGTAGATGCTGTAGGTGTAGTGATTGGTAATTGTTTTCACATGCAAAACAACGCGCACTCATGCGATGGCGGCAGCTGGCCAGCTGGAGATCAGACGTTTTTTAGACAGTGGTAAAGGTGTTTTATGCTGAGGGCTAATACAGCTAAATTAGAAATTTAAAAATACAATAAAAGTTGAATACTTACTTTTATTGTTGTGGGCACTCAGTCTTACATTACACACTGCTCTCTGCCAGGGAGGGAGCGGCAATGCATACGTTTCGCATCATTTCAAGTCATGGCTACTGAATGCACTAATGGATCGGCAAACGCACACATGTATTGACTGATGCCGATAAAAGAATAAAACGCAAATATCGGCTAAAAATATCATCTGGTCGATGTATCGTCAACCTGTACTAAACACCATTTGTACAGTGCAAATGGCTTGCTTCAAATTCAGACATCATCAAATAATTTAGGAGTGGAAAAAGAAAAACTGCTCACATAACCTGTTTTAGACTAGTGGACTTTATATAGTGAGAATGCATTTCTAAACTGACTGGGTCGTTCGGGCTCATGTTCCATGAAACTCTGAATCATACTACCAAAACCAAAAGTACATTTTTGTGTGGAGGGGGCATGAAGTAGTCAATGACTTAAATAAGCACATTAAAGTAAGTAAATGTTGCACTTTAGCAAACATGATAACTGACACATGTATTGTATTTATTTATTTGGTAAAATGGCTACACAAGTAGGAATTTTTCGATCATAACATCTGATTCAATATTTTAAAATGAGATAACCAGATAGACAAAAATATAAGCTTATGTGCAAATTCTGGAACGTTAAAGACTAAATTAAAAGTTACAAAAACAAATTCATTCCAAAATAACAAATTCATGCAGAAGGAACACTTGTCCTCATTCAGTTTTTTTCTACATCAGATTTATGAATCCAATACTTACAGTAGGTAATGTATATTTGTTAGAACAGTCCATCCAGTGACAATATCTACCGTTTATGTCATGATCTCAGTACTTATGTCTGGAATAATCACTTATTTCACACACCTGTTTAGCTCCACCCTGATCTCATTTCTGCTCACCTGTTCCACCTGTGTTAAGCTATATATATTCACCCTCTAGTCTAGACAGCAGTGCCAGATTATTTCAAGCCTATGGTTAGTTATTCTCCAGCGTACCTTGTTTCTGATTTCCTGATTCTGACTAGTTCTGCCTACCGACCTCCGAGCCTGCCTGGCCCCTTTTTGACCTGTTTGCCGGATCCGTTTTGCCAGACCCCCGTCTGAACCGACCTCCGAGATTGCCTGTCTTTCTACACCCTGTTTGCCTGATCGTGTACCAGTACTAGGAACTGTTGACTTGACCCCGTCTTGGATCTTCCTCTGGCACCTTCCCGGATTTCTGTCTACCTGGTTCTGACCTTGGATCTCCTCCCGACACCGTCTTTGGATTATCCCTTTGTCATCCCGCTCCCCGGTCGCCTCACGGCTTCAACCATCCAGCCGTCCTGCTGCCACGGACGCGCTAGCGTTGGGGACGTCGAGAGCGGTCTCCACCGCGCAGCAATAACAGCCAGCCGGCAGGGCTCTGCGACAATCACCGGATCGGGACTGAACATTGAAGCAGAGAGCTTCCTGTTGCTGACGCTGACGCTGTTGCCCTGTTTCAGTTTTCAATAAACTGTTTCCCGCACTGTTTGTCTGGTTTGAACACTGGGTCCTTCTGTTCCGTTCATAACAGTTTACAGTATAGCCATTTGACCACCAAATGGCACTGCAGGCTCAATAGATAGGGAACAATATCAAAACAACAAAGTTGTGTATAAACAAGAAATCTGACTTTGTAAGTGTCTCTGCAAGTGTCCTTGTAAGTGTCTATGTAAGTGTCTCTCTGGTGCATGTGCATTTTTGACTAAAACAAGTCTATCTTTCATTCAGTGACGTTACTCGCAGTGGGTGGAGTTGCCATAAATTTTACTCAAGGGTAGTGATACTTCTTAATAATATTATTCATGTAAACAGAAAACAGCACAGTGCAATAAAACTACTCTTGAAAGTAATGTTCTTTTAAGTTACTCAAGTAAATGTAACTGAGTAAATATAAGTAGTTATTCTATATATATTTTAGTCAATTTGAATAAATCTCCTGTTTAGCAAGTAATTTTATGATGTTTCTTTAAGGCAGGGTATAGGTCTTAAATTTAATTCATAATTGCCTTAAAACGGTCTTAACAAGTCTTACATTTGAATTGGTGACACCCGCAGAAAATCTGTTTGGTATTCAAGAAACTGACTTTACCAGCTGATTTGCATTTAGAACAAATATAAGCGAAATCATATTGAAAAATAACCATAACTCAACATGCCGTACAAATTGTATTTATAGCACTGTTGCCCATAATAATGAAGAGCATACATAGTTTGTGTGAATCTGTTGTGTACAGCAAAAAAATATCTATGGGACAATAAATGCTATTTGTTTAGTGCTTAGTGGCAATATGTCGGATTAATTTGACAATTATGTTTATCATGTTTTATGAAAAATTAGCATTGGTTAAAATATTTAACACAGTTTTTCTGGAATTTAAGACAACTTTTCATCTCTTAATCATCAAAATTTAGTCAGGTTTTTTAAAATTTATAATGACATTAGGACAGGTGCTTTGGTCAAAAAAAATATTTTGGCAAGAGACACAATTGTTCAATTAAGGGATTAGTTCCTATTACACAGTTAATCTGTTGTGACGAACAAATTAATTAACAAGCTACAATAATTATGACTACTATGTATGAAATACTTCAATCTGTATAACCGTGGCATTCAGGTCTTCAGGGGACCTTTTGTTTTATTTATTTTTATACCTAATCAAAACACTTCAATGCAAGAAAAAAGTTTGCACCATAAAACAGAATGTTTGTAAAAGTATAATTGAGAGCAGAGGTTAAGCAGTGATAAATGGCATGCAGGTGAGACGTTTGTTTTTGTATAAAAGAGGGTTTGCATTCAAACATAAAAACAATAAATTTTCTCAAACCAAACATCTGCACATTTGATTAACAGTAATCTGGAAAACCTGTCAGGCTTGTCATGAGTGATAATTAATTGTGAACCTATGGGAAATAATAACTAGATATTTGCTGTGATCACAATGATAAGAAAGTATCAGTGAACTTCTGGCATGTGTGAGTAATCTATTCATTTTCTACACAATACGATAACATCTCTCTGTCCCTAAATAAAATTTGATAATGGTGACTATTGTCTGCCCTCAAGATAAAAAACATGACATTCCACAGAAACGACAGGTCCTTGAACAGAATTTATTCCTCCAGACAAAATCTGTCAGATGGCATAATGGTAAAGTCAAGTGTTGTGGTGTGAGTTAGTTAATGCAAACAATACCGGCTGGGATTGAAGCTTTGCACACAGCATAAAACAATGCTTGAAATGTTCTGCATCATTTCACAGGCCAACTAAACACTGATAATTTCAGACACTGTGGAAATGAACCTTTGTGAATGAAATTGTGTTTGCAATCTGATGTTCAGCTACATCTGTTGTGATACAACAAACACATAATTGATCTGTCCTTTTGGAAGACCTCATTCTTTGTTGGATATTGTTTTCTCCAATATCATCCTCCAGGGAGGAAAAGTCATGAAAGTTAGTTATAGCAGGAATGTTTTGAAAACCTAATTAGAATTGTGAAGTATGAAATCAAAGAATACATTTATGTTAGTTGCAATAACATTTTTATTTACAAATTCCAAAATTTGGTTGCATGAGAATTTCATTTCTACACTATTCTGCTTAATGTAATTTTGTGCCAATCTCATAAAATAAATTTTGGAATCTAGGCAAAGTATTTAAAATGTGTTACTCTTTATAAGATGATGGAATTCTTGAAATCCATAAAGGAAGGTGTTTTTTCTGATAAAAGGAAAAGAATGACATATAAGGAACATGCTATACAGTTCATCTATGCAAAAGCCTGGTCATTGTTTAGCTACGTGCAAAGACACAAAATACTTCATAAAGAAATGCCACAGATCCAGACAAAGTATGTTTCATTTTCATTTTGAAATTATGTGTTTATGTGGTTGCATTAAGCTACACTGATATATCTGAGAACCAGTCTACATCAGCTTTTCATTGGAAGATTGTATATATAATTTCATTAGACATACATCAGAACCAGGTTGTTTGGCCAAGACAAACATGGACATTTGACTTTGGTTTCAAGAGCTCACCTTGCAGTCTGGACCTGTCTAGTTTTGTGGATAAGCCAAACTACATTGAATAATGGCAGTGTGGAAGATAACCAGCAGCTCCTGTGGAAGTTTGTACTTCTTGAGTTGGTGCAGGGAGTACAGTCTCTGCTGGGCCTTCTTCTGAACGGTATCTATGTGTGTGAACCAGCTAAGTTCCCAAGAAAGAGTGGTTCCTTTCCACTTCCAGGAGCTAGAAGCGAGCCACTGTCGACAGTGTTGTTGAAGATGGTGAGAGGAGACAGTGTAGGGGGAAATTTTCCAGAAGTCAACCATCATCTTCACCATCATTTCTGCATATGTATTCAGACTTGTCTCTGTCCTGGTATCAGATCAATGACAGTGGTGTCATCTGAAAATTTCAAGAGTTTCACAGATGGGTTCGCTGAGGTGCAGTCATTTGTGTACAGGGAGAAGAGTGGGTGGAGATCACTCCCCTGGGGGGTACCAATCCTGATGGTTCTCGTGCAGTATGTTGTGCCATTACTCATGTTTTTAAGTTATTTAATGTTTAATAAATAACTTTCGGTCTGTTAGGTATTGTCCAGTGAATATCAGCCCAAAGAGCTGATATTAGGACAATAGTTGAAAGGGTGATTTGAGCACTGGCATTCTTTCAACAGCAAACTCTGCATACATATGGAATAGATGAGTGACAACTTCTCTTCAAGTATAATAATTATTAACAGAAATAAAATGATCATTCAGAGACCACCATTATAGAATGCTGTTTATCTGAATTAATACTATACTTCAATCAACACATCCTCTCTACTAGGCTAGTAAAACGTAACTAAACTACTAAGCAAAATTAAGATAAAAAGAAGCTAGGGAACTATGTACACATTAAAGAAACAAAAAGACAAATAAAATAGTTGAAAACCATCATCAGAATTATTCAGTGAATCCTGGTCCACTGCAGATCTTAGTTAGAGAACCAAAGTTCATCTTAAAGAATATGGAATTAGGTTAAATTAGCTTAACTAATTTAGAATAACATTTGATATGTGTTTTGACCCATTCAAAATGCAAATCCTGAGTTAAACAAAACATTATTTGAGGAAATAACATTTTAAAGAATGATTTGCTCAGGAAAGATCAATGAACTGTAGGACACTTGATTTTATTAATGCAATTACTTCTCCAGGAAGCTAGATGGTGCTGTAGCAGATGACCGGTCATTAGCTTGAGGGTTAATCCTAAAGTTAACCAAAACTATTAAATCAGCATTAATGTTCCCTATATTAATGCTGCAATGATACTCGTAGCAGTTTCGAATGATAGCAGAACTAAACAAAAACTAGCATTAGGTTTAAACAATGTGGTTCTGTTAAGTAAAGTTAAGAAGTAAGTTATCCAGGGGCTAGTATGCTGCTATGCTAGCGGGAGCGTCCGGCGCTCCTTAAAAAGACTTTTAAGCTCTATTTTGTCATGATGAGCAGAAAACACAAAGATTAATGCCCCATCCATGTGTAAAACCCTTATGGAAATAAAGTTTGTTATTACCGTAAAACATACTGAAACACATCAACAACGCTTTGTTTCAAGAATGCTAGTGGGAGCTAGGTGAAAAGCTGATCAGAAAATCGCCCCTTCAAGCTGTGCAGGGAGCCTAAGGACAAAGCCACGCTATGAAGACCGTGCAGCGGTCCCCATTATTGACAGGCTGAACACAGACCACAGGAGACCTGTGGAAGCTCATCCAGACTGGGTTTCACGGGGAGTGAGAGCCGCTGGCTTGCTGCACTGAACCAGCTTCACCTTGGTACAACTGCTTCCAACTGGATGCCCAAAGTCGACCGAGCAGACACAAAGGCAGAGGTTTGGCAGAGAATGAACAGGGAAAGTTTAGAATGGTTGACTTTCAATGTGCGCTTCACAGTATTTTAAAGTTTGACTGAGCTAGATTGAGCTAACAGGCTAACTCTGCTTAGCTGCAGGAGACTGCAACGACTTGACTCAGCTTTCCTGCAACAGTTAGCCAGGCTGGCACTGCAAATGATCGTGGGTGTCCAAAGTACCCAGAGGGCTATCCCTCCAATGTTGCTGTTGAGGAACAGCGTGCGAAAGAGAAAGATAAACCGGGGAATCTATTCTTTATACAGTGGGCCCCCCTGCTGTCAGGGGCAGTTCCTTGGTCCCTGTAAAAGTCTCATGTTTCATGTGGCTTTCAACTCACAGTCTGATTTATCCCACATGGCGGATGGGTCAACATAGGAGAACATGCTTCCCAGCCTCACCTGTTGTCACCGGTCAGTCAGGAAGCTGGTGATCCACTGACAAGGGGAGGCGGGCACTGGGAGCTGGGTGACATTCTGGTGGAGGATGTCTTTAGCCCCATTTACACTACCCTTTTTTAACTGTGCTGAGAACGGTCCGAGCTTGGTAACTGAGATAACTATCGAGTGTAAATGGAACGCAAGTGAACTGCACTATGCCAGACACAACCGAACCGCTCTAAATCTAGTACCAGTTCGATAGTAGGGCTTGGCCCGGTTTTTCAGTGGTTCGGTTCTCTGATAACAAAGAGCGCATGAGCAGACCACGTCATCCCCTTACAGTCAGAAATTTCAGACATTCATAAAAATACTAGCTTCCAAACCATGCCATTTCCAGTGATGATTCTGCTTAGCAGCGTGATGAACCTCAACGTCTGTCGTTGTTTCCTGCGTCTGTAAGCCCTGATTAGACTATCGTTTGTCTTATCCACCTCCCAAAAGCCGACTCTGTCAAGTAAATTTACTAAAGGTTGCCTTATTCGCCTGACTCTCCGCAAACAACGAAATATCACAATTATAACCAAACATAACTTCCTGAATGTTACGGGCGCCTCCATTTTTATTTGCTTTGATTCCCTCTTTCAATCCTAGAGAGCAGTAGTACCGTAGATCGTCAATAGGAGGCGAGGAACGTGCTATCTTGATGTGTAAATGGTCGTAAGAACCAAGCTCGGCACGGTTAACTGATCCAAGCTCGGTCCGAATTCGGCATGGATCGGTTAAAAAAGGGTAGTGTAAATGGGGCTTTTGTTTATGGTGTTGAAGTCCACAACCAGGATTATGGCATTCATCCCTGGGTAGTTAAGGTGGTGAAGGATGAAGGGAAGTCCTAAACTGACTGCATCACCTGTCAACCTTTTTTCCCAGTAAGACAACTGCAGGGGGCCAGCAAGGGGCCTGTTATGTCCTTCAAATGCTTCAACCCCAGTTGCTCAAAGGATTTCATGGCCACAGAAATCAGGGTCACATGTCTGTAGTCATTTAAGCCTGAGATTAAATATGCATTTATTGGGGACTGGGATGATGATTAAGTGTTTGAAGCAGGAGGGAGTATTACAAAGCTCTAGATACTTGTGAAAGACCTTAGTGAAGATGAGGAATGGTTGGTCAGAGTAAGCTTTCTAGCAGAAGGGGGACGTACAATCAGTTTATGGAGCTTTCCTGGTCTTGAAAGAGCCTATTTATATTTTCTTTAGTGCATCTTTAATACAAACAGGGGTCAGAGAGGAGAGTGGATTGTAGAGTCATTGGTTGGGGGTGTAGGTAGTCATCATGTATGGGAGTGATTTGTGAATGGGTGATTTCCAGTCTAACAGAGGAAGCTGTTGAATTTGTTGGGGTCATTAGTTCTCAGGATTATCTGTGTCAGGATGCAGCTTATGGCTGCATGCTGAGCCTCTCTCCCTCTCTCTCTCGTTCCTGCGCAGCTTGATCGGTTTCACCTGGCAGGCTGCAATTAACCCGCAACTGCTTCCACCTGGTTCCACCCTTATTTAAATGTACCTCTTTCTGCTCTCGTCGCCGGCCCGTAGTGTTCACTCCAGCTCAGTCTCAGTCAGTCTCCAGTTCTGCTACTCAGTTCCACGCTCTCCAGTTTCACAACTCTGGTCCTCGCTCTCCAGTTTCACAACTCTGGTCCTCGCTCTCAAGTCCTGCAACTCTGGTCCTCGCTCTCAAGTCCTGCAGTTCAGTTCCACGTTCTCACGACCTGCAGCAGTTCATCGGTCTCAAGTTCAGTTCCACGCTCTCACGCTCTGCAGCAGTTCATCGGTCTCAAGTTAAGTTCCACGTTCTCACGTTCACCAGCAGTTCCACGGTCACAAGTTCACTTCCACGGTCTCAAGTTCTGTTCCACGGTTCCAGCAGCTGTCTCACGGTCTCAAGCTCCCGGCTCAGATGTTCTGGTCTCAAGTCTTCAGCTCCTGTGTTCCGTCCTGGTCTCAAGTCATCTGCTGCAGTATCACCTCCGGTCAGTCTCCCCACGCTCCTCCTGTCAGCCAGCTTCCGCACCCTTCATCTCCGTCCATAAAGACTCTGGTTCCTTTCGTCATTAACCCTCCATCTGTACAATAAAACTCACTTCAAGAACAAGCTCTGTGTGTGCGTGCTGTGTCCGGGTTCATCCTAGAAAAATATCATGACAATCTGATTTAGTTTTAAATACTGATAAGGTCATTATAGTTGGGAATTTTAAAATTTATGTTGACACTGAAAATGTTTGCCTAAATATAGCATTTAATGAGTTTAAGGTGTTCAATATAAACACAACTGTAGAAATCCAGTGTTACCTTTCCAAGATCAAATTGTTGAAATGTTTGCTGGTGGATGAAGCCTGCACATACAAGTTGGAAGGGATTGTTTGGACTTTGAGAGCTAACATTTCTGCTTTCTTAAACAGTGGCATATTACTGCAGAAAATTGAATGACCAGTAGTAGTTACTACTGTTTTTGAGGAAGAGGACATCATTTATTACTCCTACCAAATAAATCAAAGAAGTTACTAATTAAGGGTGTGTTTACACCTTTCACATTTGGCCAACTAGAAACAGACCAGAGCTTGTTTCTCCCCTTGGCCCAGATTTTTTGTGCTAGTGTGAATACACTCATGTAAACCCTGGTCCGGACCAAACAATCGTACCAAAACCCAACTTTTGAAGTGGTCTCATTCTGCTTATAAACAGACTCTGGTGCCGCTTGCTTCTGCTCTGACTATAAACCAGCCTTGATACAACCCAACTATAAGAAACATACACTTTCCGGACAAACAAAACCCTAGAAATTTTCTTTTTTCATTCTTTATATAGTGACAAACTTGAAGTATTATCACCAGTAATTTTGTAACAATGTGCATCTCTATGGAGTAAAACTGTATTTTATATCCTTTCGGTGCTTTTCATCTGAGCATCAGGTCACTCAAATCATGCAAGAATATTTGTAATTGTGACGTACCAACTGCACCAGGCCACGGAATATGAACATGCTATAGATCCGAGGCAATAGTCCTCGTTTTCGAACAACTGCAAAGTGGGAAGAAGTCTTTATATCAAAATGTTTTAAATGTGACATTATACTTGACATACTGAGCTGTTCCAAGTAGGCAGACACAAGAACCCATGATGTCACAGTCCCTCTCTGACAGGTGTGCAGTGGGTGCCTGCTGGAAAAGAAACAGCTCTTGCTGCTCAACCATAGATATAATATAAGAGTAGACGCGTCATTGGGCGGGTTCTGCCTATGCTGTGATGCGTCAGAGCGTCCGCCATCTTAAATGTGGCAAATCTGCAGTTACTCAGTCACTTAAACAGTATCAGAGGGACTTTAATCTCTGAATATACTTTGTATTCGTAGTATTTTTGTTTTTGTAATATTACAAGTTTATTTTCGTATCCCTTTAGCTTCATTCTCCTGAATTTATTCTCCTAAAGAACAAAAATATTTAACATAATCTAACCTGGCCCTATTACTCCAGGAGTGAAATAATTCAGCAAACTGTGACTATTCTGGAAATGTTCCCTCTTAATTCTCATAATATGACGTTTTTCTCATGACATTATCACTTTTGTGTTGTTGTTTTTTTTACTTTATTGACCTAGGACTTTTTTTCTCTTATTATTAATTTTACCTCTTTAATACTCCCCCAAAAAGTCTGTTCTTAAAGGTTCACATGTGACACGGTTTTATGAAATAATGAAGACCATAATGTTTAGATTTAACAAATTGATCCTTATATTCATAACACATACACACACACAAACACACACACGTATATATGTATATATATATATATATATATATATATATATATATATATATATATATATATATGTATATGTATATATATGTATATGTATATATATATATATATATATATATATATATATATATATATATATATATATATATATATATATATATATATATATATATATACAGGGGTTGGTCAATTAAACTGAAACACCTGGTTTTAGACCACAATCATTTATTAGTATGGTGTAGGGCCTCCTTTTGCGGTCAATACAGCGTCAATTCGTCTTGGGAATGACATATACAAGTCCTGCACAGTGGTCAGAGGGATTTTTAGCCATTCTTCTTGCAGGATAGTGGCCAGGTCACGACGTGATGCTGGTGGAGGAAAATGTTTCCTGTCTCGCTCGTCCAAAACACCCCAAAGTGGCTCAATAATATTTAGATCTGCTGACTGTGCAGGCCATGGGAGATGTTCACCTTCACTTTCATGTTCATCAAACCAATCTTTCACCAGTCTTGCTGTGTGTATTGGTGCATTGTCATCCTGATACACGGCACCTCCTTCAGGATACAATGTTTGAACCATTGGATGCACATGGTCCTCCAGAATGGTTCGGTAGTCCTTGGCAGTGACGCGCCCATCTAGCACAAGCATGGGGCCAAGGGAATGCCATGATATGGCAGCCCAAACCATCACTGATCCACCCCCATGCTTCACTCTGGGCATGCAACAGTCATGGTTTTATGTTTTTTGGATACAATCCGGGTTAGCACCCAAACATCCCTTTCAGACAGCTTCCTCTTGCGTCCACAGTTAATCCTGTTGGATGTGGTTCGTCCTTCTTGGTGGTATGCTGACATTACCCTGGATACCGTGGCTCTTGATACATCACAAAGACTTGCTGTCTTGGTCACAGATGCGCCAGCAAGACGTGCACCAACAATTTGTCCTCTTTTGAACTCTGGTATGTCACCCATAATGTTGTGTGCATTGCAATATTTTGAGCAAAACTGTGCTCTTACCTTGCTAATTGGACCTTCACACTCTGCTCTTATTGGTTCAATGTGCAATTAATGAAGATTGGCCACCAGGCTGGTCCAATTTAGCCATGAAACCTCCCACACTAAAATGAGAGGTGTTTCAGTTTCATTGTTCAACCCCTGTATATATATATATATATATATATATATATATATATATATATATATATATATATATATATATATATATACACATTTCCATGCAGCACAGGAATGAGGCACCTTTTCTGATTCACGTTCACAATAACAGAACTCAACTTTTTTCTGCCACATACAATATGGCGGTGACGTTGACGTGTGAACCTGCGCCCTATGACGCGTCTACGTATATGATATCTGTGTGCTCAACTAGCTCATCAAACATGCTACTATCCATTCCCCCGCTTCATCCCACAGGCAGAAAGTGAGGGAAAAGTAGGAATTTGTCACAAGGAATGTAGGCGATAGGTGTGCTCGACTATGAAGGGTAAAACATCCACGTACAGTCCGTGCAGAGTTCACATGGCTCACAGAAAGCGTACAGTACGCCAGCATGTATGGGAGCCTTAACTCCCCAGATTCATATTTGGGTTTGAGTATATGAGGTTGGATGTTGGATGAAGACATTTCTGCCATTTCTGCACATAGAGATTTACCGACCTTGTGAAAAATCACGACTGACTGAAAGCTTGCAGTATGATGGGAAGGTGTGTTTACATTCTCCTTAGTGCAGTTTGTACGTCACTTCTGGGCTTCCGGTTCAGTTAATAATAGCTGCACCCAACGATTGCTTATAGTCTGCCATCGCAAATGCTTTGGGGGGGCGTTAGGAGGTTATTTTGCAGCATGTGTCAATTATGAAGGCACCAATGTATTATACTAAGAATACGGCACATTTTACATGAAAATGGTTGCATACTTTTGTTTCCACCAATGCAGGAAATTAGCTCTTAGCGTTTCTACGCCACTACTGGGAATTATGGAATGCAGAGCGCATCATCTCCTTCGGCCTGCATCAAGCATTCTCCAACGCCACTCCAAGATCAGAAATATAAAGTCACAAAGCCGTTTGCTGAATTATCTGCTCTTGACATTCAAAATTATATTGCAGCTGTAATAACAGCACTATTAGCAATGCAGCACGCAGAACCACCATGTTTGTTTTTGTAAATATCAGGTTCTGTGCTACCTCCGCCCTCGTAATTTCTGTCCAATTGGAGCAATGATGATCACGTGCATGGCTGTTACAAGTTATAGTTCACTTGCAAAATGTACAATGTGAAAGCAAACCCCACAAAATAAAAAGAAAATAAATAATGTTTACCTTTGGTCTGGCCCAAAATGACGGACCAAAGGACTTTCCTAGTGTGAATACACTCTTAGTTACACAATTATCATTGTAACTTTAAACAATGTATTGCAGAATAATCAGAATTTTAATCTCTGTATCATACCATTCTACCTGAGTTGTTCTTAGATCATCAAACTTATTCAGATCCATAAAAAACTCGTGCGATGAGAAAATGTCTTCTCCAATTCACTCTGCCCCTTTTCTCTCACTTAAATTGTGAATTCAGTATCAATATTTGTTATATTTGAAGCGATTGACTCCAATTTTAATGTCAGTGTACATAGCGGTCCAAACTTTTTTGTTGATTTTAGGTGAATAACTTTTCCTGACTCTTGGCAATAATTTAAGGAAGATGGACAATGAAAAGGTCTTGGTAGCAGACACAGCTCTCAGCGTTCTCTCTGTTATAGGGTCTCACAAAGTAACCAGGAAGGAGTAATGAGGTCTGTCATAAAAGATTCACAATACTCCCTTTGACCCCAGCCTTGCCACCGTTGCTGTGGAAACACATTTTCAGACCACTTACTCGGCTCTATTAACTCAGCTTTGAACAAAAATGGATAATGGAAACTAGCCTTGGTTTATAACTATGGATCAAACCATTAAAAGAAACTTGTATACGAACATAACTGTCTGTCACCACATGCTTATCAAGGAAGAGCAAATGCTGTAAGTCAATAATTCCATGCAATATTCTTAATAATAATAATAACTTCAATTTATATAGCGCCTTTCAGCATACCCAAGTGGTTTCCTTGGATAGAAAACATTTTAACCGACTTGAATAATACACAACTTAACAGCATTGTTAACTGAAAATTAGAGTCTATGTACTTGCCTTAGAATCACTGTTCCCTTGAAGCTGCGCGCAATCACGCACTGCTTCTGGATTCAGCGCGCACTGCAGACTATGCAGCGCAGAAAATAAAATCCAAGCTGAACTGTAAACAAAATAATAATAAACCAATAGACCAAATTATTTTATACCATTTTGCAATTCTGGTGAGATGGTGTTCCACGGTCCCACTCTGTGTGCACCAGGTGCTGATGGGAGCGCACCACTGATTGATGGGAGATGCCTTTATAGTTGGGCAGGTTGCGTTGTGCGTCTTTGTTACTCCTGCTGCATGTCAGCTGTTTGTGTTTTTCGGGATCTGCTTATGTGAGATTGTAATTGACGTGAAAACATGCATGCATTAAATGTCAAAAGATTATGAAGCTGATTTTTGAGGCATATATGGAATAAAACTGATTTTGAACCTGTGTTGAAAAAACACTACATTGTTAATTTTGTCTGGAAGAACGGGGAATTCACTTATAAGTTGCACATACTTTGTAAGAGCTGCAGCGCTCCTGCATCAGAGGATATACTTCCTGGCAGGGATAACTAGTTTGGCACACAATTGAAAACTGTTGTCAAATTTGGGACTGTATACCAAATATATATTTTTTGTCCTTTTTTTTGCTTTTTCTGCTTTTCGGCTCCACTTTGAAAGATCTGCGTTGTCTTTCTTCCTTCTGATCTCTCCTGCTGCTTAATCAAACAACACACTGCATTTCTGGGATGTTTTATAAGATGCGATGGAATAGCCCATTTTAGTATATGGAAAGGGGGGAGCAGATGCATTTATGATGATGCATTGTGCTATTTTTAGTGTTATTCCTTTGATTCTAAATCAGAATTAGTTTAATTTCAAACATACATACATAAATAATGCAGGGGCACTGTTAGAGGGTGCAGGTAGCCCTCTTACTGACGGGGCCCCAGGTGGCTGTCTACCTTTACCCATATGGTAAGTCCACACCTTCATGAATGCATACATTTTTGTTTCAAACTGATGTCACAAAAATGCCAAGCAGACAATTTGTTAAAGCGTGAAGTTGCTCTTCTTTGACTCCCCCCAGACACACATTCCTGTGAATAGCTGCAAGCTGTAATGTAGTGAGGGGTGTGTCTGTGATTCACAAACAGGATTAAAACTCAGTGTGACGACTTCTGAATGCCACAAATGACTTAAGAGCTTCCAGAATAGTCCCATTTACCAAAGCTGTAAAAGCTGTTGAGCTGAGAGCTTTTGGGCAATGTTTATACTTCAAAATGTTGCAATGTGTGTAGCCTTCCTTTGGATTCATCCCATTTAAGAAGTATTTTGGAGTAGTGTTATAATGAGGTGGCAAAATGAGCTTCAACAGAATCTCATTATATTCCACTAATGCTTTTCTGCAACTAATTTAAAGAGACATTTTATTCTTTTTGAAGCCTTACATTATTTGCCAAAAATATATTATCTTAGCTGCTATTGTTTCTCCCCCTTTCCTCATCTATAAAATTCAACCAACAGGCTGCATTTTCACACATAAGAACAAACAAAAGAAAACTTAGGTGTATCATAAAATATGCACTGCTTCTTTGGGCTGTGTTGCAGAAAACATAGCTACTAATAAACCTGAAGCCCAGACTGACTTGTGTCATTTTTTAACTTCAAATTCAAGCTGTTTAGCTGGCAATAAATTTAAATACCTGTAACAGAACAAAAACAATATTTTGTATTGCACTGGGTGTGCAACTATAATATGAACAGTTTCAGGCTAAATATTTTAAGAAGACAGCTAAATTTACCTTACGAATAATATGTAGTATAAATGTTAATGTTTTCAAACTACAGTTAGCAACTACCATGAGCAGCATGTCTGGCTGTTTACTGGCTAGCCTAGCAGATAGCCAGACTAATAAACCAGCTAATATCAAATTGTTATATGTGTGTTACCTCTATGTTGTAGCATAAGTTATTTCTAAATTTTGCTTGAGTAGAAACATTTTAAAATAGAAATAAATGGTATGATATAGTAACTTTAAAAAAACCGAGGTGGCATCATGGGCATCGCAATCATTTTGGTTGAATTATGTGTGAAGTGCACATGTCTTCCTGTCATGATGCAGCCTGTCTGCTGCACCATGCACAGACTCTAGGCACTTTTTACCTTCCATATACCTCAGTCTCCTCTCCACCTCAGTAATCATCTACACCTGTCAGTCACTAATCAGCCAGCACTCAGCACACCTGTCAGCCTCCCTATTTTAGCTCCCTGCATTCAGTCCTCCCCTGTCGGTTCGTTCTGTTGGTTTCTGCTCATTACTGCTCACCTCACCTGTTCTTGTCCAGCCCGAGTTCCCTTCATCTCCGCTCGCCTGCTGTGGTTCTGGTCCTGCAAGTATTCACTAGTCGTGCTGTTAATCCTGTTGTGGTTCTGGTTCCAAGTCTCAACACTGCCATGCTGCTGGTCTAACCTGGTTCCAAGTCTCCATTCTGTCGTACTGCTGGTCAAAGTCTGTTCCAAGTCTCCATTCTGTCGTGCTGCTGGTCAAGCCTGGTTCCAAGTCTCCTGTCTGCTGTGCTTCTGGTTCTGCTGCCTCCGTGCTCTGGTTCCTACCTGCTTGCCAGCTCCAACCACTAACAGCCTCCTGCTCCAGCCTGGTCTGGACTCTGCTCATCATCCTCCACTATTCATTACCTTCAATAAACTCTTTAAAACTTACTCTGTTGTGGTTGTGTTCGGGTTCAGAAGTCAAAACATGACACTTCCCACTTTTGACAGCTATCCAATTGGACCCTCTCACATTTACAAAAATCTGACTTCCCCTTGCACTGTTTTCCTTTTGTTTGTTTTTTTGCTTCCCAAAAAATTTCATCCCACTTCATTGATAGAATACTTCTAAAACACCACTCCATGTTTTCAAGGTTACCCACAATATCTCACTTCACCGTTGCATTCTACAACCATAAATAAACTGAATGGCAGCTGAAAACTGGACATCAGTGACATCTCACTAAGTCTAGCATTTGCTAAAACACTTTTTTTATATGCCCTTAAAATGAGCCCTGGGTAATGTTAAATGACTAAGAAAGAAATAACTAATAATTAAAATAACTAAATAAAATAACTAAAAGAAACATTTTGGAGGAATCTTACTTCACTTTAACACATCTCATCCCTCCCCAGACACAATTTACATCCAAAAGATTCTCAATAAAGAAGCGAAAAAGTAAGTCAAAATTTCCCAACAAGACAGTTTTTCCCCCAATGTGATGTTTGTGCAGTTAGCTGCAAGATTGTCACCCATCTCGTAAAATATGGAATCGTCCTTTTTTTAATTAATGTTTCATCCGTTTTGAAGCAATACAGGACGATTTGTTTGGTGTTTGTTATGATAAATGTCAGATACACGTCTGTCACACACATATCAACATTAAGTCTATTATGAACAAAATAAAACGCTGGAAATAAGGCTGACAAAATGATCATGGCGAGATTCAAGCATGACCACTTGGTCCCACCTGGACTGCTTTCACGGTTGCCTAGAGACAAACACTACACACCTGCATTCAGTTATGGGCCTTTCACGCAGGACACAACGCGCACACTGCTGTGCTGTGAAACCCATTATTTTCTATGGCTTTTACTCCATAAGATCGGTTTATTTCTGCTCCGAGCAAAGTGCAAGTGCAGCACAGTACACTGCTTTGCGAACTCCGCACACACCACGGTCAAAGTTCAACTATGTTCAACTTTGACATATACGTGCGGCCAATAAAAACTGGGCAATCCGACTGTCAGCCGAAAAGACCGGGAAGCAAAATAGGGAAGAATTCCCTGAACTGTATGATACAAGTTTCGAGATTGTATCGGTCTGGAAACAGTGCTCTTTAACAAGACTGAACTCCCCAAGCTGATCCTGGACCTGAAGGTCTTGTGCACCCACATCCTCTTCTTCCTTGTTGTTCTTTTTCTCCTAACTAGCAGGGCTGGTACTAGCGCTTGCTTCTTAGCACAGGACAGATACATATTTGCTGCTGACAACAAAACAAAGGACCCGCCAACCAAGGCTGCGCGGAGCCAGCACTGCGCTGCGTTTAACCCCGCAGCAAGCACAGTGCAAACCGCGTCCTGAGTGAAAGGCCCTTTACACTCTGAAGGGAAAACACTTGTAAAAATTAAGGATGTGAGTGGGAAGAGATAAATCCCTAGCTGAAGAGCACCAATGGGGACAAAATTGATGCTTTAGCTGTCTATGAGGTCATTGGATTTGACTGAGACGCTAGTGGGGCTAGAGCAGTTGTAAAGCTGTCAGCTGTGACCTAGATATGGAATTTTGATTGCTTTCTGATTCAACTGTCTATAATTTTAACAGTGTTTGCAGTGTTATGAGTATTTAACCAAGATTCCAACATTTCTGTGGATACAGATATGCTTTTTACTATGAGGACTTACAGTAATTAAATGAGATTTTAAAAGGGTAAACTCCTCCCCTGGTACCAAGGGGTTGTGCTACTATGCTAGTAGTTTGGTTGAAGTAGCTATAGAGATGATTGAACTTCAGACCTGTGTCGGATGGAGGTGGTGGAAGTATAAAATGTTCTACTGTTAAAATGAGAACCTTGACAGACCAGTAAAGCTGCAATCAGCCACAGGGGATGGAGAGAAATACCGCATGCAGCTGGTAAACCACACTTTAGCCACTCCTCCCCAAGCCAGTATGTCCCACCCACATTTCAAATGTGTCCGATGCCACTGGGTGGCCCCAAGCCATGGTTTTTCAACTCACAAGTCCCACCCAACCAACCAAGTCAAGTCCAAATTTTATCCGTGCAAGTTCCAAGTACAATTCCAGTCCCAAACCTTAAATTTCAAGTCTTAAACAAGTAATTTGACCACATATGTAATTTATTCCTACTTATTTTAAGTGATTGAGAGTTTAACATACAAATGTATAATTCATGTAGAACTAATTATGTGCTGGTCATTGCACAACTGTATAAAAGGGAACTTTCTAATCAGGTAGTTTGTTTTCATATAATGATGCCTCTGCTATGTGTCAGCTTGGATCCACCATTTTTTAGGTTCAGGTTTGAAGCACAGAGACTAATCAGAGGGAATTATTTATATTGGAAATGTTACCATGTAACATTACTTTTGCAAGGTTAGAAGATATGCTAACCATATGATCTGAAATCAAATCTGTAATATTTTGGGGTTATATCTCAGTTGGAACCTTTGCCTTTTTAGGTTCCATGATTAAATTACCAAGCACATTTGGCAAATTCGTGGTTAAGCTAAAATTAACCATTGATTGGTTTCTTTATAAAATTTGTGTCATCCTTTGATTTTAAAAATAAAAATTAATTTGAATGTGGCTGCCTATTAATGTTTGTTCAACTGCTGAAGCTGCTTAGGCTAGGTCACTGTCTACAGGCTCACAATTAAGAATAGGTTCTGATGCACCCGCTGCTATCTGACTTTAAAATGATACTGAAAATGCTATAATATTATTTACAGAGTTACACTATAAAATAGCCTGTGCATTGTTAACCTTTATACCTTTTTTTCTTTACCAACGTTTGTACACCTCTGTGTTAGCAATGGAGCACCAAAAAGAGTATTAATAGTGGCAAAAGGCCTGGCATGCCAAGCAGCAAGTTATTGTAATACACTTTATGTTTGGTATAATATGTGAAAATTCTTTAAGTAAAACAGTTCAAGTCCAAGTGACCCATTGAAAGTCTTCGTCATGTACAAAGTCTTTTAATGACTTTAAACCCGATTTGATAAAATCACCAATCTGTGACTTGAGTCTGACTCAACTCCAGGTTACATGACATGAGTCCACACCTCTGCACAATGTTACATGATTTTTGCAGCTCTAGGGATTGTAGCAAATTTGTGATATTTTTATTCAAGGTAATAATAGGGGGAGACTCTCAGACGGGCCCATGATTCATCAAAACCCTAACTTGCAACAAATACGCTTTATCTGACTGTGTTTCCTCTCTCCATTTAAAGACCATGCCAGTATCGGTGTTTGATTGGAAGTATTTTATGGTTACTCTCTCAGCCTGTTGGGCTGTAACAGACAGAATTAATTAAGTTTGAAGAAGTCAACTGACTGATATGTAAACACAAGATAAAATACATATTTGACTTTTATTTTGAAACAACTAATTGGACATTTATTATACTGCATTGAAGACAGTTACTCTTAACTTATTATAATGAATATAATAATTCAACTACTTAACTTGGTCATGTTTTGTGAAGTAGTTATTGGACTGAAACACAGACAAGAGCTTGGAAGCTGCATGATAAGATGATACATAGTTTAATAATTGAAAAATCCCAGAGGTATGAATATACACTAAACTGACATGGAGCAGGGTACAAACAGGTGTTGAAAACAGAGGAGCCGAGGAATCAGGGGTTTAAAAAGATAAGTAACGGAGAGGAACGCAGGAGGGCAGGTGAGGAATAATACAGGTAAATTTAATTGACAAAGGCAATGAAGAGAAAACACAGAAATCTAACAGAAAAAGGTACCAAACAAATGCAGGACAAACTAACAGGAAAAAACAAACTAAATCCTGAAGGTAAAAATAATCACCCCAAGATCATGGCAAACTTAATCTTCTTCAAGTGGTTTGGTATAGAAAGTAAGTCTTTGGTTATTTAAAAGAACATTGCGTAAGTTCCAGAGTTTCTTGCAGAAGTTTGCCCCCTCTGGTGATAAGTTGAAATGACACCAGTGTTGTGCACACGCATTGGAGAAGAGGAAAATCATCTGCCGCTGCGACTGCACAGGTCTTTTGTTTAGAGGCATAATGTCTTCTGAGGTATGAAAGTTATAAATAATGAAGTTTGCCTGTTTTCCCTCGGTAATGCATCAATTACAGCAGAATGAGAGCATACAGCTTGTCACACCCTGACACATGCCCAGAGCTTTGTCCTTTATTTACATTTGCATAAGGATGTGAGGGGTTGATTCCAGAGCTCACTACTAAAGTCAGTAACCTTGCCCTCACCATGTTAGCAACGTTGTAAGACACACGACTCATAAAGCTTCTCGATGACTGCATGTGCAGCAGACTTATTTCTCATAATACTTCTAAGGACGTACTGCCCTCCAGGTACGCTCACACATTCAGACAACTCTGTACGCAGAATGCTGTAATCTCTGCTCCAGGGTACACTGTGTTGCTGGAAATGCCTCAAAGTTTCTTCATGAAGGAACTGCCAGGAGAGGAGAGTGACAAAAAAGTGAAGAGGGAGACCAGAAAACTGAAGGGTATTTTGTTTAGAATATGAAGAATTCTGAAGAAAAAATCATTTACAGCACAAGATTACCATGCCCAATGTATTATTCCTCAATTATTATTCTAATTTAATAAAAATAATTTATAATGACAACAATAAAAAGGAATTTCAGCATATGCAGACAACACATCAATTTATGACAGATATCATCCCAAGAAGTGATTTAAGGGTCTAGGTTGTATGCAAATCTTATTGTGCAAAAAGAATGTCTGCAGCAAATAGCCATTGCCTGCTATTTTGACTTTTTGAATGTAGTCTTTTCAAGCATGTGGTTATACAGTGTGTCAAATTTACTCTTTTGGACAATTGTCATGGCTAATAAAACATATTCAATGTAGGATCTTGGCATCATTTTAGCATGGCAATAACACATCACAAATCCCAGAGAATGACCAGATTAAACCAAACAGCATCAACTGCACATTACCGATAATTAAACAGAAAGACCAGATTCTCAAAGAGGCAAATTTAAGATGGTTTTGGATGAGTCATTGTCTAAGGACAATGAGCTTTAAATCCAGTGGATTTAAATCATTGCATATGTTATATGTAGAGTATATAAAATTTTAATTCAGGTTATATATTTAGGACATAAAATGTCCAAATGGGAAAACAAAGGCAAAACAAGAAATCATAACATTATTGAAAAGGACATGGGTAAAGTTATAAAGAGGCATCAAGTACATGAATAAGACTTTAAAAACAGAATTAGTTACTGAGGTAATTAAAGACAGTTCAGTTCTTGATTTTATTTGTAGCTGTACAAGTCCACCAAATGAGACTTATTGACACATCACAAGTTCAAAAGTTCACTTGTCCCTTTGCAGTCTTATTTGAATTGTTAATAGGTTTTTATGGCTTAACATTTCACAGAATGAAGCTTTCACTAAAACTCAGAGTGGTATGCTTCAGGAAAAGAAAGGGTTGCTGTCTGATTGATGTCTCTCTAACCTCAGGACCCAGTAAAATTCTCCTGCTAAAGAATGTGAAGTTGATTGCAGGCATTCTTGACTGGTAGTTTGTCTCATATAGATTGCATATGCATGACAGGGGGTACAACAACTACATTTGGAATTAAAAAAATGTGTTATGTTCCAGCAGGGATGTCACTGATGCATGGCAAATAAAAGTGCTCTATGGTCAGCTCAGTTTGGCTTTAATTTTCAAAGATGGCAAACAATTGCTTGTGATATAACAGCATTTTAAATTTCTGGTGGTTTTCATGTGTAATGAACCACAGCCAATATGAATTGCAGAAACTGTTAGAGGTGTGGGCCGGTGTTCTGATGAACTGAGTGACATTGTCAAGTTTTACTTCCTTGGTGCTTCTTGACAAGTTACCTCTAACATTCGGGTAGGGCATTTTATTACAGTAGTTCACCTGTTACCCATCAGCTCTGAGCCCCTACTTGTTTACTGGGGTAATGAGCTGGCTGACAGATGAGGTTAGACAGGACTCTTCATGAACTATAATGTTTGTAGATGACATTGTTATCTTGAGGACAAACTACTAGCTCCTGTGCCACTGTCACCAAGAAGGTGGATTATTTTAAGTACTTAGGGTCAACACTGCAGAGCAATGGCAAGTTTGTAAAACATGTAAGGAAACATATCCAAGCAGATTGGAACACGTGGAGAAAATAGTCAACAGTGTTGTGTGATAAGAGTATCAGGAAGAATGAAAGAAAATGTTTACAAGACAGTGGTAAGACAATTTTGTATGGTTTAGAGACGGCAGCACAGAGTAAGAGATAGGAGCCCAAAATGGAGGTTGCAGAGATGAAGATGTTGAAGTTCTCTTTTGGAGTGACAAGGATGGACAGGATCAGGCATGATTACTTCAGAGGGAAAACACATGTTAGATCTATTGAAGATAAAGCCAGAGAGGCCAGACTGAGATGGTTTGGACATGTGCAAAAGAGGGATAATGAGTACATTGGCAGGGGGATGTTGAGGCTGGAACTGCCAGGCATGTAGCCTGGAAGAGGACCAAAGAGGGTATTTATAAAGGAAGTGAAAGAGGACATGTAGGTAGTTGGTGTGAGACAAGAAGATGCAGAAGATTGGTTTAGATAGATACAAATGACTTGCTGTGGTGACTCCTGAAAGTGAAAAGCCAAAAGAAGAAGACCACCTGATACCCACGCAAATCCATTATCCACAGAAAATGCTATAAAAAGTCATGGTCCTGTCATGGTGCAGTTCTGGCCTGCCTGTCTCAGGAACTTTCTAGCACCTCCCTCCTCCTGCCCTGCTCCGTTTCCCTCCACTAATCAACTACACCTGTTCAGCCTTCAATCAACCCAGACTCATTCCACCTGCCAGCCTCTCTATAAAAGCCTCCCCCTGTCAGCTCCTCACCGCCGGTCCATCTTCAATCATCTGATGCCCCTCAGTCAGAGATTTTTTCCACGTCTGTCTGAGCGTCAACCTTACCACCTCTGCAGTCTGAGATTGTTCCACATCAGTCTGCCAGAGTTCTTGCGACTGCGCCTGTCTGCACCTCCAAGGGTTCTCCCTGCTGTGCTGCCGATCCTCCTGCTGCTCCAGCGTTCCAGTGCTCCAAGTGATCTCTCAGCTGTGCTGCTGGTTTCCCTGCTGCTCCAGCGTTCCAGTGCTCCAAGTGATCTCTCAGCTGCTGGTTCTCCCTGCTGTGCTGCTGACTCTCCTGTTACTCCAGCGTTCCAGTGTTCCAAGTAAGCTCTCTACAGGCCTGCTGGGTCTCCTGCTACCCCTGCGCTCTCTCACCGTTTCTGGAGGCTTCCTGGTACCTGCAGCGCAGCACCCGCAGCCCCCCTGCACTCTCCGGTCCTCAGCTCTCTCTAGTCCACCAGCTCCTGCCATCTCCATCCTCCTGCCCCAGCCCTCCGGCTCCTGCACTCATCACTCGCCTGCTCCATCCTGGTATAGACTCTGGTTCTCTTCCTCCACAACCACCAAAACCATTCATTAAACTCTCTTAAATGCAGCTCCGTGTGTGGTGTGTGTTTGGGTTCATCAGGACAAATCCTGACAGGTCCTACATAGGAGTTAAAACTACTTGTTGATAAAAATGGATGCCCCTTGCCTGTTTTTTATGCAGAATTTTATGCTGCACATCCATGTGTTATTTTGATGTCACGTAAGTAACCTCCACTAGTGGCGCTGCAGGTGATGGAGACTAAATGTTTTATTAGTTACAGTTTGTACTAGGGTGACCAGCTGTCTCGATTTATGTAAGACAGCGCTGCATTTTTCACTTCTGTCCCGAAGTCCCACAAGTTGTAACAATGTCCCACATTTGAGTGATTATATTAAAAGATGACATCACATTGTGAACACTAGATATGGCCTTGAGCCCTAAAGCATACGGACATCACCTGTCAGGGGAGATAACTCCTCCCTTGGTCTGGACAAGTGTCAGTGAAGACACCACAAAGAGGGGATGATATTTTCAAGCTACTTCCTGATGTTATAACAAAATAAAATAAAACAAACAAAACAGCAATCCACAGGTGAAAAGTTGTTTTTGGAACATTGTAAAAGTATTATTAAAGGTATACTATGCAACCGGGATTGATTTTCCAGCGAGGCTCCCCCCAGAGGGCGAAAGTAAAAGTGCACTGTCGTAAATATGCTCAGCTGTTGTACTGGTTTCTCCGTCAAGCCAGGCGCGGTTGTTTTGAGCTTAGCAGACAGGCGAACGCAACGAATACAAAAGTCAAAAAAACGGCAGTTCAAACAATGACTGTGAAAGTATGAACATGCACACAGAGAGAGAGAAACAATTCCAATGCAGTGTTTCCCCTAGGAATTTGCTTACCGGACGACCGCGGGAGCGGGGGGGGGGGGGGGGGGGGGAATGGGGGGAGAGACAAGCTTTACGCCGATGACCCGCGGAGCAGAGCGGGCGGGCGGGCGGGGGGAAAGAGACAAGCTTTGCGCGACCGGCGGAGCGGGGGAGACAAGCTTTGAGCGACCGGCGGAGCGGGGGAGACAAGCTTTGCAGCGCATATCGAGTTAGTTTTTTTTTTTTTTTTTGGAATGTTGGGAGGCGGTAGCGTGAGGGAAACCCTACAATGTTACTTACAATCGCATCAGCAGAAACGCGAGGTCCGCGTCAGCCTTGCAGCCTTCTCTTTCTTTTAGCTCTCGCCATTCGGAAAAAGCTTGCCCGATGTTCACCCGTGTACGACTCCTCTTTCTGTCCAGAGCCCTTTTCCTCCGACATGGGCTTTCGCTGTTTTATCGCTGGTTCCGCCATGATAACTGCACAGATATCGCCACTGCGCTAGCAACAAACATGTTCTCGCCGTAAAGCAAGACCGACTCTCGCGATCTTGCACGAGATTCTGAGCCTGTGGGCCTGCAGTTGCAAGTGCGGTATTTCCCCCACAGACCACCAGGGCGGCCAAGAAAACCTTTGTTCAACCTGAAATGACTCATTTAATCATCCAAAACGGTATGGAACACATTAATTAACTGAAAAATGTTGCATAGTATGCCTTTAAATAGTAATATGTAATAAACTAATTTTATAAAACTAAACTAATATATCAGCAAAGCAATAAAAGATGAAGATGGTTGGCAGAAATATATCCTCTATTGGTTGGCCATAACATGTTTATGGACAGATAAACAAATTGTTAAAACGCAACATAACTGAGAAATAGTAACATGAATATAACTATTGTTCCAAGTTTGGTCATAAGTTTTCCAGAATGTGCATGCAACTTTTCTATTATGTTGATTTGTGTACTGGTTGTCAGAACAGTTCTTGAAGTATAGTTGTTATTTCTACACTTCTTTTAGCCACAATGTTTTATTTTTTTCCTTTTTAGAAAATATACAATTTGGGTTTTAAACAGATATGATTTTATGGAGGTTGACAAAGACTGAGCCAGTAACAAGTGTATATTGTGAGATATGAGATATATTTAGCTTAGTTTATATCAGGGAATAGGGATCTGTATAAGAGTTTTCTCAACCTAACAGACATCTGGCTTCAAGAGAACACTGCTGGTCAGTGAAATGTAGGACCAAGTTAGCAATGGCTAGACAGAGTGACATGCACATTTAAGGAGAGATTTAATTTTTTTTTTTAACCAGCACTATTGTTGCTAATTAAATTTGCTGACCATTGGCCGCGGTGATAAATATTGTTTTAGCCTGAGAGAGAGCCCCAGTTACAGCAAATCATTACTCAAATTTCAGCAACAGCCTTAATAGAAAACTGGAGATGGTGTCAATTTCTTTAAGCTTTAGTGTTGAGAAAAATGTGAGTAAGATTATGCAAAGAAGCAGCAGGCAGCCAACTATCCGTTAATCTGTTGTCAGGTCATAGGGACACCTCTCTCACAAACAATGTTCTCCAAACTGTTTCCAGCCCAGAAGATATAAAATCTCTCTATTGTATTCTGGGCAGCTCAAGGGGTCTCTCCCAGTAGCATTTCCCCATAAAACCTCCAAGGGGAGCCATACGTGCAGCATTGTGATCAGATGCTCAAACAACCTCACTTAACTGCTCTCACTGCTGAGTAGCAGCAGCTCTGCTCCGAGCTCCCCCAGGACGAGGAAGCTCTACAACTAATCTCTAAAGGACCTTTCACACAGGACACGATGAGCGCACCACTGCATTGTGATACCCATTACTTTCTGCGCAGAGCGCAAAGTTCAACTGTGTTCAACTTTGACTGTGGCACAACGTGATGTACACTGGGCCATCTCGCTGTCAGCCGGAAAGACCAGGAAGCAAAATGGGGAAGAAATCCCTGAACTGTATGACGCAATGCAAATAGGAGATCCTGAGGTTCCCAAACCAGACACCCTGCTCCCCATAAGCATTCCTTAAAATCCTGTCCATGAACGCCACAGAGTTGGTGATAAGGGGTAGTCCTGGTGGAGACAACTTCACACTGCGAACAAGCTCAAAGGTCTTGCTTTTGGTACACAACGACTAACCTGACTCTCGCCAGCTGTATGTCGCTTCGCCTAGCTTCACTCAGATACATCTGGGACCTCTCCATAGGAATTGCCTTTATTGAAGGCTGGGCCTTATCAAAAATTCTTGCATATGATTGGATAAGCCACTTATCTGTCATCTTTATCGACGTGCTATTTCAACTACTCACACCGAAGCTAACCCGTGACGCTGTGAGAGCGACGCAGGAAAAAAAAAAGCATTTTTTTTTTTTTTATGTGTTTGCGGCTCTAGTGGCACGCGTTTTATTGACAGTGAACTGACAGGAAGAGGGGGGAAGACAGGTGGCAAAGCGCCGCGGGTCGGAGTTGATCCCGGGCCGACCGCGTCGAGGACTAAAGGCCTCCTAACATGGTTCGCGCTAACCGCTCCGGGGTGCGTCCGCGTCCGCTGGGAACACGCCCCGGAAAACAAAACTTGCCAAATCCGGTCGGGAGAAGGGCGAAAACATCGTTTCCACCAACAAAAGCCTTCAGAGCCGTTCTCTGATGTTCTTTTAATGAAACAATATTAGGTAGATTGGACAACACGGAAGAAATAGCAGCATCAATGTTAACGCTTGCTTCCTCGATGCGAGCCGCCATTGCTATTAAAACAGTCTCACGTCACGGTCGCTTCTCCACTACATCACATCTATGAAACTCCAGCCCTGCGTCCTGATTGGCCAGACAATAAATTGGTTGGAGAAATCACTCTCTATGGGAGAGGTCCCAGATGGATGTGAGTGAAGCTAGGCGGAGCGACATACATCTGGCGAGAGTCAGGTTACACAAGGACTGGGTGGTGCTTAAAAGAAACCCAGGTATCGCATACTCCAGTAGCACATCCATGTCTTAAAGGACATGATGATATATCATCTCAACATTAACAAAAAAGATCATGTGTACCAGGCAAACTTCCATGGCCATCTCAGCAACTCTGCAAGGGTAAATGCCTGCTTTACTTTTCTACAACTAAGACAAAATTTCAATTCCATTCAGTTTATTCATATAGTGCTACTTCACAACATGTTGTCTCAAGACCCTTTACAAAGGCAATTCAAGCAAATAATACAGGCAGATTGGGCAAAAAGTGTTCTAAGTACACCCAGCGGATTTCATCGAGTCATTGACTTGCAGCATTCACTCTTCCCGGATGAGCATGTAGCGACAGTGGACAGTCACTTGCATTGTGTTGTTGACTTTGCAGCAATCCCTAATACTGAGCATACATGTAGCGACAGCGGAAAGGAAAACTCCCCTTTAACTGGAATAAACATCCAGCAGAACCAGGCTCAGGGTCAATGGCCACCTGCCATGTCTGACAGAAGGTTTGAAAAAAAACAAAACACACTAACCCCCTTGAAAGTGAAAAAGTTTAAACTCAGTTCAAACCTCCTTTCCAATTCTGCAGAATTCTGTAGAGTTTCCAAGATAAACTTGAAAACTTTGATCACTTGGAACCTGGAACAAACTCTCAAGGCTTCCTTCTTAAAAATTGGGATGACCACCATGGTCTTCCCTCCACAAGTGCTGTCCTTGTCCTCCGTCGGACAATGAAGAAACCTGTCAACCGCTACAGGCCAGACATTTCCTAAGCCTTCAGCACTCTACAACAAATCTCACCTATCCCTGCCAGCCAGTTAATCATCAAATAAAGGTATCAACACATAATTAATAAACATGGTGAACATGGTAAAATAAAACATTGAGAGGTAACTTTATGGTATGTTTTACTTGGGTGAGCTCTGCCATGCCTTCACAAATTTGTTGAAGTGCATAATGCATCTGGACTTTTAAGTTGAGCATATCTCTTTCAAAATAACTGTTTGTGTATATAGGATATTTTCTTGTCTGTACAATGTTTATAATGTGTGATGTTTTGAGATTCAAAAATAGATTTTAAAACCTAAGGACATCATTCATCATTCAACTTGATGACAAAAAATCATAAAAAGGTAAAATAATAATTAGATTTTTCTGCTGCTTTCAGAACTGTCAACATAATACTTAAAAAAAGGACTGCAAAGGTTCACATGGACAGAGTCACATGTGGCAAATAAATCACTATTATGATTAAAGAAGCAGATAAAGGCCCAGATTCAAATTATAACATCGACCACCATCAATAGTTAATTTTGCCGTGCAATTAAGAAAGCTGCTCACAAAGGTAGTAAGTGGCTGATGTTTTTTGTTGTGAGTAAGGCAGGGGTAGCTTTTCAAAAAGATAATTCAAGTAAATTATAAAAAAATGAAAGTAATCCAAAAATATTGTGGCTTATGGCTTTCTTTCTTCCCACATAAAACGGAGCTCCTATACATGCGTCTATTGTTCAGGGGAGTAAGTGAAAAGCCTCGGAACAAAGGCTGAAACTACAAAGGCTATATGGCAACACCATAATAATATTATGAACAAAATGAATAACATGAAAATTAGGGAAGATACATGCAGGTGATGAAAGGTTTTCTCAAAAACCCTAAAACGACTTTTTAATAAACACATAGATTATGTCTAAAAGATCAGTCTCCACAATCTTCTACTGAAAAATGAAGGACACATTTTATATAGCTGAACATTGGAGGTCAAGTAGGCAGCTGCAATGCCCCCCAAACATCCTGACTTAACAAAAGTAGTGGGCAGACAAAAGAAATAAACAATAATGTGTAAGAGAAGCAACTGTAGGAGGTTAGCTGGCCCAAAGATCTTTATGAATCTCGTTCTAATTAATTGAGAACAGCGTGATCCATGTCTTCTCAGAGCATCGTGGGAAACCGAGTGGTGCTGAGGAGAGTGGGAGTGTGAAAGTTTAAGTTTTGACACAATGTTGATGCCAGAACACCACCATCATCAAGGGAGGTTTAAAGAGGAGGAAGAAAAGAAGAGGCGGTAATGATGACATTGCTTCGAATAACAATGTTCTTAAATACCCTTAGCAGATATCTCTTTTTTATTACTATTTTATTTATTTATTTATTCGTTTATTTGATAGGGACAAGTATGTTTCATGAATCATGTCACACACTACAACATTTTAGCTAAGGCTAATTCTCAATGCCTGTTCCTAGTTAGGATTTTACACAAAACACAGTGAGTGTACACAAGGCACAACAGAACAAATTACACACTAAAACATCACAGATAAAAGATCAGGTCAGTTAAATTATTAATGTTCACATATATGACCTTTCAATAAAAAGTCTTTAAGTTTATATTTAAAAAGGACCCAGTTTGACTCTCCCTTCAGTTCTGCAGGTAATGTATTCCATGTTTTGACACCTTGTACAGTGAAAGCTGATTGTCCGAAGGAAGTTTTGCGTCTGGGTACTTGTAAGTTTCCACTGTGAGCTCCTCTTGTGACTGAGCCCACAGCTCTAAGAGGAACTACACAGTCACTCAAAACCTCAGGGGCCTGATCATGCAAGCATTTATGAACCAGTTTTAACTCAGCAAATTTGACAAAGTTCTCAAAGTTTAGCATTTTTAAATTGTTCAGACTAACACAGTGATGGGACCTAATTGTTTTTTTTATCTAAGATTTTTATAGCTCTATTGTATATCATCTGAAAAGGCTTGATAGTGGTGCTTGTGGCCTGTGACCAAGAACTAATGCAGTAACTTAGATGTGAAAAGATCATAGAGTGCACAAAACTGTGAGCAGCGTGAAACGGTAGGTAATCTCTAATCAGTTTGAATGTGTACAAGTTTGCTTTTGTTACTCTGGACACTTTTTTTACATGGCTGTTAAATTTCAATTGTGAGTCAAGTATTAGTCCTAAATACTTGATTTCTGAGACCTGCTGGATTCTGGCTCCATTTATCTGTAAATTTAATGTAATGTTTTTTTTAACATTCAGAGACAGCCCTGCATTATGGAACCACACTGACACAGTTTGTAGATGTCCTGACAGTTCATTAGAAACTGCTTGCACAGTCTTTCCACGAACATAAATTACTGCATCGTCTGCATATAACTGAAAACCTGCTGTTGGACAAGACTCTGGCAAGTCATTAATGTATAATGTAAAAAGTAGAGGGCCAAGGATGGATCCCTGTGGCACTCCTGTATTTATCTTTAAAAATGATGATTTTTCGTTGTTTATTGTGACACACTGCTCTCTACCTTCTAAGTATGATTCAAACCACTGTAAAGTTTTAGGTGAAAAATTTTATTTGGATAATTTTTCCATTAGAATTTTATGATTTAACGTGTCAAATGCCTTTTTGAGATCCAAAAAGACTGTGCCTACTATTTCTCCACTGTCTATTGCCAACTTTATTTTTTCAACAAAATAACAGTTTGCTGTATCGGTTGAATAATGTGGTCGGAAGCCAAACTGTAGAGGATGTAAAATTTTATGATACTGTATGTACGCCATTAACTGGTTGGAGACTATTTTTTCTAACACCTTAGAAAATACAGGCAGGATGCTTATAGGCCGATAGTTACAGGCCTGGTCATGGGATCCTGACTTAAAGATTGGCATAACTCTAGCCTGTTTCCAGGGTGCTGGAAATTGCCCGCTCTCGATGGACAAATTAATTACATGTGTTAGAGGTTTTGTAAGTGCATTTTTGTTTCGTTTTACAAAGGCAGTATTAATGTGGGAAAGATCCATGCAATTACTTTGTTTAATTATATTTATGGCATCAAGCACAATGGATTCACTAGTCTGCTGTAAGGAGAATGTTGAATTGGTCTTAGAAGGTTTCAAAAATTGAATTGTTGGACCAGCTCCTCCACCGATGACACGAAATAATTATTAAATTCCTGGGCTATTTGTTTAATGTCTCTTATCTGCTGGTTTCCAATTTTAAGCTCAAACATTGTTGTTGTACTCTGTGGCTTTACAATGCTATTTATTTGTTTCCACATTATAGATGGATTTCCTTTGGCTTCTGAAATTGTAGATATGTAATATTCTATTTTTGCATTTCTTAAATTTTTTGTGACACAATTTCTTAAACTTTTATATATGTTGATATCAGTATTTAATTTACTTTTAAGTGATTTCTTCAATGTCATGTCTCTCTCTTTCATTAATCTCCTGATGTCATCATTAAGCCACGGTAAAGATCTTTTTTTGAAACGTTTTTGTTTTTTGAGGAACTTAGAAATGACTTCTTCCAAACTACTTATTATTTCTTTGCAACAGTTGTGGACATCCTCATTTTCCAAAATATTGCTCCAACTGATGCCATTTAATTCATTGTCTAAAACAGGGAAATCACGCTTAAAAATAGTTAATATATTTGATTTAACATTGTTAACATTTTGAAGGCGTTTTTTGGAAAGTTTCCGTGCTATCAAAATCATATTGTGGTCTGACAAACCGGTTAGAAAATTGTATGATTTCAATATTCGATCTTCTTTATTAGAGAATATTAAATCAATTTGGGTCTTTGAAGTCTTTGATATCCTTGTGGCACCTTTCATTATCTGGGTAAAATCAAACTTTGTCATTAGGGTCTTAAGTTTTTTCCTTTTGCTAGAATTAAACCAGTCAATATTAAAATCACCCAGTATGATAACTTCTGACTTATGGGCAACCATTTTCAACAATTTATCTAGCTCACCGCAAAACATTACTTTAATGCCTTGGTATCGAATAAACACTGTTTGAAAGAAACATAAAACATGTCAATCAGATTTGATTCTCCGCACCCCTTTATCATGTATTTAGAAATTCTGTTGGAACAAAGAATTTATTTTGCTTTCTAATGAGCTAAAAATTATAAAAGACAGAAGTGAAAAGGCACATCTAAATAGATTTACAATCTTTCTTTAACACAAAACAACTTTTCAATGTAATTTCAGTTTTATGTGATCTAGATATCTCTAATATTAAGTGCCCAGCATAAGCATAGAATTGATGTCTATTTGTATCACAAAAAATGATATTTTGTATGTACACCTTTTGTGCACCACTTCATCTGCAGGTTTCATGATGAGGCCTTATCAAAAAGTGTTATGATGCATAAGGCCTCTTTTTTTCAGGCATCCTTTCCAAGGATTGCCTAAGATCCAAGGATCCTCAACAAAAGCATCCTCATGAATCTCAGCAAATGTGGCATTTCTATCTGAAGGCGGGCACTCATGCAATCACTCGGACAGGCTGGTTTCCAAGGATGCTGATGAATGAGGATTCAATTTGACCAAAACAGGCCAAAGCTCCACTGGATGAAGCCAGAATCGTTCAGGATGTCAATTTGTGGGTTGGATGAGAATGAAATTGAGTTGTTTGGGCATAAGGGTGTAGTTTTCGACAGAGGAAATGACAAGCATTCACATTTGAGAATACTATTCTAAGAGAAAGGAACAAAAAGAGCAATCGGCAGTAATGGGCCTTTTTGCTAGATATTGAAAGATAATTAAGCTTACAGAATTGGGAAAGAAATGCCAAACAACCCTATTAAAATCCTAAGCATCTCTAAGAATTGTTTCTCCCTATTTGGTACAAGTGCAGAAAATCTGCTTACCACAAAGATACCAACTTATTATAAGTCACCATGTCTAATCATTGAGACCTTAGTTTATTCAGTAATTAAATCCAAATAACTGAGACTCATAGATTGACAGGGGGATACATTTTCCGTGTTAATTTATGTAATCTTGCTGATTATGGTTTATATGGTAAATTTAAAATTGAGTTAAAGGTAGAGTCAACGATTTTTCCGGAAGTTCCTTTTTGAATAACTGCACATTACCTGCTCTTCCGCTCCTCAGGTGGATCGAGTGACAAAAATCTCCCAAATCCACTATGGTCTTATTTCTTTCTACTGAGGCCTTCCTCTTATTCTAATAAATGTGTACACAGTTTGTTCTTGCAACTCTAAGCCATGTTCAAAGTATACGGTGAGAGCAGCGGAGCTACAATGAATGGCCAACACCGAAGCTAAGCTAACCGGATACATAAACACTAGAAGTGTGCATGCGTAGCCAGCAAGCGGAAACTAACAAGGAAAGTGCACGCACACTGCTGTTACTTGGGCACATCAGAATGATTGGCATGTGGGACAACACATAGATAAGGCGATACCCCTGAACTTGAGGGAGAGAAGGGGGTGAGAGCAGAAACAAAACTCTGACAAATCCCTGCCATTCAAACCGAATGGCAGGGATTTGTCAGAGTTTTTACAGGGCTGCAGCTTTCACATAAATAACATTTTTTAACCTCCTTTTTCTGAATATATAATGCATTAATGACTGTCATGATGGAAGGATTATTTCACCCAGTATAACAAAAAGTGTTTCTGAACAGGGTTACTGTTAATCAGAAAATTTGAATATTACATAAAACCATGGAAAATATTTTTAATACTGAAATGTTTTTCTATAGCAATAATGTAGCCTACAGAATTATGTGAATGTTGTCCAGGAGACAGAGACTGGCACCCTTTACAAGAGCCCTGGGCCACATAAGCTGAGCTGTATTCAAGAATATTAAATGAAAAGTGGAGTGGAAGAAAAAATGCGGTTGAAAAAGTTGCACAAGTGATGGGGGTAATGATCCAGTCAGTGTTGGAGTGCCACACACTTTTTACATTAAACATTAGACATTGGGAGAAACATCTTACTTGGGCAATGGGGGGAAAAGACCAGACTTTTGCTCAGGTGTCCAAAGTTAATTTGCAGATCAATGTAAATGTATTTTTTTTGGTCATCAAGAGTCTTCGTCAAGAATAAAAGTTGCTCGAGGTTCAGTTTAATGTTTCTAAAGTCAACAATGTTATAGGGGGCCATGTCATTTGGTTCTGTTGGCCCACTCTATTTTATCAGGTCCAAACTCAGCAGGACTGTCTACCAAGAAATTATAAAACACCATGCTTTCCTCTTCTGGCAAGTTTTCTTAAAATACGGATTTCATTTATCACTAGGTCTTGGTAGACAAAACTACCAATGGCTGCATTAATTACCATGGTATCACTGTGCTTGACTGGCTACCAAACTGGCTCAATCTTAATCCCTCAGACACACTATGTTGTTGATACTAGAGGAAGATGAGCTACTAGACTTAAAGCAGAAGAGTGAAAGTGCTGCTAACAAAGCATCCTGGGCTTCCTTAACCCCTCAGCCGAGCAATACACTGATTGTATCCATGCCACACCGCATTGGTCCAGTAATTGATTCAAAAGGAGCCCTGACCAAGTATTTAGTTGCTTTAATGTATAATACATTAACGTACTTCTCAGAAAACATCTCCTTTTGCTCTTGTCAAATCAAGTTTTCAGAGAAACTGAATTTAGAGTTTTTATTGGTTTTAAGCCACACTAGTCAAAATTATCAGAAACAAACTGTAGCAGTATATTACAGGCTTGTGTATCTGTATGAGTTTAATTTTTCTATTGAATTTATAGAAATAAATGAAATATTTGATCAAATCCTGCTTCATTAAGCTGCACCTGTTTGATTGAGCTGTTCAATGTAGGGTGCTATAATACTTGTGCAGGAGTTTGTTCACAAATTCACAATAAACCACAATCTTTGGCTGTAACTAATAAAAGGCAACAACTGGGCAGACAGGAAACTAATCCAATTAAAAGTAAGAGCATTTGCCTGAGACCTGTTGCTTGAAAAAGGAAAAACATTGTTTCTGAGCAGTTGTTTTTGCCTTTGATGGAAAAGATTCAAACTTCCCTGAATGCTCTGGTGGCAGACTCACATAACGGCCATCCTGTTTTATAGCTGGCACAAGCTTTTCAATACACCAGGGTTGCACTTTAATTTAATCAGGCTCATTGAGATCAATAAATGGGTCTGAACTGTGACTTTCTGGGACATACTGCCTGTTAATAGGCCACAATGATTTTAGACTGACCACTTTCAAAAGCGTATATAAGCATTTTGATTCTCTGCCACACAGGGAAGTAGCTTTAAGATAGAAAGACCACAGCGATGCCAGAATTTGTGCAAGTACAGGTCTTATGTACATTACCAGATGTCTTAAAAACATAGTGTGGAAATTAATTTTTCATTTTTGCTGCTCCTTTCCATACATTATGAAGCGAAGAGCTGAGGGAAGACTGTGAGAATAAGAAAAACGAGGATGGGAGGAGATGGATTCCTAAAGCTGAGAGGGCGGAGTTGTTGGAAAAGAGAGGGGGTGCATGATCAAAGCCTATATTTTGAAATCACTTACTTCTCCATTAGTTTGATTAATGGGTCCAACTTCACAAGCAGACAGAGGCAAGGGGCTTGAAAAATGATGCAATTACTGTTTTTTGAATAGAGGGCTGAAAAAGGCCTGTTTGAAAGAAGGATCTGGAGGAGATTCTACAGGGCATCCTGGACAGCAGACCTTCTCCTCTTCATTCATCCCTGTGCCACATACCCCGAAGCCTCGTGGCACTACTATAACCCTTGCTCCCCAGGACGTCTTTCATCAGGCTCCACTGCATGCTTCACTGGCCTCCTCTAAGCTGGCTGAGCGTATTGGAGTATAAATTGTGATTAATATGCATCTATAAAGTCTTCTAATGAAAGTCACATCATGTTTCGTACTCAGATGATGCTCCACTTAATTCCCTTAAGGCGTTGTGCATTATTTTTGACAGCAATGTAGTGAAGCATATTTATAGTAATACTGTTCAAACACTCAGTAGGTATTACAAAACTGATATTATGTTAGCAATAATACAAAATCTACAAGTGCTACTTGAGATGTTTTTATTTAGGTATTTCAATAACGTATGATATTGCAACATTTTCGATCACACTGGACTTGAGCTGCCACACATTGGCTTTTATTTCCCTTATTAGTTTATTAAAGACAAATTACAATTGTTTCAAAACTATGACTTCAAGAAAATGGTCTTGACAGTTGTTTAAAATCCTTTTTAGTCCGCCCTGGTTCCTGATTGCTTTCTATGGAGCCTGACTAAGGTGTTATTGATAAAGAGGCAGAGGCCATGCTGGATGGACTGTTATTTCTGACATTACATATAAAACACGCCACATAAAGTTGAAACCTTATGTTTTAATAAACCACACAAAAAACACAATTGTTTTCTGACATTTAATCAAATTAAACTTCTCATGTTTTAGATCAGTTTACCGTGTTTTTGTTTCTTTTCTACTAATTGTGAGAATAATGAGAATCTGTTTAGAAAATACCTTAGTACTTCCTTAAGAATTTCAAATACACTAATTTTATGGACTAAAACTATTTTGGAACTCATATTTAATGGTGTCCTGGCTTTTGGATCTCTGATGTATCAGCTCAGACAATTTTTGCTAATTGGAGGCAGACATGTAAATGAACTGAATCTATATTTGGCTTTTGTAGTCATACTCACTGCTCAGGCAACTTTGGGTTAAATCCCTTGACCAGAGGTACATCAACAGACAGGGGAAGCTGGAAGCAAACGCACAACCTTCCAGTTGAGACACAAGTACTCTACCCACCGATCCACAGTTGTCATCATTAATAAAGTTTTATGGCCGTTTTGCTGAAGCAGGTCCTGCTGATATACACAAAATAATAATGAGAATGTTTTGAAATAACTTCTCAAGACATCAGCCGGGAAAGATTTGGTAGAAAAGGGTCTTCCAAACAGAAAATGCATGCAGTCAAATTAGTTAGAAAGTGCCTTGAGGAAAACAAAATGTTTTGAAGAGGCCATCACAGGGCCCTGATCTCAATTCCAGTTGGCAGAGCTAGGTGTAGATGAGCTTGGTCACCTAAAAAAAACCTGCCTAAATCATGTCCGATCTTTCAGGAGAAATTAGACAAAGTTTCAACAAACTACTGTGAAAACAAAGTGCAGAAAAGACCTGATTTTACTGCTGAGGCTATACATAGAACTCATGTTCCATGTATCTGAGTCTATGAGTCAATGATACGTCTGTTCTTAGCTATGATTCAGACATTTTTTACCATCTGGTTTGGACCAAGCAATACTGCCTGGCTTAAAAGTGATCTAAGCTTAGACCAAAAAATACAAATTCACAAGGTCCACAAAACAGTCTGTAAATCATGCAGAAAATGCCAGAAAATGTAAATTGAAACTTGGCTTCATTTGATTTAGTATTCCAAACTAATTCAATAAATTTTTCAGTAGGGAAATTGGAAGATTCTTCATTTCCAGCCACTACACACAGCACCTCTGTCACAGAGTTGTTTTTTTACATTGCAAGGAAGCAGTGCTGCCATGACAGGCAAGAAACACAGTTTAGCATTTATTATAAAAAAAAATTATGTTTTTGCAACAGCAACATTATTTGCACAGAGATGTATTCTGATTATCAACTCAGTTTGAGCCTGGATAGTGGCTGTATTCTGCAAGTCATTGTCATGTAAAACGGTTCAATGTTTAAACTTCTAAATAATGTATAAAACTGCTTGTAAATGTTGAAAACAGGGTTACTTTTAAAACAAACGAGCAATTTTAGCCTCACTATCGAGAAACAATTTGACATTGTTTGTATCGTGAGATACGTAAGAATGCTCACTGGGAAGCCAGGGAAGCATATCCACTTTTTTTTTTACACAAGCGTAAAAGCAAAACTATGAAATAATATGGAAATGTATGTAAACTTCAGAAGTGGAAAAAAAAAAAAAACACCACAGAGCATCCAGGTCGACGATAGTCCTCCCTTCATCCCATCATGGCTAGGCAGAAAAGCAGCCACAGCCAACAGACCCTTTCACTGAGCTGTAGGAAGGGAGCGCTTCGGGAAATCATTCATCCCCACAGCCATTAGAATATACAACTCTAAATATGGTTACCTAATAAACTGGGTGATTGCACTGTTTTTGTCTAAAATTTGCACTCTTCTTTCATCTTTTCCCTTTCAGGGGTCGCCACAGTGAGTCATCTGTCTCCATCTAACCATGTCTTCTGCATCTTCTTCTCTCACATCAACTACCTTCATGTCCTCTTTTACTCCATCCATAAATCTCCTCTTTGGTCTTCCTCTAGGCTTCCTGCTTTCTCTAGAGCTACAAAAATAAAATGCAGCTCCCTCTGACCGTCTCTGAACTTCTCCATCAACATCCTCAAAGCAAATACTGCATCTGTTGTACTTTACTTGACATAAAACAACACGGCTGCTCACAAACGCTCACTTCTGACCTCAGTCTAGCTTTTACTACTCTTTCTCATAACTTCACTGTATGACTTATCAAATTCATTCCTCTCTAGTTTCCACAGCTCTTCATATCTCCCTTGTTGTTCAATTTTGGTACCAGCATAGTTCCCCTCAATATCCGAGGTATATTCTCACTCTTTAAGATTCCATTGAACGGACTTGTTAAATACTCTATTGCTGTTTTTTCCTAGAAGCTTCCATACATCCACAGGTATACCATCATGACCAACTGCCTTTTTTACTCTTCATTCATTTCATAGCTTTCCTAAATTCATCCTCACTAAGCTTTGCTACTTCCTGATCCACAATGGTCACTTCTGCTCTTTGTTCACTCATTTCCCCCATTCATTTACTCTTCAAAGTACTACTTCCATCTTCCTATCACACTTGTTGCACCTGCAGTACATTTCTATCTCATCCCTTAATCTCCCTAATCTACTGAACAGCCTTCTCTGTGCCTCACCAACCTGTAGCAAATTCTTCTCTCACTCCTCCGTTATACAAGTCACTGTATGCACTTTGTTTGACCTAAGCTACCTCTACCTTCACTTTACATGGTGACTTTCGTCAGTCCAAAAACAGTGTCCTCCTACCTTCTCATAGCATTTGCTGTAACTGTCCAGTCATCAGGAAGCACATCCTGGTAATGCAGAACCAGTTCTTTACTCTTGCCTGAAAGCCACACAACTTTCTTCCTTTTTCAGCTTCCATCACTTTGTCATCTGCTCTGCCTTAGTTGTCCTAATCTGCCTCACATTTAGAGTCATTCAACAGTCCATCATCATGTTCTGTCTGGCAACAGTCACCAGCCACTATCTTGCAGTCCTTGAATTCCTTCAGGATATATCGACTACACAAGATGTAATACACTTGTGTGCTCCTGCCTCTGCTTTTGTAAGTCACCCTGTGTTCCTGCCTCTTCTAGAAGATATTTACTACAGCAATTATCATCCTGTTTGCAAACTCTACCACCATCTGTCCTTCTGCATTCCTGTTCTGGACACCAAACCTCCCCATTACTTTCTCGTCACCTCGGTTCCCTGCTCCAACATGTCCATTGAAATTGGCACCAGTCATCACTCTCTCACCTCTGGGGATATTCTGCATCACTTCATCTAACTCACTCCAGAATATTTTCTTCTTCTCTACCTCACACCCCACCTGTAGAATATTTGCACATAAGATATTTTAGCTAACTTTATGTTGAGATACTGTAGCAAAATGTTTTTTTTTTATTCACTATCATATTTTATGTTGGAATTGTACATCCTTTGTAAATTTTCATTCCACCATAGTCTTTTCTTATTTTACTTTCTTTTTATATCTGTGTCTGGTCCATATGTATTTTTATCATCTCACACTTGTTTGGACAAAATTATTTCCCTGAGGAGATCAATAAATAAAGGAATGCCTTGAAAAATGTTAGATATTTAAACTGTGCTTGAAATGAAATGTGAATGCCTTCTAATGATGAATTTTAGCAACATTTTTGACAAACTGTGTGACTGAAGTGAAATATGTCTCTCGACTCTGTTCACATCCGTTCAGTAATTCTCCACAGAGAGCTCCAAAGGTTTTTGCACCAAATTCAGCTAAGGGTTTCACACAGTTCTCCCAAAGCAGAAATAAATCTGCTAATCCGAATGCAGAAGCACTCACGGCCCTAGAAAACTCCCACTGGCTTGTGGGCAAGGCTCTTCTCAGAATGACAGATTTATCCAGTGAGGTACTGATGACCTGTTGCAGAGATAATAACTTCATTGAATGACTGAGGCAGTAACCTTAATTGCCATGAATGGGAGACACTGGTAGTTGAGAGTGCGCACATCTTTTATTATTATTTACAGGAAGAATGCCCTATCCAACTACTAAGAAAAAAATATCGTTTACCTCAATAAAACAGATTTAAATGATTTTACAATTTTTTTTTCTTTTTGATCAGTTTAATGGATCAGTTGGGGGAACAATTTAATGCTCTTAAACTTCTTTAGTTAAGCTAGTGATCTTTCACTTTGTAGATTTACAACAGACTGTAATTAGTTTCAAGTCTTGAATGGAGCATCAGGAGGTCTCCATCTTCTGAGCCATGTAATCAAAGAGACAGTACTAAGTTATTCAAAATAATTATTTATACTTATTTTAGGCTTTCTTTATATGGCTTCATTACAGTTAACAACAACTGACAGAGTCCTTCAGGAATCTACAGGAGTATAATTTCCTGTTTGCATACAATGCAAGTGCTTGATTAACATTTTAATTCACACACAATCACACTTCAAGTGAGACACTAAAAGTAGGTTGGAAACTATTGTTGGTCCCTTGGATAACAGGATCCATTGTTTACAGCTTCAAATCGACATTGAACATTGACGACCTTAAGTTAGATGTTGCCATCATAACTGTCTCAGAAGCCACCAGTCTGAATCCTGATGGACTTGCTAGCAGTGCTGGCAGCTACGATGTTTCCATCCTGATCATAAAACAGATGGTCTTCTGCAACATATCCTGATGCTACATTATATGTCTGATTTAAATGTCTGGGCTGGGGATTTTGTGCATGGAGTTTGAAGTTTATCCTTGTGCAAAGCACTTTGGTGTTCTCTCAGGACACAAATATGCATTTTAGGCTTATTGGTCTTTCTAAATTACCCTTATGAGTGAGCATGGTTGTCTGTCCAATGTGACTAAAGGGTGTACCCTGCCTCTTGCCAAACGACTGCTTGAGATAGTCAATGGCTTCAAAGGTACTGTATTTTGATGGGCCAACCATGGAGGAACCCTTGAGAAGTAGTTAAAATAATTATTGTTGCAGCTTTTGAGTGAATCATTTCATTTGCGTTTCTTCACAAGCAGTACCTATGCATAAATTAAGATACAGTATAGGGACATACAGTATATTTCAAGTGTGTGGGTGTTAACACAGAGCTGCAAATGAGTCATCAAAGGAACACATGAATATTCATGTGCACATGTTGGACACTTGGATATTTATGCAAAGGCAACCAGTATAGGGAAAAAAGCAAGCAAACAGACCATGTTAGAAAGGTGGCTTCAGGACACAACCTTTATATTTATATTCTTTTCACTGGACATTTCTTTAATTGAACATGTTCTCCAGAGCGTTTGTAGTGAGATAAGTTTTATGCAGGGTACCGATACAGTACTTGTTTTCCAAGTGGTTGGCTTTGCATTTTAGTATAATTGCATCTAATATTCTGCAGGGAGACTCACCTTCTCATTCAATGGTTTTTGTCTTTATTTTTATTACTACCTCTGGGAACTCCTTCAAGACAGTTGGAAAACCATTTCAGGTGTCTAACCTCATTGAGAAAATGCCAAGAGTGACCCGATACTTCTGATGCTTACGTAAAACTCAGGAGGTTATCAGACAAATGACTGTCTGACTTTTACAAGATTAACTGTTCTCTCTACTGAGCAAATACCAATTGCCCAAGAGGTACACTGTTTCAGTAAGGCTAACCATAATTTATAATCACAAACATTATTCAAACTGTTTCACCCTCTGTCACTTCAATGGGGTTTGCTTTCCAAACCAGCCTGCATCAACTATTTCTATTTTGGTTAGGAAGCTTAAAGGACATGTTACATTGCCCTCGATGTTAGAAAGACAGATTTCTACAAACTGTTATTTTTTTATTGCTTCCTCAGGACACCCGGGATCAGGACAATTTTTACCTTTACAAGAAATTATTTCAGCCTCAGTGGTCAAATTATGTACCCTTTAAAGACCTGCTGTCACATGTTAAGAAGTCGAAAAAAAAAAAATATCGGTCAGTTTTCAAATCTTTCAGGCTGATGCATATTTAAAGAAAAAACACCAACAAGACTGGAAGAACAGGTTTAAGTTTAACTTAAACAAAAAATGCAATATTTCTCTGTGATACCCTTTCACTCATGGCCTACCCGTGGATTGAAGGTGAATATTTATATGTTGCATCAGCAGCAATACATGTTAACAGATTGCCTATGCTACTTTACTATTAAAACTACATACTAAATAAGGCTGTGAAAACAAGTATGGAACAAATAGAAAGAAAAATTAAGACATAAATAAAGGTATACAGGGCAATAAGTGAGCGGGCTAAAGATGACAGTAAGGGGAGGGAGAAAAAGGGCACAAAGATAAAGTGGCCCATGTAGAAAGAAATGTGAAGCCATTAAAATAAGAAAAAAATACAAAAGAAGAAAAAAAGGGGATGTCCTGTAAAAGGGACAGATGGTGAAAAAGTGGCAAAAAGAGAAGGGGAGGGAACGCCGGCAGAGGATGAGCTGTAGGACAATCATAGATCATTTTCTGGCAGCCTCGATTTGTCATGCGGTTATTGGGAGGAAAATGGAATAGAGGGGCAGCAGCAAGGGTCAGGGGGAGAGAACGGGGGTCCAGAGGTGGGAGCATTAAGCCGGAAGGGAGCGCTGGTAGCAGACAGAAAGCGTGATAAACTTCACACTCTGCATCACCTCAAGCTTTACACAGAAAGAGATGATCAAAAACTTCTACCCTCATTTTTGGGATTTTTTTTTTCTTTTACACATCACATTTTTATTATTCTAAACTACCTTATTCAGTCAATGTATAGCCTATAAACAGCAGGCATTCAAAGATTCTTTATTTTAAATCATACATATATATACAGCATAATGTAAAGTCTTTGAATATAAAAAAGTAAATAAAACGCCTTCCTTCAATAGACCTGTGGTGTTTGCTCATATCTCCTACTCAGTCACTCATTGTGTGCACAGTTCCTTCATCCCCGAGACTCCAGGATGCCAGCAAGTCTTTAAGCCTTTGAGCTATGAAGACCCCTGGGAAGCTGGATTTCTGCAGGCAGATGCTGTTTAGTCCTCCTCAACAAAGTAAACAGCCTGGCTCATTTCAGGCTTCATGGTTCTGCTCGTCCATGAGATTTGTTGCTGGAGAGTAAAAACATCTTCTGCAGCTGCACTACAATCTCTTCTTCCGTTTAATTGTACAAACAGGGTAGGGTGAATCCTGCGAAATATTTGCAGCCAGGTGGTTTAGACTTGTTTTCAGGATTCCAACAAACCCTGTTTAATTGGATACATGTCTTCCCCAAAGAAAGATACCATGGTGTATTTCATTTTTTGCTAGCAGTAGCTTGTTTTATTGTTACAGAGAAAATAAGGGTGGATTAGTCCTGCTACCTTGTAGCTTTTGGAATCAGGTGAAAGCTGGGAGTCTTAGACTTCTGGGCCAGACCTAACTAATTAATTAGAAGCATATTTGGGTATCTAAAAGTAGACATTTTAGAAAAGGTGATTTTTTGGTTTGTAATTAAATTGAAAAAGTGAAACTTAGATTCTTTAGACGTAGAATGATTGAGCATTTCTTTTTTGTTAATTATGATTTGATGATTATGGTTTATGGATAACGAAAACCAAAACATTAAATTTTGCAAAAAATTTGATTATCACATAAGACCAAAAATAAATAAATTAACAGATATTTTACTGAAAATTATTTCTACGTACTGCATCATACTGGGTCATTTTGCTTGAATTGTTGTTGTTAAGAAAGTCCAGGTTAGCTTCCTATAGCTTGCCTAACACATTTCTTCTATGAGATATAAGACGGGTGAGTTTGCAGGTCAATCAAACATTGATAACATAGTTATGAAAGCAAGCTTTGGTACCTTTAGTAGTTTAGCCAGGTGCAAAGTGAAAATGAAAGCATCTCTATAATGTTCGTCAGCAGAGGGGAGCACAAAGTGCTCCAAAACCTACTGTTACATGGCTGTGCTGATTTGGGACACAGTGAACCAACACCAGCAGGGGCCAGGACAACTAATAATAATCACTGGCTGCAGATAATTTAAACTGGACTTCAAGCAATATGGAATATGTGGCTCACCATTCACCTCAGATTCAAACAACAAATGATGCCTCCACCTTGTGCATCGCCTAACATGTCAAAGCAGTGGATTTGAATAAGTCTACCTGGAACGCACTCTGCTCGCTTAGCACCTCAAACTCTTCCAACATCGTATGCAAAATGATACCATTTTTGCAACATCACACTCTTGCCTTCATTTGTATTCCTGGCTAGAAAAAAATCCAATATTATGGTTGGCTGCCAGCGTTTTCTTCTGTTCAGCGAGACTGAAAAAAAAGGAACAGCACTTTGTGTGCTTTTTAATTTTTCCTGGCCTCCCTCATTAGCACTAAGGGAGAAGGGGTACACAGAACTGGCTGCAATAAATCAGAGCAAGGAAATAGGGGAGAGATACGGAAGGTGTGCACGTCTGGACATCCTTCTGTGTGTAGTATATGCCGTTGGTGCCAGCACTACGCTTCCCTGCACCAACACCATGCTCTCTGTGTCTGGTTAATGATTCATGCTGGGATAAACACTTCCAGGTCATGGCCAGCTTTAGTCCATCTGAGAGATGGGTTGAGTTCAGGTGCCAAGGCACAACTGTGCTGCATGCTGGAATATTTTAATGTAGTCAGTTGAGAGAAACCTAAACTGACTCAGAATATTTTTGCAAAAGCCTGATTGTTCAGGAGTGTTTGCCTTTAAGAAAGACAACTAGAATGCTTGTTCATGCACAACATATAAAATCACACCTGTTTTCCCCACTATCTCAGGCCACAACCACACAAAGCCAAATTAAGATATCCATACAGAAAAGTTTAAGTGTAATGATGAAATTGGCTGAAACTGAACAAGCTGTAATAGGTATGTAATACATATGCCACACCAGTGGGTGGCGCGGTACCACGGTTACCAGAAGCAAGGGAAGTAAAGATGATCACAATGAGTATGTGCGGGTAAGGGCTGTAGGAACAACTGCAACTACAGAGATCACCGTTGTCGTTATTATCGGCAAGGGAGTGCATGCACAAACACACCAGTGTGTGGCCACTCATGCATATAGGGGTGTCACGATGGAGGTGCTGCGGGGGGCGGCATCAAACTTATCCACTCTGGGAGCTGGTTTCAGATGTTCACGGCCACGTCATTGTGACGGGACCCCCTAACCAACAAAGAAGCTTTTCGTATACACCCAAACCCAGCTTCATCTGGACAGGACCGAGTGAGTTCCCTATTTCTGACCTCTCTTGCAGAGTTTTCCATTCTTCTTTGTAATAAAGCACAGTATAGAAGTCCTGAAAATTCATGTGTTTTGGAGTTTTTCTTCTACATTTCTTGCTTGTATTGAGTAATTTTCTATTAGCTTCTATGTTCAACTTCTCTTCTCTGTATGGATCTTATACACAATTTCCAAACAAAACCAAAATAATTTTACCAAATTATATTTAGTAATATCCAATTATATTGCAAGTTAATGTATAATCCCTTGCAAAAGTATCCATCTGTCTTATTTAGGAGTATTAGAGTATAGAGGCCTGAATATAATTAAAGCCACTGCTTCTTAAAGGAATTTTGTAAACTATTTATTATTTTTCCATCACTTAGGAATGTTTTGTCATTTTGTCTTGGTGCATCACAGAAAATCTCGATTCAACAAAATATGCTAAGGCATGAATACTTTGCAGGTCACTGGACACATTATCTGGGAAACCAGGAAATATATTGTCGAATACAATAGGACTTCACTGGTGTGTCCAGAAACATGTAATGCTAGCTTTGCAAGCTTAGTGGGTGAAAACGGGTTTAACTTTCTCCTGATTTTGGTAACTTAAGCGTCCATGGTATACTATCTAAATCAAAAGTAAAGTGTTTAAAACTTAACTTTCCACTATTACTGCTTTAATTTATATGTGTGGAATCTATTATCACAGCATTTGTTTTTAATTCCTTGCTTTAACATTAAAGAAGATGAATTCTCTTTTTTGAGTGTGTGCTGTTCCTCAAACCGTGACACGGACTTTGACAAAACAACTAAGGAACACAAAATGCTCCTGACAGCTTAATGTCACGAGACATATGGTCTTGAGCTGTGGGTGAAATGTGTGCAGCACTTGCATGCCTGTGCTGGACGTATGTGTGCGTGTTGTGTCCCACGAGTTGACATGTCAACATCAATAAATTTCTTGAGCAGGAAAAGCCAACATGGCTTTCTGTATCATATCCTATTATAGCATGTCAGCCAGGCAGCTTTTAAATCTTTATCCACAAACATTGGTGACAATAAGATGGAAGAAGCCCTTGGATGAAAACACAATTCACAGCAAGGGCAAATGTTTATTGCATTTCATGCTCAAGTGTCTTGAAGGTCTGTTTTTAATGAGTAACTCATGGGCCTCAATTTTGACATGTGAATCCATTTCCCGACCTCACCTGACACACAGTTCACCAGGGAACACATGTTACAAAAGCCCTTTTGAGCTCCTTTTGTAAGTCATACAACAGATATATATTATTTTTTTTAGCAGTTTCAAATTTATTATCCCATAGAGAGACATTTAAAAGGAAAGATCACAAAACAGAGGAGAGTGATGTGCTACAAAGAGCCATATCGGATCAGTTTTTCAACTGTATCCTTAAATTGACCAACTGGGTAAAAAAGGGAGCTTTTACACCGGTTTTGGTCTGTTGCAAGTGTCCTTGAAAGAATGTCCAAAAAGATCCACTATTTTTACGATAGCAAGTTTTTTTTATGGCTTTCTTCCATTTGAAATAAGATTTAAAAAAAAAAAAAAAAAAGAGTTTGAGATGGCAGAGATTGCCAATAAAGCAGCTGTGTGACGACTCTGCAACCATTCAATTCAGTTCAGTTTGATTAATAAATGGAAATTCACAACACATGTCATCTTACAAAGTCAATTTAATCAAATCAAATCCCACATACAGATTATTTAAAATGTTTCCCATCCAAGGAAACCCAGCAGATGGACTCAAGTCTTACCAAGCAGCATTCACTCCTTCTGAAACCCGTGAAGCCACAGTGGACAGATGCCTGCATTGTCGTTGCCTTTGCAGCAATCCCTCATATTGAGCATGCATGTAGTGACAGTGGAGAGGAAAACTCCCCTTTAACAGGGAGAACCCTCCAGAAAAACCAGGCTCAGGGTGAACAGTCATCTGCCACAACCAACTACAGGTTTGAGAAGACAAAGCAGAGACACATAAAGAACACAGAAGCATTGATCCAGGAATACTTTTTATGTTAGCAAGAAAAATGGAAGAATAGCTCCATAGGTGTCTGTGTCAAGGAAAGAAACTCAGTTAAGCAGATGAGCTTTGAGACAGTTTTTTTGGTCAAGAGGAAAACAGAGAGCACATGTAGTTAAAACAGTAAAAGCTCAGCCAAAATCTATGTCTAGTAGAGAAGCAGGGTTAGGATCTGAAAGACAGGACTCATTGTATCATATATAAGATGAAGTTGTTGACAGCAGTAGCTCAGCCAATCTGCCCCCGAGGATGTTGTCACTGTTAAACAGAATGCCAGGCCAGATGCAGCTACTATGAAGAGTAAAAAACAGAGATAACATGAAGTTAAAAGCTGAAATACCATTAAATAATGCAAAATTGGATAATATTTAGTGTGCTTATTCACAAAGAACCCTAAGACTAAAGGTAGCTCTTTGACATCATTTTAGGAAAAATCGTACAATTTCTGGAATTCTAAGATTTTTCTTAGAATCTTACCTCGGTGGGATAAAAGTTATTCACAAAGTACCCTAATCCTTAAGAGAGCTCCTAAAGTAAAAACATGTTGGGAGTAGTGAGGAGGTTTTTTAGTGAGCCTATGGCAACGTTCACACTGCAGGGAAACGCAAATCTGATTTGATCTTTTTGCCCATATGTGACCCATATCTGTCTTTTTCACGACAGTGTGAACGGCCCAATTCACCCCTCAAAAAATCAGTTCTGTGCCACTTCCATATGTGGTACAAATTCAGATACGTATCGGATGTATTTCAAAGCGTCTGCCGTCTGAACGGTCATGTTGCATTTTATTGGTCTTTCACACACACACAGGAGTAGTGTTTACCATAAAGGACCATTGCTAATAGCTGTGCTGCTTTCTTCTTACCTTACTTCATTTCTAATATTGTTGGCTCCCATTGCTAAACAGCTTTCTGATAATAACAAGGAAAGATGCCGGCCAGTATCTGCGTTTTTTTTTTTTTTTCTTTTCAAGTTTTTTTAACAAAACTTTATTTAACACTTCTATAAACAACATTACTTCCACAAACAGTGCGCTGCTCTGTGGGCTATCCTTCTGTTACCTGCGCATGGAGGTTGCTTTGCGTTCCTGAACCGTTCAGATAGCACTATGATGGCGGTTGCGTTTAATAGTAATATGAACGGCCACCTCAAAAAAAAATCTGATTTCAGAAACAAGTTGGAATTGAGCATCAAGACCTGCAGCGTAGGCAAACGTAGCCTAAGAATGTCTTCAGCAGGGAAGATTGTGAAAACAGAGAGCTGATTGGTTGATCCACCACCTAAACAGTGGAGGAAATGAGCACAAAATGTCTTTAACAATCATACAATCATTAATATGTATATAAGATAAACCTTTTCATCCCCATAGTGGGAAATTAATTGGTTTCAACAGGACGGATTAAACGTGATTATAGTAACGCAATTTTATTGATAACAAAAATTATAAGAATAATATTGAATAATTATGATTAATAAGTGAATAAATGTACAAAGAATCTAGTACAGAGACATTTTTTATATCAACAGACCATAAAATGCTGTTGAAAATAAACATTTTAGAAGAATTGGAAAAAGTTGCAGAAACATATGTGCATAAATACACACTCTAGACAAGAAAAAAAGGGTGGGAAGGATTTGTTTTATTGTAAATGATGATGTCTGTTTCCATAGCGTAAATGATCATCTAGAAATTCCCAGAGTTCCCGGCATTTCTAAAAGTTGAATGAGAGGCAGATTTTTTACTTATCAGGTGAACACGATACATTTTCATAAACGATTAAGAAAAGATGTGTGTCCACAAGAGAGGATGTAGCACAACTGAAAAGGCTATAGTAGGTATGCCCAGCCCATTGGTGGTGCTGTGACACTGCCAAAAAACACCAGGCAGGCATGCACAGACAACCCATGTGTAGTAAACACAGCACCATGGCGAGGGATCAGACACAGAGGATGTGTAGAGTGGGCTCGCAAGAGAAGAAGAGTCTGAGGACACTACCAACAGCCATAACAAAGCCACAACACCGGATGGTGCCATCTTTGTTGTTATTTGTGAGAATGAGGCACATGCAGGTTACAGAGAGAGGCAAAGCTATGATGTCAACATTTAAGAAAAGATGCAGCTCACATGACTACACGTAAATGGAAACACGTAAATGGGATGGGGCCTTAGTCCGTGAGGCAGAAACTTTCTCTACTTTTATGACAAGCCTTAAAATCTTCCTTTTTTGATAAAGCCTGTTATTAGAGTGGCTGAAGTCATCCTAAACTATCCTAAACTATCTATGTACTTATGCTGGCATAGGCTTAGGCTGTCCAGAGGACATAATGACCACTTTTTCTCACTCTCCTACATTCTCTTGTTACTCTCAAAATGTTCATTATTTGTTACCATTTCAACTATTAACCTTATGTTCTCTCAGATTTTTGTCTCTTCATGGTAGCGAATCTGGCCTGGTGTTCTGTTTAGCTGTGATACCATCCTGTAGGGGGAATCGGCTGAGCTACTGCTTCCAACAACTTCATGTTCTCTATTTAGAAAATAGAAACTTGGCCCCGTCTTTCAGCGCTTAACTCTCTTACCTAGATATGACTTTTAGTTGACTCTTTACTGCAACCAACTGTGTGTGCTCTTTTCATTCTGTAGACTTGAAAACTGATTCAGAGTTTATCTGCTTAGCCGTGTTCGTCTCCTAGAAGAAGCAAATAAAGGAGCTATTACTGCAATTATGTTTTTGTCATGAGGAGTGAATGATACGAGTCAATGACTCAGTGCCTTGTGATGACATGTGTTTTGAATTGGCACTGCATAAATAAACTTATTTTAAATTAATTGATTTAGTGCATTTTTAATTTGAAATGGAAAAGCAGAGGGGCTAAAAAAACCTATGTGAGGTATAGATCTGTATAATATCTGCCTTTTCTGACAATAATGGATCATCACAAAGATGGACAATTGTCCTATTCACTTTGAAAACAAGAAGTAGTGTGAGGATTGGTTTGCCTATAAAAACACTTTTGGGATACAGCATCTTACATAAGCATTCATAAACTTTTTCAAATTTTATCACATTGCAGCCACAAAGGTTATCTACATTAAGTAGATAATTTAATATATTTAAGAAGTGAACTTTTTAAAAATGATAACCCTAAAAGGCATAGTACAACTGCAAACCTATCAAGACAAATTAGTCCACCAAAATGTATAGGCCGGAATATAAAACCGGAATATATAATCCGGTTTTCAAGCTGAGGATGGGACAAGATGTAGGCGAGAGTATTCTCATCAAATGAGTCTAAAGTTCAGCTTTTCTGCCAATATGAAAAACACTGTGTGTGGCCGACTGAAATCCATTCAAGAATCAGTGGGAAGAATTAAATTAATGTTAAATGATGCTACAGAGCTTGAGCTAAATTACAAAAAAGAGCGAGCAACATTTTCATCCTGACAGTGTGCAAAGCGGAAAGAGACATGCTCAAAAGACAGCTTTAACTGCAATAACAGGGATTTTATAATGGATTGAATCAGATGAACAGGATGCAAAAGCAGACCACAGCTTTCAGAGTTTTATTGAAAAATCTATATGTTCCTTAAAATAGATGACCATTGAGACATATTATGGCTTTAATATTATCAGGTTTACTAATCTAGGGTATTGAACAATTTAATCAGTTTTCTCTTTTACATATATGTACATTCAGATTATAATTTTTCTGTATGAATGTGTTCAAATTACCTACAGTCAACATATTCTGTGCTCAAGGGCACACCGGTGGGCTCTTGAGCCAATAGAAGGCAGTAGATTTTGGATCAGGCTGACTGTTAAGTGAAATAATTTCTCAACTTGTTCTTGTTAAGAATGAAATGGAACAAATAGAATTCATTTTTTGTGAATAGCTCAGCAAATAAACCTTGCCTGCAAGATGAATTCTCTCGGTATTTGTGCGTTCACCAACACAAGAGAATTCATCTTGTCCCACTCCCGTCTCAATCGTTTGGGCCCGAACAAAAAACAATGCAGGCCAATCAAGTTGCAGTATTATAGTTTAAGAGCATGCCGAGCCAACAGGTGAACCAAAATAGATTCAGGTGAAGTGCCTTGCCCAAGGAGACAGTCGGAGCGGCAGATCGAACTGGCAACCTGCCAATTGCAGGACTAACTCCCTAACCTCTGCGCCACTGTCGTCCTACATAGATCCCATATTTACAATCATAAATTTCACATTTAAATATCTGTCAAAATTATTGCACTAATTTTATTCTTCTAAGCCCACAAATAAACAACTTTAAAGAGAAAGCAAAAAAGATGCAACAGAACACAGATAAGTTTATTATTTATACTTGACAGTCCAGTTGCAATCTGCCATTGTATGTCCATGAAGCCTTTTTTACCCTCAGACTGATTTCCGTATTGCAGACACTTTGCCAAAATAAAGCACACACGTTGAGGATTTCTTAGTATCTGGGCACCTGGTTGGTGATGTCTGTGAGCAAGAAGCTAAAGGTTAGGGATGTGGATTCACTGATTTTGAGCCTACAGAGTAATAACAGATCTTGAATGCACCAACTGAATGCCAGTTTTTCACTTAACTGAGTTTTAGGGACAACTTGTTCTCAAGTGTTGCTATAAAGCTGAAACTAAAGCCAAGTACAGAACATTAGTCTTAGTAAATGACATGGTTATCATCAAATCTGCTGTTTGAGACCCAATGTTAATTTCAGCTTCTCTTGGCAGAGATCATCAGTGATTAAACAAGGAAAAACTGTCTGCATCAGTTTCTTTTTCATTAATCAGTGTTTAATTAGGAGATGATCTGAAAACTGGGCACACCTACCACTGCTTTCTTTAATATGTATTACAGCCTCACATAAATCAACCACTGCTTTAAAGCATCCTGTCCTCATTAGGTGATGTCTCTGCACTCATCTCCTTTGTCTTCCTCCTCTGCCATCTCTTCTGTTAGATTTCATCCATTATTATTATTTCATACAGGGTGCTTTATAATGTTGGAGTACCCCCCTGTAGCGCCACATCCCTTTCTCATGGTTGACCTTTCCTCCATACATCTGTCTCCTCTTGTCCCTTTTTTATCTCGCCCATTGCACCCCTCTTGTCTGTGCTGTCGCTTTTTCTGTGTTCCTTTCTTCCCATTTTAACCCTCCTGCCATCCTGAACAGCATCTCTATCTCATGTCACTTGGCAGCAGACAAGAGTGCTTGTTACTGTTGTGGGCTGGTTTAGCTGCCACAGATGACGCAGACCTCACCCAGCTTTGGCGCTTCATCCATCAACCGGCCTGCTGGGCTAACACACCATCTGACACCACCTTTGATGTTCTTCATATCAACATCTTCGGATGGCTGCCATGGTGTTGGAACAGCAAAAAGAGATGTTACAGAAACCAAATAGTTAACTTCTGTTAAAATACAAAAACTATGAGACTAAAGGTCATGTATCTGTGAGACAGAATACAAGATTTTAATAAAAGGAAGCTTGCTTTCTTGTATTTTAATAATTTTGACACATGTGGCCAGGCATTATAATGCTCCAGGAGGAACCCAGGACCCACTGCACCAGTGAAGTGTCTAACAACGGGTCTAAGGATTTCAGCCTAATACCTAATAGCAGTCAGGGTGCCATTGTCTATCTTGTAGTGATTTGTCTGTCCCTGCATGGATATGCCTACCCAGACCAACACTGACCCACCACCAAACCAAATATGCTGAACCATGTTGCACGCAGCATAACGTCCACCTCAGCTCCCCCAGACCTTTTTATGCTTGACACATGAACGCTAAGAGAACTTGCTCTCATCTGTAAAAAATACAGGGCCCAAGTGCCAGACCAATTTAAGTTTTCTCTGCAAATGGCAGTTGAGCTTCATGGTGCAGGGCAGTGAGCACAGGGCCTACTAGAGGATGTCTGGCCTTCAGGCCACATTCAAGAAATCTGTTTCCAATGGTTTGGTCATAGATATTCATGCCAGTATCCAACTGAAGGTCACTTTGTAGGGCTTTGGGTTGTCAAAATACCTCTAAAATTGGTGGTGTGGTGAGCTCAACCATATTCTCTATCATTCACAAATGAAGGTATGATTTGGACATTAAATGTATCATGTAAAAAAGATAACATAAAGAGCTCTCTAATTGTGTGTTTAAATTGATTGTTTTCTCTTTATTGAATTGCATGTTTTGACTGATTGTTTTTCTTTCTTAAAAAGATCAAGCATTCATGTATTAAATGAGTGAAATGATGATTATTTTAGTGCAGTCCAAGTGTCAGACAGGCTAAGGAGAAAATAGGTTTGTGGAAAGAGGAAGTAGCGCTTGGAAGGAGACTGCAGCTGCTGGCTACAGTAAATCTGCCGAGAAGAGAAGAGGAAGTGGAACCGGACAGTTTGGTTCAATGACCTGCTGCCTGGGGTCGGAGAAAGAGGAGCGAGAACTTTTGACTCGGCCAGAGATCTGCATAGGGTGAAAAGGTTATGAGGTGATAAGGGACTGGGTGCAAGTGTTTGGTGGAGGGAGGGGGGGGGTTGAGGTATGCAACCTCCCAACGGCTCTCTCAACACATAAAAGAAGGGTGATTTGGGTACTCGTGGCTCAGATTCTCATCTCAGAAGACATGCAGCGTGGAGCAGAAGAGAAGAAGACCCAAGACGGAAGGACGATCGTTGAGCCAAAGGAAGAACACGGCGCCCGTGTCTCTGAGAACCGCCGAGACTGAGTCAGATTATCTATTTTTCGTGTTTTTCCACAATTCGGGGCCAACGATCTGCAAATCTTGTCAAGAAGAACTGCTGTGGTTTTGACCTGGTTGATGAGAAGATCCTAGATGTCCAGAAGATGCGAGTTGCACCCATGAGATGTCAGTTCCGAAGATTGAACCAACTTTGTGAGCAGAAGAGACGCACCCCTGCACAGATGTCAAAGCGGGAGCTCAGAGCGTGAGTCTTCGTGAGCAGGGCGGCAACGGGACATCGGGGTAACCATTGAGAGAAGTGAAGTTGTTCGGCTGGACAACTCCTTTGCCCAGAGTTCAAATGCACGTTGTGTTTCCACCTAGAGTTCGGGTCAGTTTGCTCCTCCAAATTTAGTATCTCCTCCTGAACGCATTAACAAGCAGCCTTAGATAAGAGATAGGATGTTGATTAAATATTAATTTGTAATCTGTTAAATTGCTTAATGCTGTTTATAATTCCCTGCTAAAGCATACTAATTAAAGAAGCATATAAAATTTTATTAGAAGTTGTGGACATTCTCTTATTGAGTCAACATTTTTTCCGAGTTCTTCTATGATTGTAAAATAGTCATGGTGCATGGTTCTAGAAATATTTTGGAGGTCTTAAAAGGTTGCCTATAGCCCAAACTTTAAAACAACACCCTTAGGGACTTTTGAGTCTTTAAAAAATACTGATCGTGTAACAAGTGCTGATTTATAGGAGTAGGAGCCACCGTTAACTAGGGCGGTGGATGGGGTACAGGTGGCTTCGGGCTACTAAGTTGCCTGAACTGTCCACGGCAGAAGGGTGTGGCCCTAGGACGGAGGTGGTTAGCCGGTCAGTCGTATCCTACTCATCTAGCTGAAAAGGTCTCACAGGAATTCTAAACAGGGTAATACTCGTTAGATTCAGAGGTCTTTAGAACCCCAGCTAGTGTGAGCTTTAACCCAAAAATAGGAGGGAGGCAGTGAGTGGGGTTTTAGTTCAAAGCCAAAAATCTGACAGGGTGCACTCATTCCGTTCCTCCTTGCACAAAAGAGCAGATATTGGTCCTGCATATGAGTTAAGGACCTCCGACAGCCCTGTCCAGCTCTCCTAGAGTAACTATCTGTCTCCTGGAATCTCTTCCATGCTCTTGAGACCGTGGTGGGAGACACAGTGAACTTTCTGCAAATGCACATATTTATGAGTTGGACTGCCTGTATAACCTGTTTAGGATCCAGATCTCCTCATACTGATGCTACCAGTAGTGACACTGATCAAATGCAAAATTAATGGAAAGCAATCAAGAAAAATAAAAAAGGAGAGGGAAAAAAATGTCTGTGGCCTCCAACGGCAAAAACATTTCTGTTTTTGGGGTTGTCTCATTGTTTGCCCTTTCGGGCACCTATTGTTAATTTCATTAACACCAGAACAGCTGGCACTGAATAACAAACTGCTCTACTACTGAACTGACCAGGGGCTGCATTTGTTAGGCTTTCGTACGCACAATATTGGACCTGAAACGTAGATACGTCTCTTTCCATGCAAAGGTTGGGATCTATAAAAAAAAAGAAACTTGACGGAAAAACGTGCGCCCCCTACGGCAACTCTGACCCATGCATACTCTCATTTTGGAGTCAGGGGAAACTGCCGATGCAGATGGTAAAGTGGTGAATTGCGGCCAAACTGCGTGATGATTCCCTTCAGATGTTCAATGTCACTCCATTCCTCCTCTCATTCCTCCTGGCCTCACAGCCTTAGGATGCCTCACAAAGCCTCACAGAGTCGCATTACCCTAACCACCCATCACAGATTTTCTATCAGATTGAAGTCGGGTCTTTGACGGCCCTCTTCACAAATTTACTGTTATTTCCAGTCAGAAGAAAACATGTTGGTAAAATGAAAAGATTACTTTAAACCTAAATCAGCCAGTGGTATGAATGACATTTGCCTGTATGTATGTGAACTGTATGTGAAGTCATTACTGTAATCCATATTGTGAATCAAATTGAATAAATTGAATTCTGTTTGATTTGAGCTTTTGTGATTGTTGTTTCGCTAAAACATTACGTTTGCTTGATTGGACCACAGCCATCCCTTTTATGGTCGCCTTTGATCCCATGGTCCTGTTTTCATCTTTACAATCTTGTTGTATTTCTCTGTAATTTTCAGCAAAGACATTGTGGTCTCGTTAAATCCCTTTGTGGTTATTTCACAGCGCTTAGGAATCATCCGTAGTTTCTCTACAGCCTCCATGCATCTCTTTGGGGTTATTTTCTGCATCTCTCTTGGCCTGTTTAGTAATCCAACCATGGGTACTGAAAATGAATAAGTATTCAGTATAGCACAAACAGAGCGTAGGGAAATGGGAAACAATCAAGCTCAACAAATACTGAAAGATGAATTTCGAGAGCAGAAAAGAAGAAAGCTGTAAAACAAATCAGGTTTATGAGCTAAATTGCTGCTACTCTGCTGAAAGTGACCAAGTCCATATTGTTTTAACTACAGTACTTTACAGCACCAGGATGCTTTTATTTTACCACCCATAAATCACTAAAACCCCAATACAACCCCAACTACAAATGCCTTGAACAGTCTGGTATTTATGATGAATCTCTTTATAAGACAATCACCATTTTTTCCCTCTCAGATATAAGCATATTTATACCCCCCTGTCTGAAAGTGGATGCAGCCTATGAAAACATCCAATAAAGTGTTGATAAAACTCTGAATTAACAAATCTCTGCTGCTTGTAAAATATTAAAATGTTCACAGGGGGTTTCATGTACTGTGCTGAATTTTAAGTTATGCTTATTTCTTGGTCCCCAAGATGCCTCATGTTAATTGTATACATGATGTTAAGGGAGTATAACTGTCTGAATTAAATGCAGACCAATGAGACAAGATGATGTCTGCAGCCGACTTGGTCTGTGTACAAAAACAGAACACCCAGAAAGTAAGGAAAAAAAGATCAAAGCAATATGTCATTAATGAGACCTAAAAGCCTTGATGTATTCATAACCTGTGGACTAATTTATTTGTCAGTGAGCACTTAACTTTTAGATTTATGGAACAGCATCCACAAAAAGCTAATTGGACTGCAAGTGATGTTTCTGTAATATTTAGTATACAGTGCCTTAAAAAGAATATATTCTGAACATAAAATGTTCTTACAAACATTACTGTTTAGAGGTAAGAAAAGGCTTGTTGTGCCTCCTCCTAATGACCAGAGACCTGGCAGCATTTATACTTACAAAGAAGAACGCAGTTCAAACCTGAAGTATATCTAAAATATGTTAATTAGTTTAACACATTTCATAGTCAAGAATAGTTTTTCATACAGGTATGTGGTCCCAAAAAGACAGATGGTCTGCTTTAACGTCTTGCAAAGCTCAGGAAAGTACAGGGTAATTGTCTCAAACTTACCTACCTTCTCTGCTGCATCCCTGAACCTCCCTTTAAGCATATACTGGCTCTATAGGCTACCTTCTGTAGCTCTATTTCTAGCATATTTGGGGCATTTTCCAGATAAGAAAGGGTTTGCAAATATTTGTAAAGAGGCTCTGTATCTCTTGAAGTCAACGGAACAGTTCCTATAGCTAATCATTGCTATCTGTATAATTCCTACCACCAAATGTTGAGCCCTTGTCCACAAAAGCCTTGCATGCTGCAAAAAAAAGTGTTTCTGGGAGAGTTGGTCTTTCCCATTGGAACCAATTTTCTGGAGCAGGCTTAAACATTGTCATATGCTGCTTTGACAAGCTGACTGGGCCCTGCAATTTCTCATCGAGTGCATTCAGTTCTTTTGTGGTATCAACAAGAAAAGCAAAGCCCATCACCCTTTAGGATGCTTGAATCCCAGAACTTCCATCGTGCCCTGCGCCATGAAGTTAAGCAGACATATCCTTCTTACTTCAACGGTTTCTGTTCGGTTAAAAACCTTTGATAAAATTATGGAATCTTGACAAAATGTATTGAGGTAATAAAGGGGTCACATACACCATGCTTCTTTCCTTATTAACACAAATAATTCTTTTAAAATCAAAATATTTGGCAAGTAGTCGCAATTCAAATATGAACCTGTCTAGTCTAGTCCTTTTGCATTGACGCTCCTGTTTCCTGTTTGCGGTAAGGCGTATTGTGTCACTTCCTGTTGTCACAGTGTGAATTTGCGGTCTGTTGTTCCAGACTCTCTCGCTCTTATCTTCAATCTCTTTGCTGTAACCTTTGTTTCTAACACATAAGCACTTGTAAAACATTCTCTGTTGCTGCACATCGCGCTTGGGAACTCCTCGTGTTTCACACGGTTTGTTTTGTGGCGTGGTAAAAGGGCGCTAGCCTAGCTTTAGCCTAGCCTAGCTTTAGCTCCGCAATGGCTTCTCCCCTTACTCTCTCCTCCGCTTCTCCGACTCTGCCTAAGTCTCCCCCTATCTCCTGCTCTCTGTGTCAGATGTTTAGCTATTCCTCTGCCTCCTTTAGTGATAATGGTACTTGTAATAAATGTAGTATTTTTGTAGCTTTGGAGGCAAGGGTGTCAGAATTGGAGACCCGGCTCCGTGCTGTTGAAAAACCAGCTGATAGCCGCCCTTTTGCTAGCACGGAGCCACATAGACCTAGCGTTACTTCACTTAGTGGTCCTCCAGAAGCAACATCCGTGCAGCCGGGTAACCAGGCCGGCTGGGTGACGGTTCGCAAGAAGCATAGCTCTAGATTCCAGCCCCCAGGTCACCACCAACCCGTCTGCGTTTCTAATAAATTTTCCCCACTCAGCGACACACCCGCTGAGAAGCCGACTCTGGTGATTGGGAGCTCTATAGTCAGAAAATGGCACTAGAGACACCAGGGACCATAGTTAAATGCCTGCCAGGGGCCAGAACGGGCGACATAGAATCTTACCTAAAACAGGGTTCGTACGGGTGCTGGAAATCCTTGAAAATGCTTGCATTTTGACGTTGTGTTTTCAAGGTTTGAAAAGTGCTTATATTTTGGATGAAGTGCTTGAAAATGCTTGAAATTGTAACTTTCTTTGGCAACAAATACCTATCTAACTGAATCGTGTGTTTATTAAATGGAGAAATAAAATGTTGGAGAGCCCGAAAATGAAACGTGCTCGCTTATGTGTGACTGCGATCTGCCAGTCTATTTCCATGTGTGACTCCGCCCCCATGAAACCACTACTGCACCATGCCGGGAGGTTGTCGTTTCAACGAACGTTGGCTGGAAGATGAAAAATACAAATTATGGATTAAACGGGGACAAACCCCACGAGTTGCCTCTTGTAAAGTCTGCAAAAAAGACGTGCAGCTTTTCACAATGGGCGAGTCTGCACTCTCGAGTCACATGAAGGGTAAGTCATAGACTTTTTAAGTAAGCCAGCTGAAGTAGCCTAGTACACGTTAACGTTAGCGCCTATTTGTTTACACTAGTAACTGCTAGCTAGGTATTCACAGGCTAAGTTCAGTGTTACTCGCAGGAATTTGTTTAGGCAAGGCGGAGAGTTGTTTGCGGAACAAGATTTGCGCGGACGACTGACCGAATAGGGGGGGGGGGGGGTGTTGAAGAAGACAAGTTTTGCGTGGATGACTCGCGGACCGGGGGGGGGGGGGCGCGAAAGCAACAACAAACAACCGCGTCAAATAAACATGGACAGAAAAGCACAGCTACAATCAGCAGTGACGGTGCAGTGAAAGTAGCCGGTGGAGTAGCGCCTCTAGCATCCACATCCACTCCTCCAGTCCGGTCTTCTAATCCACAGCAGGCAACCAGCAAGACCACAAACACCATAACATCATTTGTTAGCTCTAATCCAACACTTCAAGCAGAAATATGCTGGGCAACAAAAGTTGTAACCAGCCATTATTCCTACAAATCATGTGAGAATGCAGCAGACATTTTCAGAACCATGTTTGCTGATAGTGAAATTGCAAAGAAGTTTACTTGTGGGGAGAGAAAAGCAGCATACCTCACCACATTTGGGATTGCACCTCATTTCTCTTCCCTAATGAAGGCCAAAGCCAAGAAAGAGTCTGAATATGTACTTCTGTTTGATGAAAGTTAAAATAGGGAAATTAAGAAAAGCCAGCTGGACATGCACATACGATTTTGGAATGATAACCAAGTAAACTCAAGGTGCCTAACATCATTTTTCATGGGTCATCACACTGCAGAACAAATGCATGAGAAGGTTGAAAAGGTGTGTTCAGATATAGGCTTCCAGAACCTGATTCAGCTGTCGATGGATGGCCCAAATGTAAATTTGAAGCTTTTCTCACTGGCCCAGCAGAACATTGACAAACAAAACTTGTGTTTTGCTTAAATATCTGATCCTTCTGCTAACACAATTTTGGTTGTTTATAGCATCTCTTTTAATGCGATAAAAACACTAAATAATAATTTTGACTATGTATTGGTATTTAATTTACGGTGATGTAAGGTGCTTGAAAAAGTTTTAAAATGGATCTTGAAAGTGCTTGAAAAGTGCTTGATTTTGACTTTGGAAAAGGTGTATGAACCCTGCTAAAACTGCTGGCTAAGGATAAGCGTAAATACAGTAAGATTGTTATTCACGCTGGCGGTAATGACACCCGGTCACGCCGATCAGAGGTCACTAAAGTTGGTGTTGCTTCGGTGTGTGAGTTTGCTAAAACGATGTCGGACTCCGTAATTTTCTCTGGTCCCCTGCCTGATCTGACCAGTGATGACATGTTTAGCCGCATGTCATCATTCAACCGCTGGTTGTCTAGGTGGTGTCCTGAAAACGACGTGGGCTACATTGATAACTGGCGAACTTTCTGGGGAAAACCTGGTCTGATCCAGAGAGACGGCATCCATCCCACTTTGGATGGTGCAGCTCTTCTTTCTAGGAATCTGGCCGGATTTATTAGTTCTCCTAAATGCTGACAACCCAGGGTCCAGACCAGGAAGCAGAGCCGTAGTTTAACACACCTCTCTGCAGCTTCTGTACTGTTACCCACCCATTATCCTATTGAGACGGTGTCTTTCTCACGGCCAAAACTGAACAGATCAAAAACTGATCTAAAAGGAACAAATCATAAAAATCTAATAAAAATCAATACGGCTCACCTTGAACCAAAAAATAAAAGAATTAAATGTGGTCTATTAAATATAAGGTCTCTCCCTCCAAAGACTTTGTTAGTTAATGAATTGATTTCTGATAATCAGATTGATTTGTTTTGTCTCACAGAAACCTGGCTACAAGAGGACTACGTTAGTATAAATGAGTCAACTCCCTCCAATTATTCAAATTTCCACATTCCTAGATCTGTGGGAAGAGGAGGAGGAGTGGCAACCATCTTTCAGTCTGATTTATTAATTAGTCCCAGGCCAATTAATAACTACAGTTCTTTTGAGCATTTAACCCTCAGTTTCCCTCATCCAAACTGCAAAGCAATAAAACCTCTTCTGTTTGTTGTTTTGTATTGTCCACCAGGCCCTTACACTCAGTTTTTGGATCAGCTGTCAGACTTCTTATCTGATTTGGTGATAAACACTGACAAGGTTATTATAGTGGGTGATTTTAACATCCATGTTGACACTGAATGTGATAACCTTAGTGTAGCCTTTAAAACTATCCTAGATTCAATTGGTTTTGCTCAAAATGTGCATAAAACGACGCACTCTTGGCTCCATACTTTAGACCTTGTACTGACATATGGAATTGATTGTGAGGTATTAACAGTATGTCCTCACAACCCTGTCCTATCTGATCATTTTTTAATAACATTTGAGTTTAATCTAACTGAGTTCTCCACCCCCAAAAGAGGGTTCCATTATAGTAGATCTCTATCGGACAATGCTGCATCAAACTTTAAAGAGTCTGTCCCCCTTTTAATATCCTCAGTATTGCAGAAATGCTCTGTAGATGGCAGCAGTGCTGTTTCTTCCCATTCACAAATCGATACCTTTGCTAACAGTGTGACTTCCTCATTGCGTTCTGCATTAGATAATGTAGCTCCCCTGAAAAAGAAGGTGATTATTCACAGGAAGCTGGCTCCCTGGTTTAATTCAGAGCTGCGTTCCTTGAAGCACAATGTTAGGAAATTGGAGAGAAAATGGCGCTCTACACACCAAGAGGAATCCTACCTAATCTGGAGGGACAGTCTATTGTTGTATAACAAGACCATTCGCAGAGTTAGAGCAGCATATTTCTCATCATTAATTGAAGAGAATAAAAATAATCCTAGATTTCTCTTTAGTACAGTTGCCAAACTTACACAGAGTCATAGCTCCGTTGATCCAACCATTCCCTTAGCTCTTAGCAGTAATGATTTTATGGGATTCTTCATAAATAAAATTGATTCCATTAAAAATAAAATAATTGGCATCCTCCCAACCATGATTACCTCGTCCTCAGTAAGTGAGGCAGCGTTGGAGGAATCTTTAGAAACTGCGCTGTGTCTGAACTGTCTAGAAGCAGTAGAGCTTTCTGAGCTATCTAAAATATTAGCTTCATCTAAACCTTCTACCTGTATGTTAGACCCAATTCCAACCAAGTTGTTTAAGGAGATATTCCCTTTGATCAGTGGTCCTATTTTAGACATGATTAATCTATCCTTAGTAAATGGATATGTGCCACAGGCTTTTAAAGTAGCTGTTATTAAACCTTTACTTAAGAAACCATCTCTTGATCAAGATGAGTTAGTAAATTACAGACCTATATCTAATCTTCTTTTCTTATCTAAAATTCTCGAGAAAGTAGTTGCTAATCAACTTTGTGAACATTTACAAAGTAATGACCTACTTGAGGAGTTTCAGTCAGGCTTCAGAGCTCATCATAGCACTGAAACGGCTCTGGTGAAGGTCACTAATGATATTCTCATGGCCTCAGATAATGGACTTGTGTCTGTACTTGTCCTGTTAGATCTCAGTGCTGCATTTGATACAGTTGATCACAATATTCTCCTACAAAGACTTGAGCATACTGTAGGGATTAAGGGGAAAGCATTAGGCTGGTTTAAATCTTATCTGTCGGACAGATTCCAGTTTGTTCATGTTAATAATAAATCTTCTTCAAGCTCTAGGGTCACTTGTGGAGTACCACAGGGTTCAGTCCTTGGACCAATTCTCTTTACTATATATATGCTTCCGATTGGCAAAATTATCAGACAGCATGGGATTAATTTCCACTGTTATGCTGATGACACTCAGCTATATTTATCCATAAATCCTGATGAATCCAATCAATTACTTCGACTGCAGTCATGTCTTGATGACATCAAAAGCTGGATGACTTTAAATTTCCTGCACTTAAATTCTGACAAGACAGAAGTTATAATCTTTGGATCAGAGTCCTCAAAAAATAAACTTCTTAATCATTCACTGAATCTGGATGGCATTAACTTGGTCTCTGGTGGTAAAGTAAAAAATCTTGGTGTTATTTTCGACCAAGACATGTCATTTAAATCCCATATTAAACAGGTTTCCAGAGTTTCCTTTTTTCACCTCCGGAATATCGCCAAAATTAGAAACATTCTGTCCAGGAGTGATGCTGAAAAACTAGTCCATGCATTTGTTACTTCAAGGCTGGACTATTGTAATTCTTTACTATCAGGAAGTCCACAAAATGCAGTTCAAAGTCTTCAGCTGATCCAAAATGCTGCAGCGAGAGTTCTGATGAAAATCAACAAGAGGGATCATATTTCTCCAATTTTAGCTTCCCTTCATTGGCTTCCTGTTAAATCAAGAATAGAATTTAAAATTCTTCTTCTAACGTATAAAGCCCTTAATAATCAAGCTCCATCATATATCAGAGCTCTGATTACCCCGTATGTTCCTAACAGAGCTCTTCGCTCTCAGACTGCAGGTCTGCTGGTAGTTCCTAGACACTCTAAAAGTAGAATGGGAGGCAGATCCTTTAGCTATCAGGCTCCTCTCCTGTGGAACCAACTCCCAGTTTTGGTCCGTGAGGCAGACACCCTGTCTACTTTTAAGACTAATCTTAAAACTTTCCTTTTTGACAAAGCTTATAGTTAGAGTGGCTCATGTTACCCTGAGCTACCTCTATAGTTATGCTGCTATAGGCTTAGGCTACTGGAGGACATCAGGGTCTATTTTTCTCTACTGTTCCCCAGTCTACTGTTCTCCAGATTTGCATTGCATTACATTGAAATGACTGTTGTCATTTCAGCTTTTAACTTTTTGTTCTCTCTCTTTTTTCTTCATAGTAGGTACACCTGGTCTGACGTTCTGTTGACTGTGAAATCATCCAGGGAGGACAGATCACCGACTATTACCATCTAATGTAGAACAGATTACTAGATCAATGTGTGCTACTGTGCTTTTTGTCTGTCTTGTTGTGTCTCTGCTCTGTCTTCTGTAACCCCCAGTCGGTCGAGGCAGATGACCGTTCATACTGAGCCCGGTTCTGCTAGAGGTTTTTCCTTCCCGCTAACGGGTGTTTTTTCTTTCCACTGTCGCTTCATGCTTGCTCAGTATGAGGGATTGCAGCAAAGCCATGTACAATGCAGACGACTCTCCCTGTGGCTCTACGCTTCTCCAGGAGTGAATGCTGCTTGTCGGGACTTTGATGCAATCAACTGGTTTCCTTATATAGGAAAATTTTTTGACCAATCTGTATAATCTGACCCAATCTGTATAATATGATTGAACCTAACTTGTAAAGTGCCTTGAGATGACATGTTTCATGAATTGGCGCTATATAAATAAAATTGAATTGAATTGAACCTGTTCTGATTCAAATATCATTTGAAATAAAGCTTAAAAAAATTATATATATATATATATATATATATATATATATACATACATACATACACACACACACATCTCACAATGTTGTTGATATGATGTTTTTGTCATTGGTTTCATCTACTGTTGTTTTTGCTCACATAACAAAAAGTGGTTTTAAATGACAGAATGTTCACAACAGTACAACAGTTCTTCAGCACAACACATTTCAATGTATTTATCATCAGAAAATAAAGCTTAATCTTTCACTGAAAAGCAGGTTAAGTAGTGACTTTAAAAAAAACTTCAACATTCCTTTTTATATACAAACCTAATTTATTTAAGCACATTAGCTGACAAAATCTTCAATCAGATAAATTAATCACTTCACAAATTCTGAATAACAAAGGAGACCGATTGTCCTAACTTTGATGGTCAGAGTATAGTCTCATATGTCCAAAGCTAATCACAAATTCATAAAAGAAAAGAAAAACAACAGTCAGAGACCTAGATACTGCTTAATAGGTTGTGTAACTGCCACCTTTTTATATTTACAACCACATATAAACTCCTCATCTATGGGTGAATTTGACATCCAAGTGTTTTTTATTTGGGTTAGAAAAATCATCAATGCTTCACTGTCCTTGCCAGATGGGCAGAAGATTAACTGTCAGACTGTGATGTGTTTGCAGAGCTGAACAAGCCACTCGGATCACGTTCACGCCGACACATTTTTCACTGCTTTCGACACTGCTTGTGCTACGCAAGCGCTTTCAATCCGCCTCAGTTCAGCAAAAGCACAACAGCACTTTATTCAGCTGGGTATGACCAAGGAGTCACCATAAAAAAAATCCTCCAAACTACTAAACACTGAAGTCCTGAGTTAAGAGAAAACTCATGATTTGTTCAATGTAAAATTGCATCAAGCCTAAAATCTGTTGTTGGGTTTGATGCATTAACTTATTCTAAAATGTGACAGGCCACGGCAAAACTAGCAACAAGTCTCTCCGTGGCCATTTTGTGATATTTACAGATCCTGAAAAAGTGAAATCTAAGCTTTCCAATTAGGTCAAACTTAAAAAAAAGAATTGAACATGATATGACCATTTGATTGTTGGCAGTCTGCAAAGAAGATTAGCAAGAAAACAGGTCTCAAAGTTTCTTTAGAATCACCTGGGCAGCCAGCTGTTCATTAACAAATTATTTAAACATCATCTTGGATACATTTTCATGCTTGGGATCTATACAACAAGCAACTTTTACTGAAAATATACAAAATAAGTAAAATTTCCCTTATTCTAAAAAAAAAGGTTTTTTTCATAGTAGTTTATTGTACAATTCCTGAAAGACTTTTTGCTTTTACAAGGTCAAATCAATCAAAGGTGAAACACATCTTGGTTTCACCTCTGCCATGGGATTTGTCTGAGGTTGAAGCAGGTGCAGACAGGATATTGAATCAATAGTAGTTGAAAATGCCCAATAGAACCAAGGTAATTTATCCTTTACTCAATGTATTTATTTTATTTTTCTTGGCTGCAGTTGTGACAATCTATAGTTAGACCTGAGGTCACCTAAGAGGTTTCAGAGCATGTTTTCAAGCATGGATCATTATCTTTATTCCATAGAATCTTGTTTCATTTCTTACTCTTTTGTTCGCCGCCTGTACTTCTGAAACAATAATGAACAGAAGGCTCAGTGATATAACTTACCTGGTGGATGAAGACCTGAGCTCCTCGAGGACTCATGAGGAGCACGGCCCGTCGTAGAGTGTCCCGGTAGCGGTTCAGTTCCTCCGTGCGCATTGTACTGAAGAGATCAGTAAATACTCGACTGACGTTGCGGTCCACCCTCTGAAGGGACACATCCAGACCGAGCCGAGATGCCTGGTCCATGAAGGTCTGTAGCCCTCGGATATCTGAGGGAAGACCGACATGGTCAGAAACAAACACACAAAGACACAAAGAAAAAGCAAATACATCTTCAGACAGGTGTTGCTTTGGCCCCGGAGGATAGGGGGGAAAAAAAATCACAAATCTTGATAAGCAGACGGTGTCTTCAACACCTGCACATGCAAACAATATTCTCAGGCTTTGTTCCAAGGGCTTGAAGGCAGATTTTTTTTCTTTGCTCCTGATCTAAAGAGTGACAAAACACAACAAGCAGTTGTCTCTTTCTGCTTCCCAGGGTTTACAGAATGTCAACCTCCAGGCAGGTGCTGTTATCCCCGGAGAACTCTGTGCATGTGTCTAGTTTTAGTACATAGGAAACCACTCCAAAAAAATTCCTGCACCGCAAACACAAATCAAAAGTGATATGCAGCAGAGGGATCACGTTAAGCACAGCAATCCCGACGGTCACAGAGGGAAGCAGCTGCCCAGCATGTGCCAAGTCATGCTGCATTGTTAACAAGAACTTAGAAAAATCACTGGGGCTTCACTTTTTTTTGTACCCACTAAAGAGGTGTGTGTGTGTGTGTGTGTGTGTGTTCTGCCATGTTTTATATCTACATGTGTGATGAGTCAGAACAGAAATACATAGACTGTACATGGAAAAAGAAAACTGCCTATGTAGGATCAGAGGTTCAAGAAATAACTGCTGATTTTTGACACAGCACATAGTGAAGAAAACAGAACTTTTTATGACTGGAGATTTGGGCAACACACGGGGAAATAAAGGGCCAGGATCTGAGTAGAGAAGAAAAAATGTTGGTAAAATAAAGTTGTTGTTTTTTGTGACTGTGTGTGTGTGTGTGTGTGTGTGTGTGTGTGTGTGTGTGTGTGTGTGTGAGTCAGTACCTTGGGTGAAGAACAGGAGCAACATGATAAAGTACCATGCGAAACAAATCATAAGAATTAGCTGCACGGTTTGATTTCTTCTTACAATTGATGTATTGCCATTTATCTTTCAGGTAGCAAAAAGACTAAAAATTGCTGCCGGATTCTCCTCAGATTACAAATGCTCAAAGAGGAGAACAAAATGTGAAATTAAATCATTCATCATTCTGAAGTGTCAAACTCCTCCAGCAACATTCTTTGAAACTCTTATTTAGAAATGCACAAAAACACAAACACACAATGTTTTCAATTGCCTAAACTGAAATTGTAGACACAGATGGAGTTCTTTAAATACAAAAAGAACAATACAGTAAATCCTACCACAGAGATATGTGTGCTTTTGTTTGACTTCAAATGCAATGTTCAAATTCATTCAATGTTTACCTTTCTCTGCTTTACGTCTTGTCCCTTAAAATAATATTTTACGTCCAAATATGGTATATTCAGGATTTACCAAGTTACTCATGTACAACTACAATTTAATCTCATTTCTCATTTTGTTAACCATACTGAGAAGACTCTCCCTAAACCACCATCCTGTCATTAAATCTATTCAGCTTCAAGGCTGAGATAATCATATTTTTATTTGTATAGTTTCTGGTTAATGTCAGGTCAGATTCACTCACATCTAAAACTTCCAAATGTTTGGTGATTAGCTCTTGTTTCCCCTGATTTGCTGCCCGACACAGATGATTAAATCACAAACAAGAAATGACAGGCAACTGAAACCGTGCACTCCCTCCGCATGAACCATCTGTGTAATAGAAAGCCTGGGGGTAAAAAAAAAATAAATTAATTAATAAACAGAGTTAACCTGAGTACATTTAACTAATTACTGACAGTGTTTTAGCTGCAAAGGTTTGTAAGAGTTGTGAAACTGCATGAAGTCTATAATGTGGGATCATTGTTCAAACTTTGAAGTTTATGGGATTAAACATGAACTTCATGAAAGATGCAAATGACTGATGAATTTATTCACTCCAAGCCGGTAAATAAGATCCAGTAACTTAATGTAGCTCCATGGTGAATTGCGTGCACTTGTATAGCGCTTTATCATGTCCGAGGACTCGAAAGAGCTTCTCACAGCAGAAGCCACTTGGCCCTCTGACTACCAGCAGAAGGCAAAACAACAACTGAGATAGACAAATGAGGAGTTTGAACAGTCAACCCACCGGTTGAACTCCTAGCTCCTGCACCACTGACAGAAGTTAAGTGCTGTGAGTCGCCATTACCACCAAGTCATGGACTTCTTTGGTTTGGAGAGCAGACAGCATCTTTAATTTATTCCTGTCATGGAAATCAAAACACAAGCTGGTGTTTGCCCAGGCACTTGATGTTACTATGACTGTTAGTCTTAGTGAAGTAGGAGAAAAATAACATAGACAGGTCACAGTTCAGTCTGAAGAAACCTACGATTACACCCAAAGTTAGATAAAGTTTGCCCTTGAAACAAAACCTTAAAGAATCCAATGTTTTTGGAGCTGGAGGAGAGCACGTGCGATCATTGTCAATACAAGCAGAATGCAAATCAAATTTTGAAACGACAAATTTGCTTCTTTATTTGGTGTGAAAAGTGTGGTTTGCATCTGATATTTAAATTAAACAGTTAATTTTATGGTGAATATTTAAAAAATATATATTTTGTGGTTAACAATATCTATTTACACCATTTATCTTTGACAAACTGGAGGTTGTTGACATTTTATTTCCAGTGTGCTATGACTGCAATTGTGGAGCTTGACCCGGCTGGAGTCAGAGGGACCGGAACGGAGCAGAAAATGACAGTGACGTTCGGAGTAGTCACGGAGAATATGGAACTTTTCTCATTAATTAAAATAACAGCGTAGTTGTCCGTCGGTCAGATAATCACATACGTGAACGGAACGGAGCAGTCATGGAGTATGTGGAATCTGGGGTCATTCTCAAGTGAGAGTATGCTCACTGTGAGCCCAGCGTAATGCAGCGCGGGTGAATCTATCTATAGCTCTTGTTTATTTAGGAGAGGGAGGGGGACGAGGAGGAGGTAAAGGAAGGAGATGTGTGTATGCAAACAGATAATGGCCGGAGTCACCTGCTAGCGGTTTGTAGCGCAGCGAGAGTAGCTCTATTTTAAGCTCTTGAACTGGTTGGTTAGTTTGTTGCCCAAATAAGAGACTTCATGGTCAAAATCAAGCTCAATAAACCCCAACCTGCAACTCACAGAATTTACAAGACGTTGCTTATAATAAGCAGACTTGGTAACACTGTTATTGCTGCTGATGGCCTTACACAGGGCTGCCATAGCACTGGTCGTCTTACCATGAGAATGAGAACAGAGCCGCAAGACCGCCTCTGGGTGTGATTTTTCGACAAGAGACACTACGGGGAGATGGCAGCCCCTTCAGTTGTCTTATAAACACTTAGATTACCATCACATGGACTTAGAAGAGGAGATACTGAGGGAAAAATGTTACTTTGTGTGGTTTTATTATCTTTATACCCTCACGGGGATTAAACCTGTGAAACTCCTTCATTAACGTTGTGATGGAAATGGGTTAATGCTGTGCATACTGGGATCAAGAGTATTAAGCAGTCTCTTTAGTTCCCTGTGCTTAGTTCAGTTCTTGTTCCTTGGCTGGACCCCAACACCACTGCTGAAGCTGCTTGACAGCTTCTTTTAAAAAGTGTAGAGTGTCACTGCAGAGTTTTCCCCTGTGTATATCTGTGTAACTAATCCACAACTGTCAATGGGCTACATTTTCCGTCATAACCATTATCTAGTTCTTCTGCTTTCACTAAAACCTCCAAAGAAGGTGATGCTGAGAAGCCTTTCAAAAATAGGCTCAACCCATGGTAATCTGCCTAATACCCTCAAAAAACTAAAACTGTTGATCTATTTGTAACATTTTTATGGCCGATTGATTAGGTTTTTTGAAATTATTGTGATTTAGGTGTGTAACCATCTGCCAAAATGTGACCTGCAGCTACTCACTGACTGGAATGGTTACCACCGCCTGCTATATAATCTAGCATCGACACCATTATTGGTCTGATAAATATGCTGAACAAGATCAGTATCTTTAGGTTAAATAACAGCTAAAACTGTGTTCTTTCGAACACACAGAAATCTGTAGTAACTTAGGTTGGAGTGAAAAGCAGTATAGTATCAAAACATTTGCAACAAACAAACTAGGATGTTTAACCTCACAGATTAAGGTTTTATGCTTAGCTGCTCCAGGACTTTAATAGAAATCTCGGTTTTTAACGTCAACATTTCAAACCCATCACAAACTTTTCCACTGGGCAGCCCTCTGCCATCGAATGGAGTGAAGAAAAGAAGATTAACGTGAAATTATAAGTCTGATTTCTAGTCATGTTTATCCAACCGTCATTTTGAGAAACCGCCCCTGAAAGTTTTAAGTTTTAAAGCTCAACCATTTTTCTATTCTCGTATCAGACTGTTTGTTGCACTATCCTTCTGCTTCATCGTGTTATCCTGTCAACACTACATCGTTCTTAAGCATCTGAGCTGAAAAAAATAAAACCCATGACGATACTCAAACATGGGTTTTAGCCCCGTGGTAAAAGTAAAGCAAACTCACTTTTGGATTTGAGAAAAGCAAAAATAAGCATGTCATGATCAAAGGGAGTTTTTTTATTACTTCACAGAACTGCCAAGTAGAAATCACAGGGAAAATAGGTTCTACACAAGCCTGTTTACTCAAGACTTACATCGAGCAGTTAAACCAATCACTGCTATTCTTGCAACAATAGCATCTGTTAATTATTTTCAACATAGACTTTTTTTTGCATATCTGTAATCTACGAGCCACAAAGAACACCTAGAGCAGAGAGAAATTACTCCTTCAGCTTTAATTGCTTATTATTACAGATTTACACTCCATGTCGCCACAGCATTTTAAATTAAATACAGATTTGTGCTGTAAACAGATGAAGCACAAAATATATCTTACTTCATGCTTATGAGATTCATTCATCATATCCATGTGGCAGTAAATCTGTTAATCAGGATTTCTGCTTGAAGCATCTGCTAAAAAGTGTACATTTGTAATGCCTTATGATCAATGATAACAACAAGTATGCATTTAGACTACAGACCTATTTCTTTAAAAATTACATAATTTTATCTGCTTTTGGCCAATACCTGGACAATACACATTGCCCATTATGCTGTAGAAAAAAAGCACAATAACAACAATGGAGGAAATTGTCAAATCATAACATTAAGTAATCATTCAAAGAAAACGTTCAAATAAGAAATAAACACTAACTAAAGGATTATGGATTACTGTTACAACAATGTCTCCAGTTGTTTGCACTTTTCCAGATTTGACCTTTCAAAGGGACATCCCCTCTGAGAATAATGAAACCACGAAACTAGTTAAGAATGGAAAAGAGGAAGGGAGATAGAAAAATGTCAGAATTGGAAAGGCATGGGTTCAGCTAATCTTACAAAAACAACACACTTGCCAAAACCTTGAATAACAAATTTTCTTTTTATTGTAATAAGAGCTTCTTTTGACATAATGGTTTATATTTCATTACTATATCCTGGTATGGTCCATCAATTTAGAAAAAGCACATAGGTAAGCTATAAACTTCAAAGATCTGATTATCATCAAAGACTCTTTATCTTTTAGTCAGTATGTCTCAGCCCCGTTCTAAATCACGGGGCTGAGACATACTGAGACATATAAGTCGTTGAAGGATTGCTGATGTTTAACTATGAGGGATGGCAGGTTGGTTGAATGTTTCCTTGAACCAGACAGTGCTAAGAAGACAGGATTTTCTCATGAGAACAAGCCTGAATGACAAAAAAGAATCATGGTGGAGAATAACAGACAGCAGAGCCATTGTTTGATTCTGTTCACTTTGTGCAGCACCAATTTACAGCTAATGTTCTGTTGAGACACTTTACAAAACAAAGAAATATATAATCAAAGCAAAACGATCATTTAAATAGTTGAATTCACATTCTCAGTTGATCCTACTTTTGTTATGAGTCAGATTCAGTTTATAATGGCAAATGGTATAAAGTTAAGTAGCCTAGGAAGTCCAGCCAATACTTTATGTAATTGAGCTTGCATGTATCCTTTACCTTGAGCAAACATGTGGCCACATTGGAAAATAATTTATTTTCAATAGGAAGAAAACTCGAGCAGAATCATGTACAGCCATCTGCTACGACCAAACTGGGGTTATTCACATTTTACTGGAATCTTGTTCTCATGAAATCCAGAATAAATGTATGATTTCCATTTCTATGCACCTGGAATGTATGCACAGTGCTTTACTTTGTCCAAAAAATTATTATACAGCCATTTCTGCAAATAAGTTAAACATACAAATCTAAGAAATTGCATGTGCATAATTATTTACAGCCTCTGCTCAATACTTTGTTGATGCACCTGTTGCAGTAATTATAGCAACAAGTATTTTAGAATATGTCACAAACTAATTATTTTAGTCAAACACATTTATTTTGGCATGCCAGCTGTTTATGTCAACATTTGTCCTTTGTTATTTATATATTATATTTTGTTTATTTGGTCCAAACTGAGGGAAGACCAGAGAGTTCCAATCAGACTACGCTTAGATGGACTGCAAGTTGTTAGGTGAATTATAGTCTGGGTCAAAGCCTGGTCTCAAACAATTTGTGACAATTTTGTTTTATTTATTTTGCCCATCCACAACACGTTGTCAGATTTAATCCAATAAATTGAATTTGAAAGTATATGACCATTAAGTTAACAGTAATTAATCAATACAGACAATGTATAGCCAATATACTGGGAACAAAAATTATAAAAAAGGAAATTGAATGAAAAGCTCTGTTTACCTTATGATTCATATTTCTACTCTTCACTTTTATTTTAACAGATCCCTTATTAAATGATGGGGATATGTAGGTGAATACATTGTTGATATCAAAAAACAATAATGTAGCTTTTCTTATTTATTTTTATCTGTGTTTTTCTAAAGACTGTGCTGAGGGTACTGTTTCAGGCTGAATCCTTCAAGTATTTCCCCACTTAGGAGTTGTTTAATATTAAATTGATATTGAATGCATTTTATATGTTCACATGCACACAGAGTCTCTCTCTCTCCATTGGCACTCATTGTACCAGTACATAATTTCTGGCCACAATGACCACAGCCATTTTTGCGTGCAAATTTGCACCTGACTTTTAGACATACTAAATAGAGATGCAAAAACTGCATCCACAATCAGTTTCAGGCTTGATACATTGCTTTGCAAGTGGTAAGAATGTACATTTGCTTCCATAAAATTGCACGGTTTGATCATCAGCATATGCTCTGCATATTTGTGAAGGCACACAGGCAAAAAACTTTACACTCGCTGTTCTGCTCATTTTGCTTTGATAGCTGCCGTCAGGTTGTTTGCCTTGTTGGATCTGGGGTCTATCATCTTCCTCTTGACAACGGCCCAGAGATTTTCTATGGGGTTCAGGTCAGGGAATTTACTGGCCACTCAAGAACAGGAACACCGTGGTCATTTGACCAGTTTTTAGTACCTTTGGCAGTGTGGGCAGTTACCAAGTGCTGTGGAAAATAAAATCAGCTTCTCCATACAAAACCCAGTGGACCAACACTAGCAGATGACATGGCTCCCCAAACCATAACTCACTGTCGAAACTTCATACTGCAATTCAAGCAACATGGATTATGTGCCTCTCCACTCTGCGACCTTGATTTCTAAATGAATATAGAATTTACTTTAATCTGAAAATAGGACTTTGGACCACTGAGGAACAGTCCAGGGGTTTCATTTATAGATCTTGCGTACGCACAGAATGGGGCCTAAAATGTGCGTATGTCAAAGTTGGGATCCATATAAAAAAAAAAAGTTGATGGGAAAATGTGCAGTCCTCGCGGCAACTCTGACCCAGGCATATGCTCATTTTGGAGACAGCGAAGATTAGCGACACAGATGGTAAAGTGGTAAATTGCAGCCAAACTGCATCATGATTCCTCTCAGATGTTAAGTTTTACTCCATATCAGACATTAATCATAGATCGACTTGATCATATGCATTCAAAACTGCTGTGTTAGTCATGCTTGCACTGGTGACTCATAACTGTACAAAAGGACCTTTTAATAAAATAATTTAAAACATCCCATAAGCCATCTTAAATATTAAGTAAAAGTCTGCACAACATTTTATCTGAGTTTTCTACCATCACATCCCTCTCCCCGATGATCACCAGGGTGATGTGTACCACAGATTAACAGATTGTGACAAGGTGTGTGGCAATCACTTAAATTGCTGTAAGTCTAACACACTTGTGCGTAATGCTGCGCAGTGGATGCATTGGCACGGTAGACCTTGTTGATGGGAAAATTAGAAGGAAACGTGGTTTCAGGGATCAAATATTCCCTGGCCAAAGATGATGACTGGCCAAGATGCGCTTTAGACTCCAAGCCTTGCATTCTGCTATAACCTAAAGGGATAAGTGGCAACATCTCCCTGTGGGTGCTGAAAGGCTGCTCCCCAGCCCCCAGAGTGCAGTGAGTTTACCGCTCACACCCATGCAGCGCAGTGTCTGTCAGCTTCCTAAAGTGCTTTTTGCTGTGTTTTTTTTATATTTTATTTATTGTATTTTTTTGGGGGGGGGGGGTGAGGTCTTTATCATTGTGGGGGAAATCTCTCATTCATCCTGATCAGCTGACCCATTTTTAAGCCACATTAACATTCATGAGGTGCTTTGCATCAACCATTTATGGTTGAATCTGGGCGTGTAGAGGGCAGAACATGAGGCGGAACCTGGTACACAAACGTTCAGGTGCCGCTGGGATCTATAAAGGGAAATTGCATGCTGGTGTGTGTGTGCGCATGGTTTTATAAATCTACATTTTTGAATGGATTTCACAATTCTCTCAAGGCTGTGGTCCTCCCTGTTGCATCTTTTCCTACCACACTTCTTCTTTCCAATCAATTTTCTGTTATTCTGCTTGGATACAGAACTCTGTGAACAACCAGCTTCCTCAGCAATGACCTTTTGTGGCTGACCCTTCTTGTGAAGGGTGTCGATGTCTTCTGGACATCTGTCCTGTCAGCAGTCTTCTCCATGATTGTGAAGCCCACTGACCCAGAGTGAGGGACCGTTCTAAGGCTCAGGAAACCTTTGCAGGTGTTTTTAGTTATCTAGATGATTAGGGTTTGACCCCATGAGTTTCCAATAATGGACTTTTTCACAGTATTCTAATTTTTTGAGACATTGAATGTTTGGTTTTCATTATCTGTAAGCCATAATCATCAGAATTACAAGAAACGAAGGCTTGAAATATATCACTCTGTGTAATGATTCTATATCAATATATGAGTTCCACTTTCTGAGATGACTGGCAAAAATATTGCACCTTTACACAATATTAAATATATTTTTTAGAGGTAACTGCAGAACAAAATATATAATTTGAGCTTTATTTGTTTTTGTCTATTTAACAGACCTAAAACCTTCAATAGAGAGGACAGAATATTTATAACAATGTATGTATTTCCCAAAAGTCAGGTAACTTAAATAGAATGATAAATAAAAAACAATAATACATAAAAGTGTTTCCTTACACCGATGTCCCCTTCCGCAACACTTTCCACTTTACTGACTTCCACATTTTCTTTAATGGACTTGCTACAAACTCAGCATGAGATACCCTTCATGTTTGTCTATGCTCAGAGCCTGGCTGTTATAATAAATGCGTGTTTTACATGAGGAACCACCTCCTACTTGGGACCAAAAGCAGCTTAATCAATCTTAAACTTATTACCAGCCTATTTCTCTCCTCTACTGAGAAATAGACAGTCACCACAGGGAGGACAGAGACAGATGCTTTGCAGCTGCTGCGGTCATTACCTAGCGTAGGGTAACTTGACCAACCTGCCAAGAAGCCCTCTAATGTTCAAGAAAATGAAGCCTCATTTAAGATTTACTACAATTGTGCTTTGATGTGTTTTTGCTTCTTTTAGTGTAATAAAATAACAATGCAATTTTTTGGATGGTTTTGTCTCTCTGTGTTCCTCACCACCACATAATCAATAGCTAGCTTCCATTTCAGTATCTATCAGTAAGTACAAGACGACTAAAAAAACAACAAAATAAAATCGGTCCTGGAGCTGTGAAGCAAGAGCCTTGAACCGTATTAGTAACTCTGTAAGGCTGTCCTTAACCTCAGACTTTCTTTGACCTAAATTATAATGTCAATACATTATCATTTAGGGTGTTGGGGTGGGGGGGTGGGTGGGTGATAACAACAACAAAACCACTTCCCCATAGTTGTGTAAGATCCATTGGTGCCCTACAAGGCATTTGGGATTCTGGAACCAGAATGTTTATAGCAGAGCCTTTCCTCTTACTATTTGTTAATCATGTCCCTTTGTTGTCACTAGGTACAATTTTCTTTATAGACATTAAAAGTCTCACTCACTCTGCAGGTTTTCTACAGCAGCACATGAGCTGCATGTTTTAGGTGTTTCCCTGTTGCCACCTACCAGACTTAAATGAAAGGGTGATTAACAGGCTTCTCCGGCTCTTGATGGCATGTTAAGGAGCCAATGGAATCATTTGACTCAGGGATCCCAGAGCAGAGATACAGCTACAACATGCTGGACAGTGGGCCCTGAAGACCAAGGTTGAAAAACACTGTTCTGTAGGATTTAGGCAAGGCAATTACTCACCAAATACTGGTTGGCATTAAGGTAGCCTTTAAGTGTTGATATGGAGAGTCGGTGACCCCAGGAAGCCCCTTTTTGTTGTAGATCTCAAACAGTGAGTTTTAGAAAATGTCTTACCTCCTGCACCATTCTTCTTACTGTGCAGTGGTGGGATAAATATGGTTTTGTCCAGCCTAGTAACTAGTGGCCGGAATAACTAGTAGTGCATGTGTGTCCCCGTCTTTTCACCTTTCTGCTCACAACATGTAACTAACAGTGTTGTGGTCAACTTTGAATATAAATTTTGACTAAAAGAAAACAATGTGCTGCTTTTCTTTTAGTCAAAAAAGAAAATTTTGACTAAAAGAAAAGCAGCACATTGTTTTGTTTACACCAGGGATTGGCTGCTGGCCCTAGCTAATAGCCCTGATATGCTGCAGTATATTAGCCAGCAATTCCCAGTAAGATAAGGGGAAAAAAGGTGTGGGGAATGGGCAGAGAGAAACCATCATCACTGGAGTAAAAGTTTCAGACCCACCTTTCCATCCATCATCGTGGGAAATGTAAGATACCTCATAAACTTAGTGGAGGAATTAACAGCAATAACCTGGCCTCAGAGGGTCTACAGAGAGACCAGTGTGCTCATGCTAACAGAAACCTGGCAAAAAGAGCTAATCTGAGACACAAACGCTTTGCATTATGGATATAGAGCTGCTAGCTGTAAGTGTGATACTTGATAAGCTCCTGTGGAAATATTCAAACATTTTTTGTAATAACACCGTAAGTCTGTCCGCATGCAAACATGGAAGCACCCTTTGACGTCATCCACATTGTTGGCAGCAATGGAAAAAGACAGCACCCCCAGGCCCTTTTTTTAATCCAGGGGACTTTATCCATGCATCACTATTCTCCACCCTCCCGCACCTTTAATCGGTACGTTACTTGCAACACTTGTGACAATAAATAACTAGACTTATTACATATAAACAGTTCTTCATCCCTCCCTCTCCTGGGGGACTCAAATCATAACCTGGTTCACATCCAGCCTGTGCATTAACCCCTTGTACATGGAGAAACAGTTCTAACACACACACACAGTAAGGAAATGGTCTGAGGAGGCTAAAGAAGCCCAGAGAGATTGCTTCAGCGCCACTGTGTGAGATGAACTCTGCTCAAAGATTGCATCACAGATTAGATCATTTTCTGTGTGGACTCTACTGTGCTCTTCATGAAAGTCTGTTTCTCCAACAACAAGCACTAGATAAACAGTGACAAAAACTTTACTTAAGAAAAAAGGGCTTTCTGGTCAGGAAATAAAGAATTAAGAGCTATGTAAAAAGAACTGAGAAAAAGTACCAGACATAGAAAAAACAGCTACAGACAGAAAATGGAGGATAGGCTTGCTGAAAAAAAAAACAATATCAGGGGATGTTTGGAAAGGCCTGAAAACTAGCTCAGGTCTGAAACAGAACTCCCAGACTCTTGGTAACTTAGGCTGGGTGAATAAACTGAATCTGTACTTTGACATTTGACAAGCCACACGCCCCTCCACCCATCACAGTCTGCAACAGACACCCTTATCTTGAACGACTGCCTGTTTTTCTGCCCAGTACTGCACATCTCTCAGTTCTCAGTCATTCGTCACATATGACTAAATGCACTCCAAGAAAAGGTTGGATTGTAATACATTGTAGTATAAAGTTAGATCAGATTAGATAACATATTCCTTTATTGTCCCACAATGGCAAAATTTGGGCATGACAGGGGCAAAGACACAGAGTTACACACATTTTATACAAAATGTAATGAAAAAAAAAACAAGCTAAACTAATCTAAAGTTAGTTTCTAAAGCAACAGACAATGAGCTCATCAGAAAGGCAAGAATAAAAATGTAAATAAATACCAGGTTATGTATTGCATAATTATTAATAATACGGCATTCTCAGGTTAAAAAAAAAAGATTAATTGTTCAAGTCAAACAGTGGAAAAGCAGTAGAGAAACACCAGGCTATTTACAGAATGATCTGAGATAATGTACAATATCTATGACAGTACAGCAACATCTCAGAGTAGCTATGGTGTGTTTTCTGCTGCAATTAAGAATATTTTACAATTTTTTCCCCCCATTTTACCAGGATTACTAGGAAAAGTTATCTGCACTATACGGTCACATGAATGTACTTCCACAGTAGATTTGTAATTTGTAAATTCTCACTCAATCTAATTTACTTCTGATCTTATGGGTTTAACACTGAGGCTGATTGTTTAAAAGATTAACAACCCGACATGGCAGTATGATAAGAAAACAATAACTTAATCTTAAAACATTTAAATTACAGGAAGAATGTTGTGGCATTCAAAAACTGTATGTGGATTAATTCAAGATGTATGAACAGTGAGAAAGTAAGACAAAATAAAATATGGTATAAATGGATTCCTCCACCATCTAGAGATGGAGTCAAATCCCAATATGATTGGATTTCAATAGATGTGACACACTATAGATGGTCTGATTTCTCAAAACAGATTTAAAGTTATTGAAGAAGTGGGAACAAACAGACTAGACTTTTTCCACTATTGGCAGATGATGGTAGATGCAGCACAAAGCTGTCTGTGAACTGTTTGAGGATGGATGCAGAAATAAATGTCCTGCAAGCAGAACTGACTGAAACACTGAGATCAGAGTATTCACGTAACTCATATTTACACATCTAGCACAAAAATCCATTTTGAAAGGTTTAATTTATGATGTTCCTGATTGGGGACACTAATCAGATATTCTGTTGGCTCTCACAAGTTGTGGCAGGAGCCTGTCAATGTGATGGCAGTTTAGGATTTTAATATGTAAAATAAAATCACTCCAGCAGTCCCTGAATTACTTATGTGCATAAAAAGTATTTGGGCAGTCAACATGCTACTAGCAGCAGACAGAAGTGAGAGTTCTTTGCAGAAATAATAAGACAAGTCATAAGGCCAAGTCAAGCTAAGGTGCAAGTAAAAATGGGCACTGCTGAAAGGCTAAAAAAAACTTAATTAACTTATAACACTCCAAGTACTTTGGATTTTAACACTTCTGACTTTGGATAAAAGCCATTTTTCAGCCTGAAGTGTGTAGCTACAGATCAGTGTTGCGCTTAAACATTGTCTGCAGATTATTAGAGCCACATGAACATTCGTTGTTTTCAACAGATACTATAAAAATCTCATACCCTGTCTGAGAACAAAATGCTAAAAAACTGTAATATACAAATTTTTTGATCAAAAGTTGCTATTGTTCCATTTCCAATTGATTTTGATTAGCAATTATTGTGGATAACCTAACAGCCCCTCTGTTGTTGTTTTTTTCTACACCAAGGTTGCTTCTGTCTGCTGTGGGTAAGACAGTGACTGCTCATTAGTACTTAATTAAACAAATGTTACTTTAACAGCTTTCGGCAAAGATTATTATGTTTATACAAATATTAACATGGTCAATTAAAAACAGTTTTGCACATTGAGAGCAGGAACACTTGCAAGGCAACTGTGTGTTGTTTTTGAGATTGCTCTTTCAGTTCAGAGTTGCATCAAGAATTAATCTAGTTTATTGAAAGCTTATTGTGCAGCTGGTAGGGAGGTACATTGTGTTGGATCTAATAAAGGTTCAACATTTACTTTTTTCTCCTGAACTGTGTCTGATTGAAGATTTTATTCATGTTTAGAAAAAGGTAGATGGTAGGAATCTTGGTCTTGACAGTTGTTCCGCACTTTGACCCATAGCAACCACAAACTTCAATGACTGTATTTGGAATGTTAGACTAAAAAGAGGTGCATAATTGTGAAGTTGAAAGGCAAAGAAAAAATATTAATACATATTTAACAAACAAAAATATTAAGAGTGACATCCATTAGTATTTACTTTGATATCCCTAAAAGGTATCCGGTGCAACCAAATGCCTTCAAAAGTCTTCTGATAGACCACCTTTGTGTAATTTTTTTCATACTACTTATACTGCTGCTCTGTCAAGGTCTGACAGCTTTTTTAGAGGACATTAATGATTAGAGTATATCATAAAGGAAGACAAAGGAAATTCCAAAGCTTCGAACATCTCAGAGTATTGTTCAAACCATCATCGGATTGTGGAAAGAGTTTAGTACAGGGGTGGCCAACTCCGGTCCTCGAGAGCCGGTGTCCTGCAACCTTTAGATGTGTCCCTGGTCTGACTCGCCTGAGTCAAATAATCAGTTAATTAGCAGGACTCTGAAGAACCTGACTGGATACTGAGGAGCTAATTGTGCTATTTGATTCAGGTGTGTGGAGCCAGGGAAACCTCTAAAAGTTTCAGGACACCGGCTCTCGAGGACCGGAGTTGGCCACCCCTGGTTTAGTACAACTTTCAAAATACTGAGACATTGTCATCAGCCAGAGCTGAGAGACTAGATATGAAGAGCATTAATCAAAGCAGCAGCCAAAAGCACATCATAAATCTGAAACATAATGAAATAGTCATATTTTAAAATTTCCTTTAACCTTCACTCTTTAACATAAAAAACATGGTGGCCCACCCTAGTGGGACCTACCACCATACATATCAAGCTTTCTGGGATGGAAACCCTGCATTTGATATATCTATGACTGATTTTGGATTTGTCACTTCCTGCCCTTTTCAGCGGGAACAAGGAAAAAGGATCATAAGGAAGAAGAGAGAGGGACAAAAGCAGGAGATGGAATGTCCATTAACAACAAAAATTCAATGACTCTCTACCAGTTAGCAAACGCTGTGGGTCGGGGCTCTACTAAGATTATATTACCCTGGTTAAGGCTCTCAACTGAGCATGCTGATCCCATTGTGAAACATGGAGGTGGAAGTGTCATGATGTGGGGTCAGTTTCCACAGCAGGGGCAGGAAAGCTGGTCAGAGTTTATGGGAATATGGACTGAGCCAATTACAGGGTGGCACTGACAGAAAACTGTTGAAGGCTGATAAAGATAGAAGAGTTTGACTGTCCAACAGGATATTGACCCTAAACATAAAGCTAGAATTATAAAGTGTTCATTAAGCTCACATGGTTTAGAGGCACATCTATTTGTTCTGATCACCTAACAAATATCCAGACCAAATTTAAGACCCAAAAAATACAGATGTTGTCATAGTCCTTACAGCAAAGGAAGCCTTCTCTGTTAGCAAGTGCCTTTTACTGAGGGAAAACAACAGTTAAGCAGCAGTAATGAACTACCCTTCAGCAATTTCTAAAAGCTAGATTAAAGTCAACAGAAGTAGGACTCAAGAAAGCAAGAGCAGTATGAACTACTGTATAAAAGAGACAAAGCAAATACGGTTGAATAGAGAACAGTGAAAACTGAATAAAGGTAAAAAAAAAAAAGATAAGAGATTATTTTAGTCAGTGATAGGATTATCATATAATTCTGTTCCCTTCTATTTCCCTGAATTTACAAAGAGCAAAAATACAAACGGATTCATTGCATTTAAGATAGAGCAGTGTCCCGTTTCCCAAGGACCAAAAGTAGCATGAGAAGAAGTTTGTGCCTGTTCCTCAGGGATGTAATTATGTGACATCTTCTCACAAAAGAAAATCAAAATATGGGTTTAAAATGTACAGTGATAAAACCTTTTATGCCCGATACTAGACTGAATTATCTCCCTTGACGTCCTCTATTACACCAAGCTACGGTTTGCCTACGAGTGCAAGAAAAGCCTTTTTTACAGCTTGAATACATTACTATATACTCCTAATATGGATCACTGTTTTGCCTGCAAAATTTAAAGTAAATGCCTTAAAATCATGACTACATTAGGAATCTTCTATTTTTCACACCACTAATCTTTAGTCTTGGGGAGTGGAGGCCTAGCGGTTAGAGAAGTGTGCTTGCGCTCTGAGAAAGCTGCAATAACCCAGTTCGATCCCCGTAGTTGCCGTGGGTGCTGTAAAAAAAAAAAAAAAAAAAAAAAAGCTGCCCACTGCTCCCTAAGGGATGGGTTGAATGCAGAAGACAAATTGTGTTGGAATGTACAGTTGCAATTACAAATTAAGCTTGCTTTCTTTATTATTGGAAGTGTTTTACAGATTTAAGACAGTTTTCCGTTACATGTCCAAAGGTGTTTGGCAGTTGCTTCTGCTCCAATAGATTTTTTTTCCTCACATTTTCCTGTCATTACCAAAATTATTTGTAATTGCTAAACACCGAGATAACGAGAGAGAGAAGGGCAGATTGTGCAGATATCATGTTTTTGTGAGTTTCTGATTCAAAACATTTGGGTTAAATGGAGGAAAAACTGTTGATGTGTTTTAAGGCAACACCTCAAACAAACTTCTTCTTTTTGTGTGTATTAATGAAAGAAAACAGACAAGTAAAGAATCATGGACATTGTAAATCCAACAGATCCATGGGTACATTTTCCAGATTTTCATTTGTCCAAAAAGATTATATATAGCCATAAATACCATGGGAATGTCCAGCCTAATCCGGGATGGATGGAGATAGGAGAGGAATGTGTTTTGGTGAAAGATGTGTTTAGCAACCTCAAAATAAAAGCAAAAGACAAAGTGAAGTTCCTTGCTGAGATTGGTAGGAGTGTGCCATTATCTAGAATGAAGTGACTCTTATACCAGCATGAGCTGAGAGACCACTCAGAGAGAAAGAAGCCATTGCTCCAAAAAAAACATAGAATGGCATATTACTGTCTGCAAATGCCCTCAGGGACAAAGACCTTAATTTATGGGCCTGTGGTCTGACATAACTAAACACCACCACTGTGTTCCCTGCACAGGCAGAAGGAAGCTGTGCTTATTTTTTTATTTATTCAGACCAACTAGAGTGGAACCTGGTGGTGCAGGGCCAAGCAGGTGGAATAGGGTAGAACCGGTGTAAAAAAGGGTCAAGGAGGTGTAATGCCATTAGCTAAACTAATTGTGCATTCTCCATCCTGTTTCCCCGGAGGCCAGATGAGTGTCAGGATATGGATACAGCTCTCACCCTTTGTCTGTTTGACCTATGCTGTCTTCCTCCTGCCACTCGCTGGACCGGAGTGGTACTGCAGTTTTCCTCACAATTTCCCCATAAGTCATTGGACTGTTTTACATAAATGGCCCCAAGCAAATGGAAATGCTTCAAACTTAAAAGCCCCGGGCTTTGGTTTATCCGGGAAACCAAAGCCTGGGGCTTGCAATGGAAAGGGGCTATTGACAAACTGCTGCTTTGATAGGCTTCCTTTGTATTTTTTAAATGATGAAATGCTCCATAGGAAGTGCCTTTGAGTAATAGAAAAATGGATTTATGTCAACTTTGATCCATGTAAAAGATCAGTTTTATTTACAAATATGTTCTAGCAGTTTTTGTCCTTTGTGCTATGGCAACAGCGATGACCCAGAGTAGGAGCAAACAAACTTACTGTGCTAGAAGATGATGGTGCATCACCTGCTGCAAATGTTCAGATGGCTTGGACTATGTTAATTTTTTGCCTTTGTTCAGGCACCTATTGCGGTAACAAGAGGACTCACGCAGCACCTGAAGTTGTGGGAAACTAACTCAGCACTGAAAGTGTAGCCCAGACCTCATCTTAACATATCTTTGTTCTTCTCCAGAAACCTAAAATTAGGTTTTCTGGAAGTTGTGTCATACACTTCTCGATATTTCATCTTGTATGTGGACCATTTGCTGGGCCTTCACCAGTCTTGTTACTTTGTTGAGCTGTTGTGGATCAAACAAATTTTGTATACACTTGAATTTGAGACATGTGTTACAAGTAACTTCAAACTGGAAGACTCACCCTAGCCACTCCTGCATGCCAAGATTGTCTTGTCACGAGCTTGTGCTCCAGACAATCTGTGTCAAATCTTCATCCTACTTCAGCCAATCATCCTGCAAAAACCTTGTTTATAAAGCTCTCCATCCATGGATTCTCCTACTCTTCAGCTGAGCTTTGGCCCACCTCCACCCCATCTCCTCCTTCTCATTCGCAAGCTCCACCTGGCTTCCATCTCTCCTCTGGCGTCCACCACCAGTGTCCAGACCCCGGGAGGAAGACTTCACTGATCCTAATCCGAAAATGACCATCCAAACTCAGTCATTCGTACCTTCCACGTCTTCTGCCGGGGTCCGAGCGCTGAATAACTTTTCTGAATTTTGTTAATAAATCTAATTGCCTCTTCTGTCTATGTTAGTCTCTCCAGGTTTAAATTGACAAATACTCCACATTTTGTCATTGTGTAGCTTACTGAATATTGTAAAAATCTTATTTGAAAAACTATTAAAGGATATTGCAGACATTTATGAAATAGATAAACATTTTGAATATAGATACTGCATTAGTGGTAATTTGCTGGTCTCTACTGAACAATTAAGGTTACTTTATTTACTATAGGCTCACCATTTGAACAGGAAGTTATTTTAATTGCATTTTTGTAATAAGAAAGTAAATACTATCTATAGAATTTTTTAAAATTTTTTAACACATCAATGCATTGGGACATTACAGTATTTAAAAGCATAATTTGTCCCCTATGAAATTTAGAGTTCTGCTAACTTCTCTTTTTCTTTTAAAAAGGTCTATATAGCAAAGTTGCAGTTTTTGATGAGTTGTCTAGAGTGACACTAGAACGGAGGGGGCAATCACCAGATAAAAACATTTCTTGTCTGTCAGATGTGCCTTTAATAAGTTTTCTATTGTTTTATCCATGCTCAGTCATTGTTGGTGCCACCTGCTTGCTTCTGAGAATGGGGAGATTTAACATGCTTTATGAGTGAGAACACCATATTTTGTCCCACCCAAACATTTTGATGATTATCTGCATTATGGTTGGTTGGGTGGCTCCAAAAAGAGTCTCACCCAGGGTGCTATGTATACAAAAAATGTCACTGATGCAGCATTAAATAATTAAAAAAAATTATCAATACATTGGAGCTATATTTTATATACTTCCTTACTTCAGTGACATGGGAAAGCTACACATGATTCATTGCTTTTCTTTGCCCTTGAACATTTTCAATAAATAGTTTGAAACTTTTCCACCCACACATCAAAAGCTGCAAGACAGATTTAAACTGAAGACTCATCACACCGTCACATGATTTAATGAGGTTTGGGCGTATTATTTTTATTTCTTGTGCAGGCCATGGTTATGTGAAAAAACTAAATTAACTCTGCAAAGCCTAACATTTAGAGTGCTCTTAGGTCAGAATACAATGCTGAAGCAGATTGAGCTGAGTAACTGAGTAGTACTGAGTAACATGGAGAGCTGCCTTTAAGTGGCGAAGATTATAATTAGAAATGTTATGTAATTCTGCTTAGCAGAAATTTATTGTAATTTCTCGTCTTTAGGTGTCAATTGTATCTCTGTCTGATGTTATATAACATCCGCGAACGTAGTCCCAAACTTGTCTTATGACGATCAGTCTGTTTCTATTTTATTCCAGACTGAATTTTACTTCCATCAAAACAAAATCATTATGCTCTGCTTTCTGCACCGTGGCGTGGGGTGGAGAGAAGAGCACCGTGGTGCTCTGCTTTCAGACAGTGCTCATACATTTATCAGATGAGACAGCATTTAGAAATAATACATTTACGGGTAATGACAGCATTGTGGCCACCACCCTCAGCGGTGTTACAGATGTTTCTTTCAAAATCAGTTTGTTCCAAAACTCGGACTTGAGTTTACTTCAGTAAACAAATTAATAAATCACAGTCTTGAATTGGACTGCGGTCAAGTTGGTATTAAGTTGAATATTGGATATTTAGGCTCTGCAGCTTCGGGAGGCAACGAGCAGACAGAGAGCGGCAGCCCCAGAACAGCATCCCTGTTTTGGTTCGAATAGCAAGTAATCTCCGCCGAAGCTGTGGAGCACAAATATCCAATATCCAACCCAAAACTACCTTCACCATGGTTCGACTTGGGGTTATAATTGTGTGGTACCTCCCCATCAATGAACTTCAGCCACTCTGATTCTCTCAGAATCGTTTTTGAGCAGCCTCAGACATAAAAGCTCCCCTTTTCAGTAGCCATCCTCAGCTCGAGTGAAGCAGTCAGACATGCTAGCCCAACTCACGCCATTAAATGAGCTGGCTGATGCATCAGCTGGGGGGGAGGAGGAAAGAATGAGTGGGGAGGGGGAAGGCTATTTGCTTGATATTGTGCTCTGATTGGAGAATATGAATTACATAGAAAGATAAACTGCTTTCTGATCTGACTGTTTGTGAGCAAAGAAACAAAGCTGACCGCCCATGAGCAGATCCTTTGGTATCCATTCTTGACATTCACACGGCCTTATTAAAGCACAAGAGATCATATTATTCCCCGAAAACCACAGAAATGTTTTTATTTATTGTCATGGCCCCTTTAAAAATAAGCCTAGCATATGTTTTCTCATCCCATTTACTTAATTTTAAACACATGCTTTATATGGATACCAGCTCCATATGCACAAATAGGATGTCTGGTTCATTCAGCAACTGAGATTGGTAGAAACAAGGTGGCTACAAGTGTCAGAGCGGTGAATAAGCAAGTTATTTATTCTACTGATGTTATAGTGTAGAACTTACTACACAGAATTATGGCAATAAAATAAAAAAAACATTAAAAATAGGCTTCAGCAGAAGGAACCAACAATAATGATTTTACAAGTTGTCTCTACATCAAATAGCTCTCTACCACCTAATTTTTTTTATTTCTCCAGGAAAAAAAAGGGATGACTTTCTTATATACCTTAGTGTGTATTTAAAGGTACAACTATGGATCTTTTAAAATGCAGATAAAAACTGTTTGAAAAGGCTTTTAGTTGAATGTTTATTTTCATTGCATATATTTTATTTATTTTATGTTTTTTATTGGCGCTTCATTTTAATGGTTCCATATGCTTTGTAATGGTTTTATCTGTGAAAGACACTTAACAATACACTTTATCTACATGTTAGCAATTTGACTGTTTTAATTTACTTCTCATATTTTAAGTGTCACCATGTAGCAGTGGGGCCTTTTTGCCAACCAGAAGGAGATTAAGAGTGAAGCAGACGCTTCTGACATCACGCTACAAAGGGTCCGTTTTCCCAGCCATTAGCATTTCCACAGTCGTCTCCTTTTAGTCATTCTCATCTCATTTTCATTAAAAAAACATTGCTAACGCATGCATTCATTATTCAGATAACACTCGCCAGGTTTTCTTGAAGGCATGGAAATGCAAGGCAAGTTTATTAATATGATGTCACACATTATGCCTTGTGGATAGCATAACAAAACCATTGTGCTGTCTACAGTGCACACAGTGTGACATCTACCATTGACATGCTCAGTTTAAAGGCCTTATAACACTAACCCTGCACTGTGCAACATGGAATAGTTTTAAGATATTGCAGATATTCGGTATTGACTCTAATTGCAAACAACTGAGTGTAAGATTCTCTATCCTGCTTTTTTGTTATCAGAGAACCAGACAGAAGAGTTAAAGAAAAGGAATGTGTAGCAACAGGGAAACTGTTTCAGAAAGTATGCAGACAGAGCTATAGATCTGCAGATGGTAAAACAGACAGCTAACTGGTGGACAGACGGGCAGGTAATTAGCCAAACAGACCAACAGAAAACAATGGTGTTATAAAATGATACCAGCCTACAGCTATTAAAAAAGGGGGTTACAAGACAGCTTGTCAAAGGCTTGACAGCAAAACAGTTATAAAGAAAAGCTCTAGCAAAACAGATTGTCATACACATGGTGATCCAACCTGCATGACAGATGTATGAAGAGCCAGCATTTAAGATAGTCAAGGATAAGAAAAGTAGATGACAAGACAGATCATCCTACAGACCCGCAGGTGCTCCTCAATGGTGCATTTCCCTTTTTTATTATCTACCCATCATGATGGTGAGAGCGCACTTCTCCAAACTGTCAGAAACAATGAAAAGACAAAAGGGCGTGTAACTGTGTACATTGCATTGACACTCACCAGCCCCTTTATAAGGTGCATCTTTTCATCAGCATGGTGACACACATAGCAATGCAGCCAGTCACAACGCAGCAATGCAATGCATGCAGGAGAAGGACTTGTTAAAGTTCAAACCGAAGTTTTAGGATGGGTAAGAAAGAGGATTTATGTGACACTGAAGGTGATGCAATTGTTGGCTCAGGAAGGCTTTGCCTGAATATTTTAGAATCTGCTGATCAACTGAGATTCTCCACAGCCCCCTCTCAGGTCTACACAGCAGGAAAGAATAGAACGTATCCAGTAAACCACAAATGTGTACACACAAATGTCTTGCTGATGTAAAAAGAGAAGATGCAGACAGGTTCAAGATGATAAAAAGCTCTAATAAGCACTCGTTTAAGCTAAGGAATGCAGAAGACAGTCTCTGACTGCACAGTACATCAAATCTTGAAGCAGATTGGCAACAGCCACTCTGGGTGCCACACCGTGCAGCTAACAAAACAAAACTGAGTCTACAGTTCATACAGGCTTGCCAAAACTGGACAAAAGCGCCAACATTGGAAAAAACATTGCCTGGTCTGATGAGTTTCAAATTGAGCTGCAACAATCAGGTGGTAGTGAAAGGATCCATCCTGCCTAATGTTAATGGTTACGGTTGGTGGTGGTGGTCTAATGGTGTGAAAAGCTTTTATCATTTTAAACAGATTTCCTGAACTTGATTGTTAGTCTTACTTAAAAAGGGGAGCTTTGAGATAGGCCTGTACTTCTGCAGTAGTAATTTGTCTAAATTGTTCTTTTTTTCACTCCTGGAGTCTTCCATAGGCAATTCTATTGCCAAAAGGGGGTTCAACCCGGTACTAGCACTACGTATATGAAATAAAGTGAACAGCTGGTATTGATTTACATCGTGAACTGTCTTTCTGTCCAAACAAAACTTTGATCATTCAAGTGCTATGAATTAAATCTACATTTCTCCTAGATTGCACTCTTTCAAGTAGGACGAAGTTTAGCTAGTAATCAAAAATACTAATGTGACCAAAGGCAAAAACAATATTTAGTCTTCATACTTTTGCTTCATTTCTAATTACTATACCCACAGCATTTTGAGCCTCTCCAGTGTAGTTCAAGAAAGGTCTGTTCCACAGAGATGTCATGGTATAAATAACACCACTAGTGGAGGAAATCTAAGAATAGACCCAGTTCTGGAGGGAGGAACACAAATTAGCTAATTGGGGTTTAAATGGACTCTTTATAAAGGCCCTATGCATGCCAAATACAGCAACGAGATCATGTTTTTTCCTCACCCTTTTTAAGTGAGTTATCTTAAAATGGTGAAAACATGGGTGCGAGCCTCTGTGGATGATATCTTTTTTTTTATTTCCTATAGTTTTTTATTCTGTGTAATCTGCAGATATTGGCCTACTTTGAGATTTCAGCAGAGGCCCATTCTCTGCTGGCAAACACGATGGTTTTGGAACATTTTCAGTTAAAGCAAGTGGCTGAGGGTATACAAAATTCATGTTTACAAGAAACATTCAGCATTTGATTGAATTACTCGACTTTACTTACCATAGTCACTCTCGTAAAAGATGATAAACTTTTGCCAGTGAAACTCTGAGACAAGGGTAAGCAGGACGTCGTTGATACGAACAGGTGGACGGGCAGCCAGTGTGTAGCTCTCTCCATCTGGGCTGGGGTTGAGCTGGCAGGCGGTGCGGGGTCCACCATCTCCGTTTCTTTGGATGAAGAGGTGGGGGATGTGCATTGCATCTGTTAGAGACTGCAAGGCACTTGCAGCTGCACAACCCGTAGACGTAACCAGAGCAAGGATCCCCTGGTTCATTAATTCACACGCTAGACAGAAGAAACGAGATAAGAGTGTTAGGAGCACAGATTGAATTAAAAAAAAAGGGAGGAAAAGCTCAAAGAAAGTCACAATTTGGCATGGGTCAGTTGCTGGCATCATGGTATGCTAAGGTTTTAACGAGTTATGGTCTCAAAACCCAAAGTATTTCATATTATTATCGTGGTTTAAAGTCCTTTAATGTGATGCCAGATGCATCAGTAAACACAAAAGCTATTGTTTTCAGCAGTAAAACTATAGCTAAAGATTGTCTCACAGCATGTACATTGCAAAGATTCAACACAAATGCCTTTGATGTTTACAACTGTCAAAGAAATTTAATTTTGGTGTTCTGTCACTAAAGGTGACGGGAGAACAGATAAGTAATAGCTGTAGCCAGCACTGTTCTTCTGGTTCTAAATTACTTCTCTGTGAAACTGAATTACCCACTTTAAAGTCAGAGGAACTTGGTAACATCCATGGATATCAAAGAGTTAAAACATGAGACACCTGTCTCAAAGGAGCATAAACCACACACAGCAGGGCCTTGCTTCCCAACTTAAAAGTTGTTGACAATCTATGTGGAGCCCGGCTGTTTTTAGTTTTACTTCACAAAATGAAACATTTACACCATAGTGTACACAGACAAGAAATTGAAAATCCTTTACACTTAATGATAACAGAACATATAATGCTTAGCTCTTTCTCTCTCCACAAAACCTAATATAACATTTGATTGTCAATGGAAAAAAATACAACCTCCCTAACAGGGCCTTTTTCATAGCTAAACATCTACCATGGTAATTGGTTGTTACCCTTTAAAAAGCAGTGGAAACACAGGGAGTTAACAATGGCCCTGGTTACTGGAAGAGTTTCCCTTTATTAAAGTAACACTGTTTTAAAACCACAGCCTGCAAGGCACGAGTAGGTCTGTTGACCCCTTACTGCCTTGTTAAAAAATTATCATTTGTGCTGTCAAGCAGAAGCTAAATTTAAATATGTCATGTACAAAGATAATTTAGACATGATACAGCATTGTGTATAAATGGTCATGCCAGTCATGAAAGACATTTCCAGTCTCGCGGGTGTTGCTAAACAAGCCTTTGGCAATGAATTGCAACATCATTTTCTAAAAAAATCCATTTTGGTCAATCAACACACCAGAAAAGAGCTTCCACTACAATTCTTTCTGTGGAATATAAATGTGGCAAGCCCTTTTACTCACATTAGGCCAGTTTGTTGACACACATAATGAGAAAAAAATACATCAGTTATGTCGAAAACCACAAGTGCCGTATTTTAAGACAGGGCTTTTTACGGGTTTTTTTTTCAGGATCTGATTCAGAGCTGATTGGGTGAACTAGCTTTCAATCTATTGGTTGTGGAGGTATCAAGGCTGACAGACATTTAAAGATGATTTTGTAACGGTAGTCTGAATGGGCAGATAGCCTGACTAATACGTTAAGATCAGCTTGTTATACTTGCTACACTATAAAAATGAAAAACTCATACAAGACACATATGTAATTGAAATCTATGAATACATTTAGTATTAGCATTACATGTTATAACTTTAATAATCAATATGTCATACAGGTTTACCAACAGAAGGAATCATTTCTAATCTGGTTTCTAATCTGTTTTTTAAACAAAAGCAGTCAGGAAATGTTTTTCAATTTTGTTTTGTGTGAGTTTTGCTATAAAACCACAGGGGTTACCATAGCATGACACTCATATCAGTCAATGTTCAGTGGTGGGGCAAGAAAAACATAAAAAAATTACAAGGAAAATAAACTTGTTCTCAGGATTAGATAACATTGTTAAATGAGTACGCTAAAGCTGGTTATTAGTGGATCCCACTGAGAAATTGAGGATTACATTGAAGCCTCAGCATGTGGGAGGCAAATCACAGAGAATGCATGGAGTTTAAACTGTAGTTGCATCCTAATATCTGCAGATAAAGGGGTTTGGGGGGGGCATAATCTAATCCTTGTCTACAGACAACAAGGGTGTCACGATTTGGGTTTTGTCTTGGTTTATGTTATCAGATTTATTAGTTAAGTTTCTGCTTTTGGGGTCTTGTTTGGTTTTGTTTTAGACATGTTGTTCTGTTTAGGTTACCTGTTTTCCACCTGTCACTTTATCAGTTCTGTTTGGTCTCCCCTCAGCAATCTGTCAGCTTTCTTGCCTTGATTAGATCCACCTGCTCACTTATAATTAGTCTTCACTCCTGTTCACCTGTTCACTCCCCTATATAGTCCTGCCACAAACCTCTGCAATCTGCCAGATCATTAACGAGCCACGGTGAGTTTAGTTCCAGCATTCTTATTCTGATTGACCTGTTGACGATATCCCGAGAGCCTTTTTGATTCTGAGCCAGCCTGTTCCCTGATCTGTTTTTCCTGCCCTGTCTGACTGATTTACCGGTTTACCGACTAGTTTCTGTCCTATGGTTATCCGAGCTTGCTTTGCCCTGTCTGTACCTCTGCCTATTTTGGACTGCTTTTTGTGTACCGGATTTTGGACTGCCCTTTTGACTATTGAGCTCGCCTGTTCCTGTTTTCATTATTAAAATCCTGTTTTTTGCCTTAACCTCACTTGTTGGGTTTGAATACTGGGTTTGCCTGATTCACGATCATAACAGAATGATCTGGCCTAACTAAAACCTATCGCCCAACAAGTTTTTAGAGGTTTTTTTTTTTTTTTCCCCTCCACACGCTATGGCTTGGGAGGGTTCCAGATTGGCGTTCTGTCCCCCTGGTATCGGTCCCAGACGCCATCTCTCCAGCAGCCGCAGCAGCAGTAACCCGCTGCCTGCTCCGAGTTTACGATTGGGAGGGCTCTTTGTCACAAATTCAGATTCAACTCAGAATAGAAGGGATCACTCACCCAGCGACACCGCTGTCGGCTCTGCCCATGGGTTTTATCCAGAACCAACTTTGTTTATGGAGGTCGAAGCGGAGGTGGTGCGGGATCTTCGCCCGGATCTTTTTTTCTCTCTCCCTCCAGAGGAGGAGATGCAGGGAACGCTGTGGGCTCCACCGATCCCGGCTCTACCGACAGAATTAAACCTCCAGCAAGTCCTGCCGTCCCGCCGTCGGAGGAGGGGACGGAAACCTGTGGGTCGCTCCTTCACCCGTTCTGTTCGGCCGACAGGCGAGTCAGTACCGCGCCCGTCCGTTGCCACTTCCTGCCCAGTGGATCGGAGTCCGGTGCTCCCCAGAGCTGAGCAGCCCACAGCGCCTCCTGGTGGCGCCCGTGATGCTGAGGATCTGGCTCTGGAGGACCAGTTAAGAGCTTTTGCCCCTATTATTAAGGACCTTAGGGAGGCTCTTTTCTGCCGGTATTCAGAGGAGCTGGAGGCAAAATTAAAGGAGGTCGAGGGGCACTATAGAGCAGCTCTCCAGGGTTTCTATAGTGGACTCAATCCTGTCCCCAAGGGTCCAGCCGACGCCCCGGCACCTGCACCTGTCCCAGAGGACTCGCCTCCTACCTCAGCTCCAGTGCCGCCCTCCGGCAGCTATAAGGCAGCACTGTCTGCGCAGCCGGCCCAAGACGCTGCAACCCCGGAGGGTCCACAGCCGACCCGAGACGCTGCAACCTCGGAGGGTCCGCAGCCGGCCCGAGACGCTGCAACCCCGGAGGGTCCGCAGCCGGTCCGAGACGCTGCAACCCAGGAGGGTCCGCAGCCGGCCCGAGACGCTGCAACCCAGGAGGGTCCGCAGTCGGCCCGAGACGCTGCAACCCAGGAGGGTCCGCAGCCGGCCCGAGACGCTGCAACCCAGGAGGGTCCGCAGCCGGCCCGAGACGCTGCAACCCAGGAGGGTCCGCAGCCGGCCCGAGACGCTGCAACCCAGGAGGGTCCGCAGCCGGGCCGAGACGCTGCAACCCAGGAGGGTCCGCAGTCGGCCCGAGACGCTGCAACCCAGGAGGGTCCGCAGCCGGCCCGAGACGCTGCAACCCAGGAGGGTCCGCCGCCGGCCCGCGACGTGGGAACCCAGGAGGGTCCGCCGCCAGTCTGCGACGTGGGAACCCAGGAGGGTCCGCCGCCAGTCTGCGACGTGGGAACCCAGGAGGGTCCGCTGCCAGTCTGCGACGTGGGAACCCAGGAGGGTCTACCACTGGCCCACGATGAGGGGGTTCAGACGAGCCCTCTTTCAGGCCGCAACTCGGGGGCTCATCGGGACACTGGGCGCCGTGGCCCTCGCCCAGACGACAAGCGGCGCCGTGGCCCTCGCCCAGACGACAAGCGGCGCCGTGGCCCTCGCCCAGACGACAAGCGGCGCCGTGGCCCTCGCCCAGACGACAAGCGGCGTCGTGGCCCTCGCCCGAACGACAAGCTCCGTCGGGGGCCTCGCCGAGAAGACAAGCACCCAGAGCCCCATGGAGACTTAGAGGCCCCTGGACCTCTTCGGAAGCTCTTACCCCCTCATCTTTGGCTTGACAGCCAATTTCCCAAGTGGCTGACCAAACTATCTTTGTCGGAGGTTCTGGAAGGGTTATTGATGAGGTTCTGGGTGTTAAAGGGTCTGGGAGCATCTGAAGTCTGTAGCCCGGGGCCTCCTGAACCTGAAGTCTGTAGTCCGGGGCCTCCTGAACCTGAAGCCTGTAGCCCGGGGTCTCCTGAACCGGAAGCCTGTAGCCAGGCCCCGTCTGAACCTGAAGCCTGTAGCCAGGCCCCGTCTGAACCTGAAGCCTGTAGCCAGGCCCCGTCTGAACCTGTAGCCTGTAGCCAGGCCCCGTCTGAACCTGTAGCCTGTAGCCAGGCCCCGTCTGAACCTGTAGCCTGTAGCCAGGCCCCGTCTGAACCTGTAGCCTGTAGCCAGGTCCCGTCTGAACCTGTAGCCTGTAGCCAGGTCCCGTCTGAACCTGTAGCCTGTAGCCAGGCCCCGTCTGAACCTGTAGCCTGTAGCCAGGTCCCGTCTGAACCGGTAGCCTGTAGCCAGGCCCCGTCTGAACCTGTAGCCTGTAGCCAGGGGCCGTCTGAACCTGAAGCCAGTAGCCAGGGGCCGACTGAACCTGAAGCCAGTAGCCAGGGGCCGACTGAACCTGAAGCCAGTAGCCAGGGGCCGACTGAACCTGAACTCTGTAGCCAGGCTCCTCCTGAACTCTGTAGCCAGGCGCCTCCTGAACTCTGTAGCCAGACGCCTCCTGAACTCTTTAACCAGGCCTCTCTTCTAGCTCTTAGTCCGGCGTTGTCTCCAGCCTTTAGTCCGGCGGCAGGTTCTGTTCTTTCTCTCTCCAGACGTCGGTTCCTGAGGGTCCGGTTCTACCGACGGTCCCCGAGGTTGCTGCTCGGCCGCCGGCCTATGAGAGACCTGCTCCGCCGCCGGTCTATGAGAGACCTGCTCCGCCACCGGCCGCCGGACATCGTTGCTAACCGGGGCCGTCCTTCAGGACACCCGCCGGATTACCTGTCTCACAGAGGTCGTCCGCCGGAGAACCTGACACGCCTAGGACGTCCGCCGGAGAACCTGACACGCCTAGGACGTCCGCCGGAGAACCTGACACGCCTAGGACGTCCGCCGGAGAACCTGACACGCCTAGGACGTCCGCCGGAGAACCTGACACGCCTAGGACGTCCGCCGGAGAACCTGACACGCCGAGGACGTCCGCCGGAGAACCTGACACGCCGAGGACGTCCGCCGGAGAACCTGACACGCCGAGGACGTCCGCCGGAGAACCTGACACGCCGAGGACGTCCGCCGGAGAACCTGACACGCCGAGGACGTCCGCCGGAGAACCTGACACGCCGAGGACGTCCGCCGGAGAACCTGACACGCCGAGACCGTCCTTCGGGACGTCCGCCGGAGAACCTGACACGCCGAGGCCGTCCTTCGGGACGTCCGCCGGACAACCTGACTCGTCGGGGCCGTCCTCCTGGACGACCGCCTGAGAACCTGACTCGTCGGGGCCGTCCTCCTGGACGACCGCCTGAGAACCTGACTCGTCGGGGCCGTCCTCCTGGACGACCGCCTGAGAACCTGACTCGTCGGGGCCGTCCTCCTGGACGACCGCCTGAGAACCTGACTCGTCGGGGCCGTCCTCCTGGACGACCGCCTGAGAACCTGACTCGTCGGGGCCGTCCTCCTGGACGACCGCCTGAGAACCTGACTCGTCGGGGCCGTCCTCCTGGACGCCCGCCTGAGAACTTGACTCGTCTTGTTTTGTTTGAGTTTTTATTTGGACATTTATTTGATTCTAGCCCTCCGTCCTGTACCTCCCTCCACCCACCCGAGCTAGTCTGTTTTGTTTCTGAGGCCGTCTGGAATCCGGCCTTGAGGAGGGGGTTCTGTCACGATTTGGGTTTTGTCTTGGTTTATGTTATCAGATTTATTAGTTAAGTTTCTGCTTTTGGGGTCTTGTTTGGTTTTGTTTTAGACATGTTGTTCTGTTTAGGTTACCTGTTTTCCACCTGTCACTTTATCAGTTCTGTTTGGTCTCCCCTCAGCAATCTGTCAGCTTTCTTGCCTTGATTAGATCCACCTGCTCACTTATAATTAGTCTTCACTCCTGTTCACCTGTTCACTCCCCTATATAGTCCTGCCACAAACCTCTGCAATCTGCCAGATCATTAACGAGCCACGGTGAGTTTAGTTCCAGCATTCTTATTCTGATTGACCTGTTGACGATATCCCGAGAGCCTTTTTGATTCTGAGCCAGCCTGTTCCCTGATCTGTTTTTCCTGCCCTGTCTGACTGATTTACCGGTTTACCGACTAGTTTCTGTCCTATGGTTATCCGAGCTTGCTTTGCCCTGTCTGTACCTCTGCCTATTTTGGACTGCTTTTTGTGTACCGGATTTTGGACTGCCCTTTTGACTATTGAGCTCGCCTGTTCCTGTTTTCATTATTAAAATCCTGTTTTTTGCCTTAACCTCACTTGTTGGGTTTGAATACTGGGTTTGCCTGATTCACGATCATAACAAAGGGAAGAACCTCTTGAAGACAAAAGATGAATAAGAGCTGCAAAAGTTCAGGCAAAACAGAATGGAACAAGATGTGCGGGAGGAATCAAACAAAGATCCAGAATATGTTAGTGGGATGAAAGAGCTGGGATGACCAGCAGAAGCCTCGCGCGAGTCTAATCTAAATGCTATCTCCATGATCTCACTGTTTCATGTACGTTGATGGTAAAAATGAGTAAACAGGAAGGGATTAAAACTGCAGACGCATGTTTGTATTGTCCAGTAGGTTCCTAGGATTGTAACATTTTGATTTGTAAATCTCTTTTATGTGTGTCAACAAGCACAATGCAAAATGCCAGATACCTTTGTAAGATGAAAATTTGAAACCAACATAGATTTATGTCAGATTGATGTTAAATATTTAGGACAGCTGCAAGACAATGTCTCAATAACAGGCCTGCTTTATCAGAAGCTAAACAACTCTCAAAACTACAACTTTGTTGTTTTTTGCTATCTTTTTTTAAAGATCAATGTTTATACCTTGTGTAACAATAGCTTTTGTAAGTTAAGCAAAGCAGTATATTCAGTTTTCTTTCAATACACAAGACATTTTACTCTGTGTTTGCATAACCTTTTTCAAGAGTGTGTAAACTATAAGGAAGTACAAATGTATTTTTGTCAGCACACACTAACGGGCAAACTTACTGCAAAAGGAAAGTTATGGGAGTCCAACTACAAGTTTCTTCTCTAAAATGAATAGCATATTACCCCTCTGAAGGGATTGTCCACTTCTTACAAATGAAAGCCAAATAAAAAAAATATTGCCATATTTCCCTTACACGTATTGGGACTGCTTGAACTTTTAAAAACTTTGTCAATTTATAAATACAAACTTCAATGAGTTTTATAAGGATATGATGTGATAGACCAACACAAAGTAGTGCAAAGTGGGAGAAAAAAGTTGCAGTTTCTAAATAAAAAACAAAAATCTGAAATGTATGGCATGCACATATTTCCATGCCACCAGACTCCCTATCAAGTCTTTTGTATTTTGCTCTGTCCATCTTCCCATCGACTCTGATCAGCTTCTCTGTTCTCTGCTGAACAAAAGCATTCCCACAGCAAAATACTGTCATTTCACCATGGGGTGGTCTTTTCAGTTGTGTGCAGTGTTACTTTTCTACCAAAGATGGGTTTTTTAGACTAAAAAGTTAAATGTTGACATCTTCTGAGCAAAACACTTTCTCCATGTATATACTGTCTTCTACAAGAATATATCTATTGTTTAAAATATAATTAACATATATGGTACTATCCATCCATCCATTTTCTTACTCGCTTTATCGCCAGTCTGTCGCAGACACAGAGACAGACAGGACAAACAACCATTCACGCACACACTCACACCTAAGGACAATTTAGACAGACCAATTAACCTAACAATCATGTTTTTGGACTGTGGGATATATATATATATATATATATATATATATATATATATATATATATATATAGTAGATCCAGAACATCTTATATGCTATATCAAGTTCCCAATTCAAATAAACTACAAAAGCTTAGAAGAAATCGTGCACCAGCTATGTTCCTCCTGCTGCTGTCTCGGTATTCTACCCACAGTTTTCTTCAAGAGGGTTTTGCCTGTCATAACTTCTGGTTTAATTCAGATAATAAACACGTCCCTTCTTTCAGGTGTTTTCCCCCGTCCCTAAAAACAGCAATTATCAAACCACTCCTAAAAAGAACAATTTAGACAAATTAATACTGTAGAAGTACAGGCCCATCTCAAAGCTCCCCTTTTTAAGTAAGACTATTGAAAAAGCTGTGTTTCAACAATTAAACACCTTCTTAACAATGACCAGCCGTGTTGACGTTGTCCAGCCAGGTTTCCATGCTTACCATAGTACAGAGACCGCCCTTGTCAAGGTGTTCAGTTACATACATATAAATATTGACTGTGGAACAACCACAGTGCTGTCATGATTTAGGTTTTTGTTTATTTATTTTGGACTTTTCTTTGATCAGCCTTCACCTCTCAGCCACTATCCAATCAGCTCAGTCTCCTTCCAGCCAACACCTTGCTGTTAATCAGATCCACCTGCTGCACTAATTAGTGAACTCTGTTCACCTGTCTACATATGTCTGCCTCAGCCAACTCATCCCTGCCAGAACGTCTCTTCTCGTCTTGTCCGGTGTGATGTGCACTGCCTCGACCAGATCCTGTGTGCTCAGCCAGCTGGACTCTTCAGTTAAAAGTTGCCTGTGTCTGCATGCTGCAGAGGTCTGCCTGTTTCCCTGTGAGTTCCAGCTGCCTGCTCTGCCCGTTCTGGTGGTTCCCCGGTCCACATCGCCTGTTCTGTCACTATCTGCATCTTCCGGTCCCCTGCTCATCCCTGCCTGCCTGCACCATCTGCCATAACTCATGTGTTCAAGTCTGGTTCTGCTTGTCTGCCTCACCCGCCACTATTCATCTTTCACAATAAACCTTTTTAAAAGAAACGTAACTCTATAAAAGTTTTTACAGTTTTTATCCAGGATGTGTGGGGTCTATAAAGATGTTAGCTACTCTTTTGCACAGAGCAGACTGACTAACTGTGGTGTAGAAGATGACTGGAGGATGCTGTTTGTTCACTAATATTCTCTACCAAATCTCTGAGGCCTTCACAAAACAGCTGGATTCACAGAGAGATTAAATCACCCTGACATAGACATATCTATCAATTTGTTATTTTTGGTAACTTATTTCAGTGTGGAAAATTGAAAGGGGGCTGTATTAGAAATGCACATCACATTTTTCAGATGGTCTTTACTTGGAAAAACATGTATGCTTCCATCTCCAACTTTACAGATATGCACTGCTTTGTTTTGGTGGTGAGATGGGAGGAGATTTGATTCTTTAATAGTGGGTAGTGGGAATGAAGGAGAGCTAGGGCTCTGTTTCGGTTGTGAGGAAGAATGAATGACAGAGACAGCAGACTGTTAAATGTGACAAAGATAATTTCATCTGCTGACTGAAAACGCAAGACTACATAAAATCACTGAATCATTAGGCCAGAAAGTACAGGGAAACTAAATAACACACTGAAGAGAAACAGGTAAGTAGAGAACAATGAGGGAGAGAGGAAAATAGTTATAGCAGTGAAATAAAACCAGAATGGCAGAAAAAGATGGAACAAGGGATTTATACATGGGAATCGGGGAAAAAAAGTTTTCTTTTTCTTTTTTAACATTATTACTCAGAAGAAAACGAGAAATAACATGTTGTTCTCCTGAAAGTATGCTCCCGTTTACGGGAAACAGACAAAAAGACAATCCCATGTAAATGCAGAAGTCAGTAAAAAGGTATACGGCAGGTTTTCAGAATGCAGCATGAAATGTTTTCTCAGTAAGGAGTTATGCGATTGACAGTAGTACAAATGCAGGGGATTCTATAACTCTGATGCAATGTCTTAATGCATCAGTTGTCACCAATAACATGTTCGCGCCAAAAAACAGTGTGTTCCCAGGAGCTGATGTTTACTGAGCTGCTGCCCATTCACAATAAGCTTCACTGAGCTGGACATGATATTATTTTTAATAACATTCTAATCCTAAATATTCTGTCTCAACTCCCTTAACATTTAAATTAATACTGTTATTTGTATGATGTTTGCTTACAATCAAATAAGCTTGTATTATTTGATAGAAGTGTCGGTAGCTGACCTGAAAGACCACAATTGTCCACAGAGATCTTATCTTATCGGAGATCTTAAGAATTCAGTAATAAATGCAGAGATGAGGTTTTTCCTGGTTGATAATGAATTTTTTTTCGTCAATATGTGACCTTCTGATTGTGTTTTTAACAAGTTGGAATCCAGTATTTTCAGTATTTGACCTGCTGATCACATATCAGAGCTGATATAGGCAAAGTGGATAATTTAGATCTTTTGAAGATTATTGCATTTCTCATAAGCAAAGCAGTTAATTAATCTATGCCTTTTTTGTTGGAACAGATGGTGGAGAAAAACAAGGACTAGTTTAATTCTTTTGTTCTGACTTAAATGTTACGATTCATCCTCAAAATCTATGCTGACACAGTTTTTGTACTACAAAATTGTTGCATGTAATTGATGCCTCAGACTCAAAGAGAAAACACTGGCTAAATGTAGGGAATCATCGCCTAGAGGATATTATGGAATGAATGACATGGATTTATAATAAATCTTCCAATTTCAAAATGTCTGACTTTCATCACAGATGATTTTCTGTCATGCTGGGACCGAGAACAGCTTGGATTCCAAAACGACTTACCCTCTTCTCACTAATAGCAATCTGTATTTATGCATCTCATTTAAACATAGACCTTGTTTTCTGTCAGACAATACTTTTATCATCTCACGAGGGTGACTTATTTATTTTATTTATTTATTTTTGGTGGGGGGGGGGGGGGGGGGACTGGACTGAATAATTGAAAACAAAACAATTTAAAAAAAACTATATCAAAGTCAGAGTGTGTGACCCTTTTACTCAGAATTTTTAACGCATTACTCTCAGAGGCTAATATGCTTATTGAAGTCACAATGCCACAAATTTGCTCAAGCTAGAGCTTTGATTTTTGAAGTTTGAATTTTAAATCTATAATACGATTTTTTGAACTTATATGTTTTCCTTCCTGCCAGCTACAAAAACTATTATGGCTTCATTTTGAGAGTTGCGGCCTCTCTGCTTTCATCTCAATGCTTCTTACAGCAGACAGTGGCTAAAGTGTATCTGCAGTTATATTGGCTGCATTATGAACACCCCAGGTCCATTAGATCAACAGTGCTCCACTAACAGGTGGGAGAACTTCTCCACAATCAGTGACAAGATGATAAAAGAGGAATAATGAGTCTTAAACTCAGAGTGGACAAAGATCATCATTAATCCGCTGCCAGGTATCTGACATCTGCATTTAAAAGCTATTTATATACATGCATCTCTAAATAAATAGTCCCCTTTGGCAAGGACACTTTCAATGTATTCTAAAATCATGTTTCCACTTATTGAAACTATACCTAAACTTATTTGATAAATACATAGATTTTACATTGAAGAATAGATGGATGTCTAAAAGAGCCTACGAGTTAAAGCAGTGCCAAGGAAGAGGAGATTTATTTTGAGCGAGAAATTTCCTAATCCATCAACTAAATGTGAAGAGGCAGTAATTTTCTTAGCAGTTTATCAGTGGTTGGAGAATTCAATGAGTGAATTAATTTGTTATATTTTTATTTTTTTTTATAGACACTACGTACAAATGTTCAAATCACTGACAGAATTACTGTCAAAAAGAAATAGCTTTTCCCCCTTCATTTCAGGATATCTAGATTTAGACAGATCAACAAAAAAAAAAACACTTCTTAATCTATCACTTATGTGCAGAAGCTCCTAAAATGATTCCCACCCACTTTTTTTGTCAGCTATGCTTTGTTAGACAGTACAAAATGGACTAGTTTGAGAAAAGCTGAATAAATAAAGCTGAGTTAAGTTGACAACCAAGTGAAAACTATGAAGAGACTGAAAAAGGTCTCTAAGGTCTGTTTCCCTATGAAAATTGAATGTAAACAGTCTCTTGCTCTCATTTTACCAGTGTCATAGAAAGGATAGAAACAAACCACCAAACAACAGCTGTAGTGAATATTGCATAAGTTGGGATTTTGTAAATATTTCGCAGTCTAAATAGGACAATCTTAGTTTGCCTACCTAGACTGAGGGTAATTATTGTGTACAAAAGAGACTAAACACCAATTTAAATGTGACACCAGTCTTTCTGTAATAACAACTTCAGTTGAATAAAAATAGCTTAGAATATTTAATTTAGAAACCATCTGTATTATTTTGACAAAACAATCAAATAAAAAAAGCTTCTGACATTATTAGACTGCTCCATATTCAAAATAATAATAAAATCCTTTCTGAATCTTGTCATGAAAGTGTTATTTTCATATAATTTTACTTAAAACTGGATAAAACAAGGGGAACCAAGGAATTATCCACCATAACTTGAAAAGATTAAAGCAAATTTTATTTATTTTATACCCTACACGAACCCGATATCATAATACCTTGTGTTGTTCAGATTTAGGTCACTATTAAAGAATACAACAGTCAAATTGCTAGTAATTGCAAAAAACTACTGAACCCCTGTTCAGACTACCTGTCTGGCCAGACAGATTTTGATTTAAAATCTGTCTGGCCAAAATTTGTGTGTCCAATTTATTAAAAAACCAAGGCCTATTTTATGGTCCACAGTTTTTTTTATTTTGTTGAGTGTCTGTTGGAGAGTCTTGAAATTCAACAACTAAAATATTGTTGTTAAAGTGGTATACATACTTTTAAGCAAAATTCAATGTTTAAGAAGCAAGAGACAACCTTTCTTGCACATTCCGATGCTCATCATTAACTGCGAGCACATTGGAACGGGACATGAGTCTAATTTTCAAAGAGTTGAAGCAAAACATGCTATCGTTAGCACTTTAGCAAATGGTTCCGCATGAACAGATTTTCAGCAGAAGCAAGGCAGCAGTTTATTGAAGTCTGCAGTTGTATGTCTTGACTTAGTTTGTGTAGAATAAAATCACATCCTGCACAAACTTCTGTTGGGACAAAAAATATCAGTTGCTGTCAAGAAATAGGAAAACTGCAGCTTACAAAACATGAATGGTTATGTATGGGTATGTCTCAAAAAAATTATAATATTAAAAAGTTCAAGATTTTTGCCACTTATTTTAGTAAGTGAAACTCATATTATATTGAGTAAGTATGACTGAAATATTTAAAGTATTTAATTCTGGTATTTTTGATGTATTTACATATAAGTAAAAAATTTATTGCACCAAACAAATTTGAATATTGTGAGAAAGTTAAATATTGGAAACTCGTGTTACACAATAATAAGAAAATTAACTCATAACACCTGCAAAAGGTTTGCTGAGCCTTAAAAATCCTCTCAATATTGGTCAGTTGGCTACATGATCATTGGGAAGACTTGTGACTTGACAGATGTCCCTGACTCCCTTCACAAGGAGAGTTAGCCAGAAAAGGCCATCACCAAAGAAGCTGGACGTTCAAAGAATGCTTTATCTAAGCATGGTAGTGGAAAAAGATGAACCTACAGCAGAAGTAACCATAGTTTGGAGAGGACTGTCAAACAACACCCATTCAAGAATTTTGGAGCACTTCACAAGGAATAGAGTAAGGCTGGAATGAGTGTATCAAGAACCACTATGCACATATAAACCCTACACATGGGCTACAAATGTTGCATTCCTCATGCCAAGCCACGTCTAACCCAGACACTGGACTGTTGCTTGGTGTTTCAAAGTCCTCTTTTCAGATAAAAGTAGAGTTTGTATATCATTTGGAAATCAAGGTTCCAAAGTCTGGAGAAAGAGTAGAGTCAGAACAACAATGTTGCTTTAAAGTGGACATATGCAAAAATCCACTCACTTTGTTGTATACCTCATGGTTCTAGCAGTACAGAAAACTTCAATGTAGTTTCTCTATGTGTTAATTAGATATCTTTATTTTTGTTTGGGTCATATTTTTCAAGCTTTTCCATTTTCTCTATTATCTATTATGTTTTTTGAACAGTTTTATCACAGTATCTCCTGTAGAATTGCTAAACAAGGTCATGGACTTCTGGCTTAATAATTCCGTGAACCTGCCATTGTAGGTTTTTTTCATTGTGACTTTGTAGTCCAAGCTCAAACATGCCAACAAGTAGGTAAGTCAATCTGTTCGGTTGTTGAGTGTATTAACCCACACATTATTACACCGTCCCTTAGCATACTACATAAATGGGCAGACGGAGTGGAGTGGAACTCTCTGCGACGTGGAGGGGGACGGGGTGTGGAGTCACTTCTTTGTATTTAAAGAGACAGCACCAAAATGAATTACTCTCAGACAAACCTCTGAACAGTTGGGCAACAATAGTAAGGAACTCAGACCAAAGCATTGCAGTTCCGCTTTAAAAGGTGAAAAGGAAGGCATTAAATTATGACTCTTTAAGTGCAGTGGGACGTCTGTACAGTTAGTGATAAATTTGGGTGACGATATTATCTGCGTGCGTTGCTCCACTGTTTTCTGAAGTTCACAGTCAACACAGTCATCTTCCAGGAAATCTTAGAGCACCTTATGCTTCCTTCTGCTTACAAGCTTTATTGAAATGCTGGTTTAATTTTCTTGCAGGTCTCACCCCCTGCAAATACTGCCAAAGGTAACAAAAGCTGATTCACTTCCCTTGCACATCAGTAGTAACCTGACCCTAGCCAGATGAATTTCGTTCCGCTTAGTTCCGCCTAGCTTCACCCACATCCATCTGGGACCTCTTCCATAGAGAGTGATTTCTCCAACCAATTTTATTGTCCAGCCAATCAGGACGCAGGGCTGGAGTTTCATAGATGTGACGTAGTGGAGAAGCGACCGTGAGACTGTTTTGATTCAGACAACAATGGCGGCTCACATCGAGGAAGCAAGCGTTAACATTGATGCTGCTATTTCTTCCGTGTTGTCCAATCTACCTAATATTGTTTCATTAAAATAACATCAGAGAACGGCTCTGAAGGCTTTTGTTGGTGGAAACGATGTTTTTGCCCTTCTCCCGACCAGATTTGACAAGTTTTGTTTTCCGGGGCGTGCCCGTGGCGGAGCGGTTAGCGCGAACCATGTTAGGAGGCCTTTAGTCCTCGACGTGGTCGGCTCGGGATCGACTCCAACCCGTGGTGCTTTGCCACCTGTCTTCCCCCCTCTTCCACCCTCTTCCTGTCAGCTCACTGTCAATAAAACGCGTGCCACTAGGGCCGCAAACACATTTAACAAAAAAAAAAAAGTTTTGTTTTTTCCTGCGTCGCTCTCATCAGCGTCACGGGTTGGCTTCGGTGTGAGTGGTTGAAATAGCACGTCGATAAAGATGACAGACAAGTGGCTTATCCAATCATATGCAAGGATTTTTGATAAGGCCCAGCCTTCTGAAATGCCATTCCTATGGATCTGTTCCAAATGGATGAGTGGAGCTAGGTGGAGCGAAATTCATCTGGCTAGGGTCAGGTTACATCAGTAGTGCAACAGCTTGATCACTTCCATGCCACACCGCATTGATGTAGTAATTCATCCAAAGGCCCAACCAAGTATTGTGTGCCTAGAAATTAGAATTAGAATTCATAATCCAGCATTTAAGTTGCCAGTTCACATTGTTGTAACAGTAGCGGGTGTTTGCTTGACTTTGAACCATTTGGGCTATTTTTTTTTCTAGTACAGTTCCATGCAGAGCCCCCGTACTGCAAACCAGCCTGTCAGAGGCATAGCACTCTGTCCTCACAAACTGTAGGCAGCCACTGGGGTAGGCCTGTATCTACTGAAACAGCTGGTGGTCCACCCCTGACAGCTCCAGCTTGTCCTTCAGAAGTCCAGGCTGGATGGTATTGAAAACAATGGAGAAATCCAAGAACATGACCCTCACAGTGCATATAGACCTCTACGGATGGGCTGCAGCTCGGTGGAGGAGGCAGATAATGGAATCCATGCCAGGCCCATGCCACTCTTTTAAAGACACTTTCTAAAACGTTACGGAACTAAGCCTAGGCTTAGTCCAACATTTAAAAGATTTCAAGATGGCCTTTCCAGTTGATGCGGTATACATTCTTATCACCCACTTTCTTTCAGTCAGTTACAGTAATCTCAGGTTGCCCTCTCTTTGGAGAAGATCCATTGCTCTTTCTCTGAAACAGCTCTTCTACTGTCAGGCAATGATAAGAGTTAAGGTACACATTTCTGCCAATACTATTGATATTAAGACTGTCCATGTCATCTCAACTGGAATAGAGGATTTCACAGTTGTAAATTATACCCTCTGGACATCAGAGTAGCAGAGATGAATTTAGTCCAGCACACACAGATTAAAACTCAAGGGCTGGATACAATGAAAGCATTTCCTGCATGTCTTCCACAAAAGTTATAATTATAAATCATAGAATTGAAGTGATGATGATGGTAAATTTCCATTATCCAGCACTGAGTGTATAATCCTATTCAACTCATCACACCCTGAAATATAGTCTTAACGATTGTCTTTTTTTATGGGTCTTTCATACCAAAATGAGATTATAGGGACATTTTTGCTAGGGGATTAAAGGATGCACAGGATAATTTCTTGTCATGTCCAAGTTTATGAAGCGACCTGTTAAACGTGAAGATGAAGATGCAAATTATTTTCACATAAAATGTCAAATCAGCTTGACATCTATTTCAATTCAATTCAATTTTATTTATATAGCGCCAATTCATGAAACATGTCATCTCGAGGCACTTTACAAAGTCAAATCAATCAACATAGATGCTTCAACATCCCAGAAACAGGAGCACAGGTAAATCTCTGAATCATCCTTAATGGATGGAATTAAATGAAAGCCCAGGTCTGATGGTGGTAATACTAATGTTAATACTTATGTTTTACAATTTCAAACCAACTCTCATACAAATGTAATGTTTTTTGTTTGTTTGTTTTTTACCCTAAATAACTTTATGACTTTATGACAGAGAAGCATTTTTTATAAATGTTATTGTGATGATGACATTGTTGAAACTGTGGCTGTGTAGAGAGAATTAGCATGTTGGAAATATGTTGTCAATATCAAAGACCCTCCATTCATTTATGGTGAAGGTTTGGAAACAAAGAAAAAAATTAAAAATTTTTGCAAAAACAGGATGGGATTTCTTCTATGGGATGTTGATATTTGTAAAAACAAAATGTAAGAAATTGATTTAAAGAGTTATTAGTAGTTATTTTAGTGTCATTCTGTTGTGGAAGTTCTGTGCAATTATTTTGTGAAAAATGCTGAAACCTTCCCTTGTTAGTATATCTTTATTTGAGAAAATTTGTAGATTCTATATTAGTTTTAGTCAGTGTTATTAGCAATCCTTGTGGAAGGTCCAAAGAGCCACTTGTGGCTCTGGAGCTCCACGTAGTTGTTTGAAATCAGAAAACAAGGGAATTACAAGCGTGAGGGGCTTGATATGTTATACAATGGGGGACAAAGAATGGAAAATAAAACATTTACCTACCAGACTCCAAAATGCATAGCCTTGAACATAATAGCTTATGACCACATAACATTTAAAAAATGTGATACCTTAAACAGGTTGGGACTGTGCAAATGCACTCACAATTCATCAGTAACTATTTTACCTAAGTAAAGGTTAGGGTTAGGGCATTTAGACACATGTTGTTGGTTGACAAGTGTAAAGACTAAATTGTGGGATTTCTTAGTTTTGATTAATTTACTGAATGAGATATTTTAGTATTCGACCCGCTAATCATTAATCAGAATCGATCAAGTGGGAAATGGTACACTACTTTGGACTGACCATGAATTTGGTAAAACAGTTAAATAGCAGAATTTTTATAATGGAAAGTAGTATAAATATTCTGTATACATAACAATGTTGTGATTACTCATTATCTCACACAAGTTGCGTGACAGCTGCTCTGGAGTGTTTTAAAAAAGTGTTAATCAGAACCCATCTGATTCTATTAAAAGTCTTTGTTTTTCTGGGCTTTGATGTTTCATCATCTCTAGCAGTGTGTTAAACATATACCGACCTCTATCTGTCAGTGAATCACCAGCTTCCTGACTGACCGGCAGCAAGAGGGGAGGCTGAGGAACATCTCTCCGTTCAAGAACTGTCAGCAACGGTGCCCCCTAGTGGCGTGTTCTCTCCTCACTTTAACTCAAGAGGTACAACCTTCCAAGGAGCTGCTGGTCATCTTCTACACTGCCATCATTCTGTTTGCTTTGTGCACACCCATCACTGTGTGGTTTGGCTCATCCACAAAGCAGGACAGGTCAAGACTGCGAATGAACAATTAGAACTGCAGACAGGATCATCGGGGCTGACCCTCCTTCCATCAATGACTTGTACAGGTCAGGAAAAGAGCATCTCTACAGACCCCACACATCCTGGACGTGAATTGTTAGGACTTTATCTTTGGGTCAGCACTACAGCGTACTATTTGCAAAAACCAGCTACTACAGAGAGTTTCTTCCCCCAGGCTGTCTCACATGAATACAAGGGACACCTTACCTCAGTGTTTGCTATTGAAATACAAACAGCTCTGAGATGTTTACACCTTAAGATATTTTTGGGCAGCTGAAAGATACTTGAGAACAAGAACTGTACCACTTATTTCTCTTCCTGAGAAGAACCTGTCCTGATGAAGCCTTTTTTTAATTCAGTGAAACATGGTAATGCATACTGTATATAATCTGAAGTGAAGCACAGCAGAGCTGTTACACAAAAGGCCATTGCATACTTTTGAGAGTGATAAATCACAGGCAGCTGTTGTGAAACTGAATTAAGCCACCAAGCAATGATAAAACATCATCTTATAAAACAGTTAGCTACCATGTCTTATGACATCACCTATTGAACAAGTGAAAATGATTTAACCCACTATACCTGAAGTACTGTGCTTTTCAGTCTTTTATGTACTTGAGAGTTTTAGCCTGACACATGAAAGATTAATACTATGTTTCTAAAATGATCTTTGTGACTTTGGGAAAAGACAAACATTCTGTAATTTATAATAGGCACTTTTAATGGCTCCACACCACTCTTTTCCTTGTCATCTCAACTCCCATCCTTTTACAGAATGCTCTTGGTCGTTATTTCTTCCCTTCCCTTCTCACCTCATCACAACCACTGTTACTCCAGGCCTCATACAGTCAGTTCAGTGGACATCAGGGAGGTTTCTAACAATCGGTTCTGGTGCTGAACTAGCACTAGTGCTTGCTTAGCATCAACTCTTATTTGGTAGAAAGACTTTCGTGAGGACCTAGAGGAGACTCATAGTACCAACAACTAATCAAAATGTTGTGAGATACATGAAAAATATATATATACAGGACTGTCCCAGAAAATTAGAATATCGTGATAAAGTTCTTTATTTTCTGTAATGCAATTAAAAAATATGAAATGTCATACATTCTGGATTCATTATAACTCAACTGAAATATCGCAAGCCTTTTATTGTTTTAATATCGCTGATTATGGCGTACAGCTGAAGAAAACTCAAAAATCCTATCTCAAAATATTAGAATATTTCCTCAGACCAAGTAAAAAAAAAAATTATAACAGCAAAACAAAATCAAACATTTGAAAATGTCCATTAATGCACTCAGTACTTGGTTGGGAATCCTTTTGCACAGACTACTGCATCAATGCGGCGTGGCATGGAGGCAATCAGCCTGTGGCATTGCTGAGGTGTTATGGATGCCCAGGATGCTTCAACAGCAGCCTTTAGCTCATTTGCATTGTTGGGTCTGGTGTCTTTCAGCTTCTTCTTCACAATACCCCACAAATTCTCGATGGGGTTCAGGTCAGGGGAATTGGCAGGCCAATCAAGGATAGTAATGCCATGGTCAGTACACCAGTTACTGGTGGTTTTGGCACTGTGGGCAGGTGCCAGATCTTGGTTGTGCAGCGTTTCCTGCCACATTTCCCCCTTCCAACACACTTTTTGTGAATGTGCTTTGAAACTGCACTCTGGGAACAGCCTGCTCTTTGAGAAATTTCTTTTTGTGTCTTACCCTCCTGATGGAGGGTGTCAATGATGGTCTTCTGGACAGCAGTCAGATCAGCAGTCTTCCCCATACTTGTGATTTAGTTTACTGAACCAAGCTGAGTGTTTTTCAAGGCTCAGGAAACCCTTGCAGGTGTTTCGAGTTAATTAGACGATTCAAGTGATTAGTTGAATAGCCTACTAGTATACAGTACTTTTTCACGATATTCTAATTTTCTGAGACACTCCTGTATATGTTGTGTATATATATATATATATACACACACACACATACATACATATACATATATATATACATATATATATATATATATATATATATATATATACATATATATATACGTATACATATATATATACGTATACATATATATATATATATATATATATATATATATATATATATATATATATATATATATATATATATATATATATATATATACACACACAACATAATCAGATTGCTTAGATTTGATACTGAAAACTAAATAATTACTCCTTCTGCTGCTGCTAAAACATTATATTGTTTATAATAATGTTATCTGACATCCATTACAGATATGCTCAGCCTCTGGATGGTGCTCCTTATTTTAGTCCTACTCTATGTCTAATTGGCAGACCACTTGAGTGAGAAGCAAGACGGGACCTTGAGCTGTGTGTCTCTCTGTTTAATAGGTAAATCCCCCAAATAATGATGTGCTAGGCTAGGTATTTATTTTCTGCTGAATCCAAAAACGCCATTTTCTGAATTACTTCTTAAATACAGTTGAATTCAAATTTATTTAGGTAGTGTTGATAAATCCTTAATATGTTTGCTATAACTCCAAAAGCTTCTCATGCTGATCAGAGATTAACCAGTTGCATGCTAAAAAACAGAGTTAATAAATGACGATGATGATATCATACAGCTGATTAAAGAGATGCAAAGACGATGTGAGTAGTGTAGTTAATCTATGACCCTGCACTGTGATGATCTGCAGAAATGTTAAATGTCCCAGAGGGAGGAACAGGCTTAAAGAAAACTTGACATTCTTCATGAAAAAAAGATATGGTTTCAAGGTGGTTACCCGGTTATGGAACACCAGAATTTTGTGAATAAGTAAAGAATAGCCTTGCTTAACAATTGCAACCAGTTTGATGGTTTTGTGTGTGTGTGTATGTGTGTGTGTGTGTGTTGTTTCCTTCGCGTACCTGTAGTAATCCTCCATTTAACATGCTTTGACTGATGGAACGAGGTACTGTGTTGACAGAATTGAGCCCAACATTGAAGTTGTTGAGTGGAAAGCCTTCTTTTGATAAGGCAAAAATGTGTGTTAGGGTTTTTTTTTTGATAGCTGATTGTGATCAAAAGAGACTGGCTGATGTTCTCAAATAATAACCAAGCCCTTTTCACTCTGGAGAAACATGAACAGTGTGGAATAAGAAACCCTCACTCTCTTTGTGATATGTCGTTCTCTCTGACATAATCATATTCTGTCTATATTTTTTTTCCTGTTCCTTTCTGTTGTTTACTTATTTTACGTCTGTCATTCTTTCTCACCTGACCCCTCTGTGTTTTCAATCTGATCTTTCTTCTTAATATCCCTCAGCGAGATACATGTTCACGTAGGTTTTTTTTTTAATCACCACTCACGTTCATCTTTTTCAGCCCACTTGGGGATTAAGTAATATCCCAAACATGCACTTGTAATATTTAACCACAATAAGTTACTCAAGGATGCACTCTGTAATATAGTTTTACAACCAACAATCTGATACAATAAAACACAAGGATGATGTGGTTATCTTCTTTTGCTCAAGAATTGTAAAACAGTTCTCAATTATTTGGCTGCTCTGCCCGGTGTCCTGAGTTAAATAACAAAACTCAAGGTTGCACCAGAACTTGAGAAACATGAACTATTCTTTTCCATGAAAATTTGGGCCAAATAGAAACTGTTATGTCAGAATCTAATTTGAAGCCTATCTGACAGCAATGTAAAGACGTAGCTAGGAGTACCAGAGTACAAGTTATTTAAATGTCTTAGTGATGCATAGGTCTCCCAAAGCATTTCACAGCAACCCACAACTCCCTATATAATTCCACTCAGTCAGTCTGCAGCAGCCGTTGCCTCTGTATTCTTAGTGCACCATTGAGAGTTGCTATGCAGAGTCAAAGTCGTTAAGCACACAAGGTGGGTAGACATAAGTACAGGGATTAAGGAAAGGTCCGAGATGTATTTTAGCTATGAGTTAAAGAGTCATGAATGCACCACGCTCTTCAGAATTGATGTACACCAGCCAGCCATGACTTTTTGAACATCTGCGCAGTACTGAAAATATGTCTTTTATTTTTGAAAGTAGCTCTCAAGTTAAGCATGGACAACCTTCATGAAGTAATGTTTGGCAGTAAAATGTTAGCGAGAGATCATTTTTGCTTCCTGTGTAAAGAAGACTGAAATTCAATATGATATAGGTTTGTCTATTCCATAGATGCTATACTGTACATGCAACTAAGCCCAACATTATTATTACCCAAGATAGATTTAGATTTTAAATGATTTTCATTCATTCCAAAAAGTTGTTTCTGATCAAAATGAACAAGAAATCTCTCAAAAGATTAAACAATGTAAAAGCAGTGCAGGTTTTGAACAAAATATTTCCTTTATAATGTCACATTAATGATACGCTTTTTATGGAGCCTGGGGGGGCGGGGGGTGGGGGGGGGGGGTTGGAAAGGTGCGTCTGAACCCAGGTTCATGTTTTTTCTTTTTTTTTGCTGTACTAGAATAAGGTGCAATTGCACATCCACTAGTTGGCAGTGTGGCGCTCTCATTGCCTGAGTGTGTGCAGGGATCATTCGCTCTATGGTGTTAGTGTAGGGTTTTATTTTTATTTTTTGCATACACAGCACACAGCAGTAGATATAAAGTGCAGTGAACAAATGCTCAAGAGACCTGTGGTGTCTATGTATCTGGGGCCAGGCCCCACCAGATTTCGCTGTGGAGCTCTATGTTCGCAATAATCAGTGGAACATGATTATTCTTTATAGAATAATATTATAAAAAATACTTATTTATTTGTATAGCACATTTCAGTACAAGGACAATGCAAAGTGTTTGACATGATTCAAACATTGGAAAATAAAAAACTGAATAAAAGCAAGTTAAAGAAAACAGTTGGAATAAAATGTAGGACAATTTAAACAAAATAAAACATAGGAAAATGTAAACTAAAAGCAAATATTAATCTAGGGTTGGTTGTCCTGGCTAGCTCATTAAAGGATTGGTGTGAATCTTTTCTGTTAAATAAATGAACAATATATAATTTTATGTATAAAAATTTAATTATATTTAGCTTATATAAAATGGAATTTCTAGTGTGTTGGTTTATGCTAATCTATCTGTTTAATTTAAAATTGATCAAAGTCAGGTTGTATGCATCACAACAAATTAGTTGCTGCTAATGGTTGATGAGTTTTTGTGCCCCACTTAACTTATCATGCCAGAGACGTCACTGCAAGAGACACAATGGAAACATATTTAACAGGGATGACAAGAAAGACAGAGAAAGACAGAGATAATGAGAAAAAAGTCAGTCCTCCGAAACTTAAGACAAGGAAATACAACGAAGCACTTGGCTTTACTGAGGAAAGTACAGCGTGTTTACTGTGTCTAAAAATGTTGGTAGTGGACAGCTTGAAACCAAATAAAAACCAGGCTAGGCTATTTCAAAATGTTACCATTTCTTAGAGTCAAGACAAAACATTATAGTAAACTAGAAAATTTCTGAAGAAATTTAATAAGGCGCCTGACTACCGTCAAAAATACTAACAGGAAATAACACTGCGAATTTCAGGTTCCTACGGTCTTCACAGCCCCCCCAGTGGCCGTCGAAAGGTGTCATGTTAAGTCAATGGAGTAGAGTTCCGTTGTCATGGAAACAAACTCACACAGCTGCAGCCCTCTGTCCTATTCATCATTACATTTATTATGTGGGGGACTGAGGGTAAAGTGTGATTTTGGTGTCTTTGGAGCATTTCTGCAGCATGTAGCAGAGGCAAAAAGGGGTGAAAAATGGATGTTGGACACCTCATAAAATAGACATGCTTTATCCGACATGGCCCAGTTTTGTTGTGGAGCTTTCTCTCTAAAGGAAGGACAGACTATGTCAAGCAGAAGTTGGTAGGACCTTCCTAGAGCTACTTCCGGTTAGCAACATGCTTACCGTTAGCCGCTAACATGGTTGCGTTTAGCATCACCGGGTGATGGTACTCTGTTAGTTTGGTCCAAATCCTGCACTGCTAAGTTCCTCAAAAAGGGAGAAAATACAATTTTGCATGGTTTTTGTTTATTACGTCGCCATGGTAACTCAAAATGGCAGGTGGTACAAAAAGAACACTTCATGGGATCAAGCCGCATGTTTTGATATACACACTCTGGGGGTTACCGCTAACATGGTTGTGTTCAGTATCACCGGGTGATGGTACTCTGTTAATTTGGTCCAAATCCTGTACTGGAAAATGCCTCAAAAAGGGTGCAAATACTTAATGTCACCAAAGGTCACCAAAGTTCATGGGTCAGATCGGCCTCCTTTAGCAACTCAGCCTCACCGAATCTAGGCCCAGAACTCAACATCTGACCAAAATGGTGTGTAGTGCCATTTCCCACAGGTGGGTGGTGCTGTATTGGCCGGGGGGGTCGTGTCTGGGCATCTTGCCAGGTCCTGTTGGAGTCCAAGGCCCATTTGGAAAATTTGTCAAATCCAAAAAGGGACAGAAAAGTGACACATGCCTGATAATCACTGGAAAATTTTAAAATGTTAAGAAGAAATGACAGATTCCTACATTCATCACATCCACTGCAGTGGGCGTCGAAAGTTGCCATGCATTGCCAATGGAGGATGTCCCTGACCTGTAGTAACCTCTGGCCAGCAGAGTTCCGTTGTCATGGAAACTCACTGACAGCTGCACTGCCAGTCTACTGCATGCACACACTTTGGGTCAGAGTATGTCTAATTGGAATATAATGGCAGAACATTGCCTCGAACAACACTCAATATTTCGTCAACTGTAAGGTCTAGAGACGTAATTATTTCTGCGTTTATTTCGTAACGGATAGGGGAACAAGTCAAGCTATCGGTTTTTGCTTGAAATATTTTAATAAAGCCGCAAAAAATCATGATATAAAGGGGAGTTTTTTTGGAAATTAAAAAATCCTCTAAAAAGGGTCCCGAACAAATCGCTCTAGCTGAGAAAGTATAATAAAATAATTATTTCACCGTGAGTATCAGCAGGCTTTTGAGGACTATGGTGCTTATTTTTATGTTTGTACAAAAATCGGTGTAGGCATGGCGACGATGTAAAAAAGTGGATCATGCGGAAGGATGCAGGTCCAAAGCGTTTTCAGGATTTTGCACATTCGCTACTCCCGAACAAATTGTTCCTGCGGTAAAACCGTAACAGTTATCCACAAAATTCCTTTTTGTGAGTGCCAGAAGGGTCTGGACATTCATGTGTGAAAGTCTATCTATAGAATCTATAAATCCTACACCAATGAGGGTTACATTTTCTGAATCCAGACAAAAATTCCTACGCTTTGGTGTATAATTTGTCTACGTAGAGTGAAAATTGAGCGAGTAAGCTGACGTTGTTCGGAGTTTTGAAATCTTTTAAAAGTCTTAGAGTGTACACTCTGACGGTTGAAGAATTCCATCAATGACTTTCATTATAAACGATGATTCCGCTGATTTTTGGACATGAACTTTGAGGAGTAACTGTGAAAGACCTTAAAAGATATCCGCATCGAACATATCCATGTTCGTAGGTGAAAGTATGATGATACAGTACAGCATTGAAAATGGTAATTTGGAGGCTTTTTTGGGGCTTTCTTTCTACCCGACTCCATTCATTCCTATGGGTTTTTTTGGGGTGGTTTTTCGCTAATTTCGTCGCCATGGTAACCCAAAACCCCAACAAAAGTAATAGCACACTATTGCCGACCGAGCCGGACGTTTTGATACCTATATTGTGGGGGTGCATGCTACGGTTCGGGCCGCATTAACAGTCGAATAATTAAGAATATTAATAAAGAGACGCGTTTAGAGGTGGATAGTAATAGGTGCCTCCATGCAAATGCATTGGAGGCAGTGCTTTGCGAAGCCTAATTAAAAGATGTCTTTAAATCTTAATCTGCAAATGGAATGATTCATTTTGTACTTAACTGTAAACGTGATTGCGATGAAGTAGCTATTAGTCTGAATAAACATTTAGGTAGTGTTAATAGAAATTAAATGCTTGCATTATTTTGGTTGTTAAAAGTAAGAATTTATGGGATAAAGCAGGTTTGACTATTGGAACATTTGTCCTGGTTGGATTAGATGTGTGCATGTATTTAGACACCTAAGACACACATGAGGAGTCATGTTTAAAATACAGAAAATGCCCTCGTGGTGACGCATTCTTGCTACTGATGACAATTGAAGAGGATCCATCCCCTTTGGGGGATGAGCCTAATTTTAGGGGTTAGCCAGGAGAAGGGGAGGAGGGAATAAATATTTGTTATTCTTTTTGTTCTGTCTCTTTTGCTGTTGGAGTTTGTGGAGTGACCAGCGAGAAGCTCAGTGCTGAAACTTCTAATCATTTCTCTGCCAGATTAGATTAAATTGTTAAACTCTAACTTTGTATGTCAGTCATTCTTAGAGGTGAGCCACTTATGGGAAATAATCAAACCAAAGGGGGAGATGTTGAGTGTGCACATGGTCTCAGTGTTTAGACAGAAATTGTCATGGTAACAATGCATGCAAGAGTGGAAGAAAGGTATAAACAATTTTTAACATTTTTCTTGTAAAACGTAAATTTTTAATCTGAGATCCTTTCTCATTTCCTATTAGCAACAAATTTCTCTCTTAGGCACAAATGCCTGTGTGTGTGTCTTCATCTGTTTGTTTTACTCTTTGAAATTCACAACCGTATATGTGTTAATTTGTTCTGCTCTTTGAAATGCATAATCATAAACGAGTTATGAATTACTTAATGTGACACTTGTATAGCCAGGCTACTTTTTAAATCAACAAGTGGCAGATCTAGTGTCCGGTACAATAAATGCATTAAATCAGTCTCAAAAAAGACTCGGAAAGATGGCACTGACTATGTTTCAAAGCACACACCCGATGATGAATAATGCTATGAATACCAATTAATTTTGAACATTCACTAACGGCTGTTCTCCTTTGGTAATTCATGGTCACGTGCCTCATCAGAGTATACTTATGCTGCTCTTTCAGCAGGACACACAGATCTTCCTCATTATGCAACACTTTCACATCCATGCTGAGCTGAACCAAATTGAGCTGAACAAGTATGTTCCTGATAGGATGGGCTATCCAGCTAATAACTGCATTAAAGTCCATGTCTGAATGTGAAAAGTTTTGTTTTTATTGTTTTAAACAAGCCTTGGTCATATTAAAAAAAGTGTGACACAGATGCTATCGGCCATATCTCAACTATCATTTCCGTCTAAAGTCTTTGTAAACATTTTCAAACAGCTCAATGATTATCTGTCCACTAATATCCTGTTTGAGCCATTTCAGTCAGATCTAACCATTCTACTGAAATGGCTGTAACCAAAGTTGTAAATAATCTCCTGGTGGATGTAGAAAATGACCACACATCTGTGCTATTACTCCTAGATCTAAGTGCTGCATTTGACACCGTGGACCACAGTATTCTACTGGATAGGCTCGAAAACTTTATTGGAGTCACTGGTAATGCACAATCAAGGCTAAGATTTTACCTGTCAGACAGATCTCAGTATGTTAGTCTTAAAAATGAGTCTTGTCTTGTGCTGTGAGGCATGAGGTCCCTCAAGGATATGTGCTTGGTCCACAGCTATTTTCTCTTTATCTTCTTCCTCTTGATCCCCTTTTGCATTCATTTAACATTACATTTAATTTCTATGCTGATGATCTTCAGCTAAATTCTTCAATTAAGCATTGCTTATCATCATTTCTGCTTATTACTTTTTGTTCTCTCTCTTTTTCTTCATAGTAGGTACACCTGGTCTGGCGTTCTGTTAACTTTGACATCATCCAGAGAAGACGGCTCACCCGTTACTACCATCTAATGTAGAACAGATTACTAGATCAATGTGTGCTTCTGTGCTTTTTTGTCTCTCTTGTTGTGTCTCTGCTCTGTCTTCTGTAACCCCAGTCGGTCGAGGCAGATGACCGTTCATACTGAGCCCGGTTCTGCCGGAGGTTTTTTTTTTCCCGTTAATGGGTGGTTTTTCTTCCCACTGTCGCTTCATGCTTGCTCAGTATGAGGGATTGCAGCAAAGCCATGTACAATGCAGACGACTCTCCCTGTGGCTCTACGGTTCCCCAGGAGTGAATTTTGCTTGTCGGGACTTTGATGCAATCAACTGGTTTCCTTATATAGGACATTTTGACCAATCTGTATAATCTGACCCAATCTGTATAATATGATTGAACTTGATTTTGTAAAGTGCCTTGAGATGACATGTTTCATGATTTGGTGCTATATAAATAAAATTGAATTGAATTGAATTGAATTGAACAAATCTGATTTGATTTTTGTTTCTCAAGAGTGCTCCGCTGACTCCGCGGAGGTTGAATGTCCATGTCAAACCAACTTCACCGCGGTATAGTGCAGGACAGAAAGTAGCGCTACATACTTGGCCGGTGGATCAAAAGGTTCGAAAGAAATGGGATAAATTCGTAAAAGAAACGCGAAAGGACTGGATTGCCGGCAGTGACAAAAGTGTTTTATGCAATTCACACTTCACGAGCGAGGATTGTGAGGGCTACTTACAATGGAGCATGGGCTCTATGTCTTGGGCAGGTTAGATATAGTCTCCTCAGGTTCACCTTGTTCAAACTCCGTTTCTTCGTATATATATTCGGTATCGGAGTCGCCGATGCTTGAGGGGGAGTTTAAAGATGTATCAGACATTTTTTTTTTTACAACTTTTTTGTACGTATAGTACGAGTTATTAATAAAATTTAACAAATCGGTAGCGAAAGACGTAGTATTAACAGCCTGATGCACGGTACTAGTTCTTTTTGTGACGTCGCATTCCGGAACTGCCCGAATGCAGAATGTTCGGGCACTTTCGCTTATACAGCAAGTTTTATCGAAATTACTTCCAAGCGGCGCACATAATTCACATATAATATACATTTCTTTACTCTGGTGACTATTTGAATGCATCTGGCAAAAAATACATTCAGTCCAAGAGTTAGACTTTAATCTTATCCTGACCCCGGATGAAGATCCCACACTTCCATTAAGCTACTGTGAAATATCACTTATAAATTAAGCTCTTAAAATTGTCTGCCAGATGTTAGCCACAAGCCTTGAAAAGATAGCCCCTTATAATATACACCCTGAAGAGACTAGCATTATTAAAAAGCAGTGTTCTATAAACAATACAAAAAGATAATAGATTATTGCAACATCAAAGAAAGATAAGAAAAAAAGATTTAGTTAGAAAACCGGGTTTTCTAATTTTGTTTGTGAGATTATAGTAGGGGTGCCAGCCAGGTATCTCTTCTGACAAGTAGGATAGTTGTTTTTTTTTTTCTTCTTTCTGATGTTACCGGTCACACAAGGACCCATACACTACAAGGTGTTGACCCTTTGGTACAAGGAATGACAACAATATCCATCCATCCATTGTCTTCCGCTTATCCGGGGTCTGGTCGCGGGGGTAGCAGCTTCAGTAGGGAGGCCCAGAGGTCCCTCTCCCCAGCCACTTGGGCCAGCTCCTCCGGGGGAATCCCAAGGCGTTCCCAGGCCAGCCGAGAGACATAGTCCCTCCAGCGTGTCCTGGGTCTCCCTCTGGGGCTCCTCCCGGTGGGATGTGCCCGGAACACCTCACCAGGGAGGCGTCCAGGAGGCATCCTAACCAGATGCCCGAGCCACCTCAACTGGCTCCTCTCGACGTGGAGGAGCAACGGCTCTACTCTGAGTCCTCCCCGGCTGACTGAGCTCTTCATCCTATCTCTAAGGGAGAGCCCAGACACACTACGGAGAAAATTCATTTCGGCCGCTTGTATCCGGGATCTCGTTCTTTCGGTCATGACCCAAAGCTCATGAGCATAGATGAGGGTAGGAACGTAGATCGACTGGTAAATCGAGAGCTTTGCCTTTTGGCTCAGCTCTCTCTTCACCACAACGGATCGGTACATCACCCACTTCACAGCAGACGCCGCACCAATCCGCCTGTCAATCTCCCCTCATTCGTGAACAAGACCCCAAGATGCTTGAACTCCTCCACTAGGGGTAGCACATCCTCCCCAACCCGGAGGAGGCACTCTACCCTTTTCCGGTTCAAGACCATGGTCTCGGATTTGGAGGCACCGATTCTCATCCCGGCCGCTTCGCACTCGGCTGCGAACCGCTCTAGTGAGAGTTGTAGATCACGCCACCTAAGGCCACCAAAACGGATCCCCTTAACACCTTGGCTGCACCTAGAAATTCTGTCCATAAAAGTTAAGAACAGAATCAGTGACAAAGGGCAACCTCGGCGGAGTCCAACTCTCACCGGAAACGACTTACTGCCGGCAATGCAGACCAGACTCTTATTAAAGGGCCCGGTACTTCATACTCCTGGAGTACCCCCCACAGGATCCCTCGAGGGACACGGTCGAATGCCTTCCCCAGATCCACAAAGCACATGTAGACTGGTTGGGCAAACTCCCATGCCCCATCCAGGATCCTGCTGAGGGTGTAGAGCTGATCCAGTGTTCCACGGCCAGGACAAAAACCACACTGCTCTTCCTGAATCCGAGGTTCGACTATCCAACGGACCCTCCTTTCCAGAACCCCGAAATAGACCTTACCAGGGAGGCTTAAGAGTGTGATTCCTCTGAAATTGGAACACACCCTCCGGTCCCCCTTTTTAAATAGGGGGACCACCACCCCAGTCTGCCAATCCAGGGGAACTGCCCTCGATGTCCACGCAATGCTGCACAGCCGCGTTAACCAACACAGCCCCACAACATCCACAACCTTAAGGTACTCAGGGCGAATCTCATCCACCCCCGGGGCCTTGCCACCGAGGAGCTTTTTAACAACCTCGGCAACTTCAGCACCAGAGATGGAAGAACCCGACCCAGAGTCCTCAGGCTCTGCTTCCGCAATGAAGACGTGTTGGTGGGATTAAGGAGGTCTTCGAAGTATTCCGCCCACCGACGCACGTCGTCCCGGGTCGAGGTCAGCAGCACACCACCCCCACTATAAACTTCACGTGTTGGTACTGCACTGCTTCCCCCTCCTGAGATGCCGGATAGTGGACCAGAATTGCTTCGAAGCCGTACGGAAGTCTTTCTCCATGGCCTCTCCAAACTCTTCCCACGGCCGAGTTTTTGCCTCGGCGACCAGCCGAGCCGCCTGCGCTTTGACTGCCGGTACACATCAGCTGCTTCCGGAGTCCCACAGGCCAATAAAGCCTGATAGAGCAACAATATTTGTTTTCATTTTTGTTACACATAAGACAATCAACAGAATAACATGCTTCAGTTTTGTATTTAAATGTCCATAAACAAATTAATACAAATCCTCTCCCAACAAAACGTGTCCATGATTTTTTCGCCAAAGTTCACAGGGCAGGTAATGGCTCCCACACAAATTGCAGCAGAACAAGAGAGGTCACGTGATGAAGATCTAGCACAAAGGCAGAACCAGGATTCAGGCTGCATCCAATAACGTCTAATTGGTGAGGACTCTTCAGCCAAAGCCAATATACGTCACTGGTCGCCATGATAAGTGCTGTCCGAATAGTGTAGTGAGTTGATAAGGAGGTAGGAAAAGGAGCCTGTATGCTTCCTATCATAGCTCCTGCAGCATAGGAACCTTGTATAGTGCTAAGGAGCTATATGGAATCCCACAATCTTTTGTGTGACATGACATATAAGCACAGCCAACCTCATGGAAATTAACGAAAATGTCTGAAGAGAAGAGAGCGCGCACTCTGTCATTCTTATTTTAATTTCACTACAATCATCCTTGTGCATTTACATCCTGTCATAACATATGAGTTAAAGGCTGTCTGAAATCGACAGTGCAGTCTGAAGCTCCTTTCCTACCCATGATAGGGTTATTCTGTTGACCTCAGGAAAGGTCAAGGAACAAGAGCTAGGAGCTATAATTTGAACATTTCAGGTGCAGCCTCAGTTTTTCTTTTGTCGTGAGCAACATTTGACTCAATGATATGTCACCAGCTCCCAGGACGTCCGCATTGACACGTCGCAGCGGCTATAGCACAGAAGCCGACTTGTTTTATATATTTTCATCCCACAAAAGATGAAACCACCGTGCAAAACAGAGGCAGAAAGAGGAAGATACGAGGGGTTAAACAGCCTCAGATTTTATGCAGTAGCTTCTGCATATAGCTGTACCACTGACAGAATGGTGGTGGCGGCTGTTGCTACGTCTCGGTCTTGTGAAAGACTCCCATTATGAAAAGCAGGAAAGGAACCTGACTGAACAGCGGACAAATCGGGTGAGTCCATAGGGAGACCAGGCATGAATAGGGCTTGTATAAAAATGTGAGAAGACAGTATTGACCAAGAAAAGAGGAAAATAGTGCAGCTTTGCAAGTTCAACCAGCAGGCTGTCACACATGTATGTGTCTATGCCTTAGTCCTTCGTGGCATAGATTCAACAAGGTACTGAAAACATTCCTCTGAGAGTTTGGTCCATATTGACTTGATAGCATCATGCAGATGCTGCAGATTTGTCGGCTGCACATCCATGATGCGAATCTCCCATTCCACCACATCTAAAGGTGCTCTATTGGAATGAGATCTGGGGACTGTGGAGGCCATTTGAGTACAGTAAACTCATTGTCAAAAAAACAGTCTGAGATGATTCATGCTTTATGACATGGCGCGTTATCTTGCTGGAAGTAGCCATCAGAAGATGGGTACACTGTGGTCATAAAGGTATGGACATGGTCAGCAACAATACTCAGTTAGGCTGTGGCGTTGACATGATATTCAACTGGTACTAAAGGGCCCAAAGTGTGCCAAGAAAATATCCCCCACAGCATTACACCATCACCACCAGCCTAAACCGTTGAGACAAGGCAGGATGGATCCATGCTTTGATGTTGTTGACGCCAAATTCTGACCCTACCATCCGAATGTCGCAGCAGAAATCAAGGCCCATCAGACCAGGCAATCTTCTATTGTCCAATTTTGGTGAGCCTGTGTGAATTGTAGCCTCAGTTTCCTGCTCTTAGTTGACAGGAGTGGCACCCGGTGTGGTCTTCTGCAGCTGTAGCCCATCTGCCTCAAGGTTCGATGTGTTGTGTGTTCAGAGATGCTCTTCTGCATACCTTGATTGTAACGAGTGGTTATTTGAGTTACTGTTGCCTTTCTATCAGCACAAACCAGTCTGGCCATTGTCCTCTGACCTCTGGCATCAGCAAGGCATTTGCTCCCACAGAACTGCCGCTCACTGGGTATTCTCTCTTTTTTGGACCATTCTCTGTAAACCCTAGAAATGGTTGTGTGTGAAAATCCCAGTAGATCAGCAGTTTCTGAAATGCTCAACAACCATACTATGTTCAAAGTCACTTAAATCACCTTTCTTCCCCCTTCTGATGCTTGGTTTTAACTGTAGCAGACCGTCTTGACATGTCTACATGCCTAAATGCATTGAGTTGCTGCTATGTGATTGGCTGATTAGAAATTGGCGCGAACGAGCAGTTGGACAGGTGTACCTAATAAAGTGGCCTGTGATATATATATATATATATATATATATATATATATATATATATATATATATATATATATATATATATATATATACACACACACCTCAGGAATATTAGTTTATATGCTGCTGATGTGTTGTTCTTTCAGGGATATATTACAGGGCATTAACTGACAGACACATTTTCAACATTTTCAGACTATCAATTGGTGTAAATCAAAAGCCCTTCCTTTTTACTCTTTTTACTAATATCAATATTTTTCCAACAATTCCTTTACTGATTAGAAACATCAAGTACATGGCATCAATGCTGGATGAGCTGATACAATTAGATCATATCCCATTGCTCAAATTAATAGAAGACAATCATGGAGAGAGTTGAGAAGTCTTCCATGCTTACTCATTGGATGAATGGAATTAATATAATGGTCCTCCCTAAGACAAACCGTGCCCTGCATCTCACCTTGTGCCTCTTTGGCCTGGGGGGCTTCTTTTCCTGCTCTGCACTAATGAGCATATGGCTATCCTGGGATTATGCCTTCTGACTGTCTTCCTGGGGATGTTGCGGCCCTAGGTGTTGTGTGATCTGCAGTGATATTGTTTGAAAACACTGTAATGGTGCAGCTTTGTGTGTTTTCTGTGTGTTATTATGTAATTCTAAAGGTGCGTTCACATTGGCACGACAATGTCGCCACTTTTGCTTGCTGTCGCTCGCCTGACATCATCTCCAGCCATTCACACAGTTTGCGAGAGCAATTGCACAGTGGGCAATAAGCCAGAAATTCAGTAGTACAATGGCGCCATCTAGTGATGCTTTTACTTAGCTGCCACTCCAAATGGTAAATAAATGGTAAATGGCTTGTACTTATATAGCGCTTTAACTAGTCTTGACGACCTCCAATGCGCTTTACACTACAGATTAGTCATTCACCCATTCACACCCTGACGGTGGTGAGCTATGTTAGTAGCTACAGCTGCCCTGGGGCAGACTGACAGAGGTGAGGCTGCCACCAGGCCCTCTCACCAACGCCAGTAGGCCATGCGGATGAAGTGTCTTGCCCAAGGACACAACAACAGAGACAGTCAGAGCGGGAGATCAAACCGGCAACACGCCAATTGCAGGACGAACTCCACTAACCTCTGCGCCACACTCCAGTCTCATCACTCACTTTTCACCAGACTTGCTCCTTTCTGGACTTGTCTGGGTAGTAATAATTGGTTGAGTCATACAACTCAGGCTGACTGCAGACCGCCATTATCAGTTTTTCTTCCGAGTTGAATGAAAACTGTTTCGTCTCTGCTACGGTCCTTCATCCCACATCACAGCCACACCCAGCTCATGACTGGTTGTCGCAATGCGACAAGAAACAAGAGTTCAGCTTTTTCAACTCCAGCAGCTGTTGCTTCGCATTTATCACAGGTGTCATGTCAAGCTGGCTTCACTGTAATCTCCAAAATCGCACATTTTGCGTCACTAGAATTGCCTCTGTGGCTTCGTTAGCGTTGCTTTGCGTCACATCGCGCTGGTGTTGCACCTGTGCATAAGGATATCATGTAAATCTGTCGCTCGGCCTGACACATTCACTTTCAATGAGAAGGCACCTTTAAAAGCAAGTGCTTGTATACAGTGGAAGCTGGTAGGGGTTCTTTGTTATTTTTATCCAAGCCATTTTCACCTTTTAGTGGTTAGACATGGACCTCAGAACATGTCTCTTTATTTTCCATGTGTAGAGAGTTGACTTTTGTTTTAAGTTAGAAGGAGTGTTTTCATTATCTGCTTGGATACCATTTTGTGAATGTTATACCCTGTGCCAGGGCACGCTCACATAGACCCACTCAAAACAAACACATTTCTACACACACACACACACACACACACACACACACACACACACACACACACACACACACGCACGCACGCACGCACGCACGCACGCACACACACACACAAACAAATAATCCAAATTGTTGAAACTCATATAAGCATAGGTCACTACTGCATTAACCTGACATAAATACTTTGATGCTGGATCCAGTCTTCATTTAATAACATCAATAAAGCAATTAGGTTTCTGTCTTGAAATGACGTTTTTGTAGAACAAATCTGCCATTGCATATGCAGGAAACCACCTTCTCCATATGGTATACCTGAAAAGTGGCAACAGGACATTTGGAAAGCATAGAATAAAGATAAAGCCAGGGTTGGTGCTTATAGCCAAGGTAAAGTAAAGCGCTGTGTCTAGGTGACTGTTTAAAGCCAGCGGACTGCTCAACGGAGTTCTGGTGAGCTGAGTGATTTAGTACTGGGTAATGTAGGGCGAGCCCGACCAGGACAGGACTTAAATTTTAGACTGTTGCAACTATTCAGCTCTATTCAGTCAAATAAAGCCATTTTGGCAGGATTTGAATAATTACATTGTATATGAATAAAAGCACAATGAAACTGTCTAACTGTATTAAAAAAAAACTTGGTTTAAAGCTGCACGTGTGAAAAAGTACGAATCTGTAAGAAAAAAATATAAAGACTGTTATACTGTTATATTGCATTTAATCAGTATTAATCATCTTCTAAAAACATTGCGAAGAGGTAAGAATTCAGTAACAGGGTTTGACAACTGAATTTAATTTATTTAGAACTTTGTCCTTCACATAAAGCTAATGGGTCCTGCTTTCTGTTTGAAAAGGAACTGGCTCTGGCCTGAAACCTGCTCTGTTCTTAACATTAGCACTGTCCTGTTGAAAAACAAATTAGCTCATTATCCTTGAAAAGCTGGGCACATAGGAGCAGTGAGCGTGACGAGCCAAACCTTTGGTTGTGCCAAGCTGAAAATGTCAACATACTACCTTGAGAGTGCACATTAAATTCAGCCAGTAATGGCTGTCACAAGACAGATCCCTATTATCAAGTCCATTAAGGCACCAAACTCCTTTTCAATGAAGGAAAAAATAGAACAAACAGCAAGATTTTAAAGTTCAGAATGAGCACTGTAGATAAATACCAAGGTGACACGTTGTGCATCATGGTGCCAACAACCCAAATTCCAGAGTTCATTAAATATCAGCTGTATGACACTGTGCCAAAAAACACTCTTAATATGTTTGTCCATGCATAAGTGAGTAATCATATCTGCTATTAATCGGATGTATGATACAGTATGAAAGCACTATCAAATTAACAGTGACAGAATGACGTGATGCCTTGTCACCTGTTTTTCTGCAACTGGAATTAGCTGCATTCATACTTAGACACCTTGCAGATACTGATTTGACCATTAACTCTAGTCAGTTTCCTACAGTCAGTTATGAGGTCGTCTGTCTAACAGAATAATGACCAGAAACACAGCAATAGGTCTACCTATGAATTGCTGAAAAAGGTGTTGCAATGGCCTAGCCAAAGTCCAGACCTCAATCGGGCTTTGCATAAAGGGGCTTTATGAGAGCTGTGCAGAAGCAAATGTCTGCAAACTCCAATAAGCTAAACATATGGCGACATCAGGGATTGCAAAACTAAACTCTACTTATAAACTGTCTACAGTCACTTGTCTGCTGCTGTATTTTTAAGTCTGGTTGGTCTGGCCTAAATTCCTTTATTGGCTCGCAGCACTGGACAATACCTAACAGACCGAGGGTTATTAAACATTAAATAATTTTAAAACGTGCGTAATGGCACAGCAACATACCTACATACGGAAATCAGATGTGAAACATATTTATGAGAAAACTGATTTAATTATTTTTATTTTGTAATTTATGTTTACGGTGTTTTCTCATTTTCCTGCGATTTTGATGGGGGCAGCCTCACTATTTTTTGTGTGTATGGATACCTAAGAAATAATGTATTAACTCTGACATGTTGCAATATGTTAATCAACAACTCACGATAACGCTAATCGTTTCTACACATAGCTAAGCACCTGGATAATCGAACACTTTAAATGCGCTGCACAGTAGGTTTAGAAACCATAACATTTGTAGATTCATTAAAAACGATAAAGTTAAAACTTCTTAATTATTGCACTATTAAATAGAAGTTCATCAATTACCAATTTTGGATTTTCATTTAAGTCTGAAATGCAGATTGAGATTTTATTTTTTAATCTAAGGTTTAGAAAAAATATAAGGAAAAAAATGGTGGAGGTAGTTTTCAATCCACCTGAAAATTAAGGTATTACAAAAGTATCCCGAAATCATGTATCAAATCATATATGCCTAACTTCTTTGTAAGTTTAACTAAATAAAAAAATATCCCTTCTGTTGGGTAGTGTATTTATAAAACAGAAATTATGGGAGTTCTTAATTTTGATGCATATAAGAACAAACACTAAGATTCCTTAGTGTTTGTTCTGCCAATCCCTAATTAGAGTTGATCATGTGAAAATTTACTCATTTTGTTCCATGTCTGACTGATTGGTCATTCTGTAAAAAGATCAGAAACAATTGCATTGCAGAAGAACAACATGAGGTTTCACTGCTGCCTTGCAGCAAGAAAGTCCTGAGTTTGAATCCTGGCCTAGGGTCGTTCTGCACAGTTTTCATGTTTTCCTTTTGCATGTGTGGGTTCTCTCCAGGTACTGCAGCTTCCTCCCACAATCCAAGAGCATGACTGTTAAATTAATTGATTATGCTAAATTTCCCTTAAGTATATGTGTGTGCATGGTTGTTTGCCCTGGGTGTGTTACCCTGTGATGGACTGACGACCTGCCCAGGCTGTACCCTGCCTCTCCCCCAATGACCACTAGAGATATGCACCAACTCCCTGTGATCCTGAAAGGTGGGTATAGAGAATGGATGCATGGCAAAAAAGCTATTTTTAGGAAGTCAGACTGGTGTTTTGAATTTAAATCTCACTTTATTTCCATACATTATTTTAAAATAAAGTGATGAAGACAGCTCAGCAGTTACACTCATGAGAAGGCACCAAGCACAGTTCCTAGCTGGAGGCAGAAGACTCAGAACTTTTACAGCCATTTTGTCACAGCACAGGAAATACATAGACATCACTTACACAGCTATCATGATACTAGTTTTAATCACTAATGCATACAGTATGACCAAGTAAATGGGGGAAATTATTTACACTGAGAGCATTGTGCTAAACAGATCTGGAGTTTCAACATATTCAGCCTACTTTTTGACTAGTGAGGAAGCTGTCATCATCATTGTTTCACAATCATTCTTTTTTTGTGGTGTATAAATCTTTTAAATTTAAAAGAATTTAAATTTTATGATTCAGTTGTCTCGGCTTGTTTAAAGGGCAGTCCAAGTACCAAAACCATTCAACTCATCCATGGAATAAGACATTTCTGTTCTATCTATACAGTCTAATTGTTTTTATTTAATTAGGATGCAATTTCAGGACCATTATTTTCTTTTTGTTTGGTGTTTTTTTCTCTTGTTTTCATTAACTTTTCTTTCTATTGGGACACGGGTAGTGAGTTAAACAAAATGTTGAGTAGAGATCCTTCATGCATTAAATGAAAGATATATCTGTGTTGCACCAACGGTGGGCGTGTTTGTATGAACTTTTGTTTTCCACTCTGTGTAAACTTTGCTTTTTCTATATAACAAGGATTCATAAAACTCTATGCTGACAGGAGCTGTGGTCCACCTTTACATGTCAACGACAAACAGGCTTAAATCGGAGGCAACAAGATTTTTGCTGAGTTTTTCTGAAGACCCTTTGACACCTATCTAGGAGTCTTTAAACCTTGTTCAATTTACCCAACTTGTCCTGACCTGAATACATTACATAATAATGGAAAAGGGGCATTTGTTAATTTTAGCAGCACGTACTTGAGCTACCTGTAGTTGGAGTGCTGCTGTTTTTAAGCACATTCAGGCCCATTCCCCTAGGCACATTCCAAGTCAGATGCTAAACAGCAATCCATCCATTTTATTTTGCATTTTGCTTTAAAGTCTAAATTTCCAACTTGCCTTTATTCAGGAAGATTACAACTTCACAGAAGCTTACAAACTCCAGCAAATGAAAAATGTCTAGTTTAATGAACCTTTTTATAGAAGAAGGTGAATGTTTATTTGTCAACATTGTGCAACTATGTATAAAACTGTTTTTTGAAAACTTCAACATCAGTTTAAACCCATGTAGCCCTTGAAGACTTAAATACAGATTAAATACAAACCTTTCTGTGACTCTTGACTATAGATTGTAATGGCTGTTGCGTTGCTACCTGAGCATATAGCTCAATTCATTCACCAGCTAATCTCAGCTAGTTTTACTTAATAATAGTGACGGCACTAGACTTTTAAACAAGGAGTGGCAATAGGGTTGGCAAAGATCAGGGGCTCCATATACCATTCAATTGAATTTCTTTATATACAGTTATATTTTTTGTTATATAGTCATATTTACATTTTCAATTCAATTTTATTTATATATCGCCAATTTACAACAAATATCATTTCAACGCACTTTACAAAGTCAACTTAAATCAAATAAATAATAAAGGAAAGTATTCTGTCTCTCTAACCTGGTACCTAAAACATGCCTTCCTGACAACTTATTCTCTCTTCTTGACAATTCCATTCGTATGTTGCCCTCTCTCAGTTTCAGGACCTCTACTTGGCAATTGGATTCACAATGGGCAAAACATTACCCTTATTGTCAGTAATCAGATTCCCACAGAGCCATCTGTGTAATATTATGAGTAGCCGTTAAAAGTAGCATCTCTGGATTTCTTATGTAGCATTGATTTTCCTCACCTTCCTTATCCTGCTTGCATTTGGAGAATAAGAAATTCAAACTATAGTTGATAATCCTGTTCAGAAAACACTTTTTCTTATACTGGGTGAAATCGTCCTTCCATCCTGAAAGCAGTAAATACATTATGTAGTCACAAAAAGGAGGTTAAAAATTGTTTTCTGTGGGAGCTGCATGCCTGTAAAAACTCTAACCAATCCATGCCCCTTGGTCCGTAGACCATGCATTTGAGTGTGTTCCTGCTTTCATTCCCCTCTGTGCCTCAGGTTCCGTGGGTATCGCCATATCTGTTGGCTGTCCCACATGCCAATCAGTCTGACATGCTTACGTAATGTCAATGTCCATGCTCGTTCCTTCATAGTTTCCGCTTGCTGGCTGCTCATGCGCACTTCTAGTGTTAATGTATCCGGTTAGGTAATCGGCTAGGTTAGCGGTTAGCTTAGTGGTTAGCCGTTCATTGTAGTTCCACTGCTCTCACCGTAGACTTTGAACATGGCTAAGAGTTGCATGAAACAAACCGCGTTCATGTTTATGAGAAGAAGAGGTAGCCCTCAGTAGAAAGTAATAAGACCAGAGTGGATTGGGGAGTTTTAAGACACAATTCCCCTGAAGAGCGGAAGAGCAAGATTAGTCGGTCTTGCGCAAGTGCGGTTATTCAAAAAGGGACTTGGGGAAACTTCCAGAAAAATCACTGACCCTAGCTTTAAAAGTCATTTGTTAATCCCAAAATTGCTTTTGTATTCACCTCAGGCATACAAGGCATTCATGTGGTGTTAAAATCTCTATATTGTGGCTGTACATGTCATGAGGCACAGTTGAACCACTGGATCCCAGATACAGAAATATGTAATGTGTGTGATGTGTATAATGTGAGACTATTTCATGTAAGATGAAAACACAAAAACAATTGGCAAAGAGAGGAATATGATAACTATATATTCTAAATATGCAGTCAAAAGGTTAGATAGTATTACTGCTTGTCTTTCAGAGAATATATTTTGTTTAACAATTGACAAATCATAACAATACAATTGAACCCACATACTTCTGTTGCAACTCAAAATCCTCCCTGTAGTTTTATTATATTGCATCCTCAATGTGCCATGTGCATCACTGAGAAGTGCTCTAAGTGACACAATCACATATTCTCCTGTGTGCCAGTTCATTGGGTAACACACAGACAAGGCCACCTGCTCAGAGATACATAGGTAAATGTGAACAGATATACAAATATGATTTATTTCATGTAGTTCCTAAGTAAGCTGTCATAGTCAATAATAAAAGAGGGAAGCTGGATAAAATAGGTTTAGTACCTAGTTGATGACATAAATTCAAAGTGTCAGGACCAAATAAGCTAATACTCCTCACAGTTATCACAAATCAGACATGTTTTCATTCACCTTTTATGCTGCTACCTTCAATGCTGATATGATTTTTTTAATACTCAGTGAGTTTTAAATTCTATGAGGACAGAAATGCCCCATCAGGAGTTTATATAGGATTCTTTGAACCAGAAGCCCCTTAAATATTAATTTAGCAAAATAAAAATTACAAAGAATTATGTGTCCATAAAAATATCCACACAGTAAAACATAAATTGTTTCAGCTTATTTATTAACTTCCTATTCTCTTTTTCAATTAAACACACCACATTTTATGAGTTGCTTTTGAGCTGTGCTCTTATTAAAGCCAGTAAGACTTGAATTGCTGTCTACTTGAGCACTCCTGTTACCTCATCTGTCTCTTAGATCTCAAATTAAAAAACTAAAAAATCTAATACAACCCTTTAGTTTTGTTTCTTGCTTATATTTACAATTGACAACTCTGAAAGCAAATATAATTATGCATCTTATCTCTGCAAACATTACAGTTGTAAGGTTGGGAGAGGTTGCATTACTTGCTACCTTCCATTCTTATATGTATCATACAATACTCTCACAACTAATCAAGATCACAGGTCTATGTGGTGATTCTGTGTCTTTTGGGATATAATTTAATTTCAGCAAGGTACTACTACTATAATAAAATAAACACTGATGGTCCCACAATGCTGGGGTGCACAGTGGTGCAGTGGGTAATGCTGTTGCCTTGCAGCAAGAAGGTCCTGGGTTCAAGTTGCATGGAGTTTGCATGTCCTCCCTGTGCATGCGTTGGTTCCCTCTGGGTCCTCCGGCTTCCTCCCACAGTCCAAAAACATGACTGTTAGGTTGATTGGCCTCTCTATCATTTTCGCACTCACACCCTATCAGGTGTGAGTGTGTGTGAAAATGGGTGTTTGTCTCTGTGTTGCCCTGCAACAGACTGGCAACCTGTCCAGGGTGTACCCTGCCTCTCGCCCATTGACAGCTGGAGATAGGCACCAGCACCCCCAACAGGGATAAGCGTGTAGGAAAATGGATGGAAGGTCCCACAATGCCAATAAGCTCCAACAAGCAAAGTTAGTATTAGATTCCTGCCTGGAATTACAACATTTGGTTTAGTCAATCATTTTGTTTTGCGAAAACAGCTCGAGAAGCCAAATCCTTTTCAATTTCTATTGATGAGAATTGCTTAAAGGATTGTCTTGTGTTTTGGTTCCTTTATTAAAAATAATCAGATTTATAAAAACTACATGATTAAAAGGAATATTTAGGTATAAAGTATTTAAGGCTGTTATGACGATACACTACTGACATACTAAAGCAACTATTAGTCTCCACCTTCCAGAGGAAGCCCCGGAAGTGGGGAGCCAAGAAAGGCAGAGAATGTAAGCTGTAAAATGTGATTTGAAATGAACGCAATTCATTACATAATTTGAAAAAATTTAATCTGAAAAAACAACAAACCGCAAAAATGTAGGTTCAACTTTTGTATACATATTATAAATGGTTTTCAAAACCTTTTTTTTTTTGGGATTGAGAAGTTTTTTCATGCTTGAAACACATTGTTTATTTGAACAAATTTCTCTCCATAAAGAAACAGTTAGCATGGCTCCTGCCCAAAGTCTACCAAAAGCAAGCCACCCAGTATTTATTACCCCTATGTTCAACTGAAAGTTCATTATTTTTGTATTTTCATTCTGGGATGATTATACACAAAATTATTGTCAGGTAACCATGTTGACACTCCTATGGATCTCAAGTTCCCATCATGCAAGCAATAGCACTGCACAATATTAGGTAAAATACTCTACTTGACTATTTTTTCCTTATCACCCCCCCTACTATCGCCATGATGCTCACATTCACTCAATCATCTCAATCACTAAAATCTATAGCTGCTGTGGCCATCAGTGGCAGTAACAATCAATTCAATGGGCCAAATACAATAGACACAGTATCAATCCATGGCACTTGAAGTATATTAGCCTTGCAATATTGCATTCAAGTCACCTCTGCAATGCTGATGAGGCTTCCATTGTTTTTGTGGGTACTATTGCAATTTGATTTATTATTCAGCTCTACTTTAAGAAATGACTTAGATAAAAAAAAAAAAGAATGAACAGTACAACGTCACTTTGAAAGTGTTAAAACCACGTTTCACTCGCCAGGATGGCACCGAAAATATAAATATAGAGATGAGCTATACATAAAAATATAACTTTATGCAAGATTTGATTTACGTTCTCTTATTAAAATACCAAATAAAGTCTACGATTTTTTTTTAACACACATCCACTGCTTTTGCCGGCTGAAAACAGTTTCATTTACTACCCCTTGAGTGGACGAGCCATCAGTAAAGAGATCAGAGCTTTATTGCGAACACAGCCATCATATCCTGTTAAGTCCCCAAAGGCTATTTATTGGCATTCAGTAACTACCTTCATCCTTGCCCTGTTGTGTTTGCTGGCTCCTCCTCCATGGAGCTGGAGCTGTCAAATAATCATCCCCACTGGGTAACAGAGCCTCGCATTTTGTTATATCGATCCTGGGAGACACTTATGTGAGGAACAAGACAGGGAGCATTTAGGTAAAAAGCAAAGCAGTAATTCTCCATCAAGGAGGACAGTTGGATGTTGATGGTTAGGACCAAAGCAGGCCAGTTTGAGGTGACAAAGTTTCAAAATAAAAAGAAAGCTGATGGATGAGGAAGAGGTCTAAGGTATTGAGGAACATCTGCTTGTAAAACAGATGTATTGGAGATGAAAAGCATAGGATTAAAGGAAGACTTTAAAAAAACCTGAACAAGGAAATAAACACTGACACTGTGTTTGTAGTGCCAGACGAAAAAAAGGATTATGTTAAAGTCAGATAAAACACTAATGAACCAAGAAATATTGGGGGTGAAAGTAGTAAATAAACAAAAATATGAAAGGAGAAATTGGCAAGTGACATTCATGCAGCAGGATAGTGGGATGTCATGGCGCACAAAGGGCTATACATCCTCATTAGGTTCCCCGCTGTTGCCCTGAACATACATCAGCAGAACAACACTGAAAAGTTGCTTGTTGAGACCCATAAACTAGCCTGCTGGCAGAGGCGGTGAGTATGTGGGAGAAGAAACCCTGTACATTTAAAAATAACAATGTTAGCCAGATGCTAAAACCTGTTCACACCAAGTTACATCCTTTGACTCATATTCAACTTTAACCAGAGAAGAAATTCCACAAGCAAAATAATGACTTCACGAACAGTGAGTAGTACATATTTTATGTGCTAGACCCAATTTTCTTTCTAAAAGAAGACATGCTTTAAAATGTTCCCTTATGAATTAAATGCAATGGCAGGAAAATTCAAGTAGGATTTGCAGGAAAAATCAATGCCTCAGGGTGGATTATCTCTCTTCCAATGTCCTAAACTCTTTCACACACATGCACAGAGAGGGCATGGATGCTCTTTTGTCTGACAACAGATTTGTGGTTGCTCAAGTAAAAAAACAGTCCAGCAACCTGACAAGGACAGACAGTGACATCTTTCCCGCTACCTTCTCTCTGGCCCTGAGGGCATTGATAAGAGCAGACATTTTAATTTGCAAGGTCAAAACAAATGCATCAAGGCTCTGCTGGCAGGCCACAGAAAACCTAATGGGCAGCTGAGTGCTGCAGTGCCATGATGAACACGGAAACTCGTTCTGAATTTATTACATCATGCCCATTTTTTTTCTTTAAAGATCATTTACTAATGGGATCTCAACTAAAACTTCATTCATCACACTATTCCAATTTAATACTTTGGAAAATGTGTTTTCTTGCCCTCTTCATTTTGTTAAGAAGAATAGGGGATATGTATTCATCTTTTTAAAAATAATTATTCCATTTTATGGATGAGCATTGTCTGGCTTTAAACTACACTTCAACAAATTTATGATGGACCCCTTTTCTCTCATTCAGAACCGTGGTTCTCAAGTTTTACTGGGGTTGCCTTTAGAAGAATTTAAGATAAATTTTTGGTATCAACAATTTACAAGGCAAATATAACACAGATTAAGTGTAATCTGGAGTTAATAGGCATAAAGGTCTAAAAACATTCGTTTTAGGTAGATTTATCTTTGCTTCCAACATAGAACGGACAAGGGAAGTGCAGTAGAGAAGAATTCAAGGATCCCTCAGGTGATACTGAAGCAGACGACAGCGAACCCGAAATAACTGCTAAAGGCTTCATGTGCTGTGTGCCATTTACATTTGAAGTCAGAACTTTGATCAGGGAATCACACAAAACCCAATTTAACCCTGCTCTATTGTAAGTTGGAAAACCAGTAGTAGTATTTGTTACTTGTATTTAATGATCAGGCTAATGTTAGTAATAATAGCAAATAGCAATAAGAGTCTCTACATTTTATGCATTCATACACCAAAGGGACACCTTCACAGATGTTGAACAATCCTATGTGTTTACAAACCACTAGATCTGTTCATCACTGTAGCCATTGCTAAATTTTAAAAACTCAGCTGCCATATTAGATTTTCACACTGGGTTTGTTGGTCTTTCCAATTTAAATTTCTAACACCTGTTAATCTTCCTGTTTATTGTTGTGACGGAGGAGCCGTCACGAGCCAGGACGTAGTTATAAGTCCGCATCAGCATGCGAGCACGCCTGCGCACACATACACCATCTCTAACTTATTTTTTGTTGCAGCTAAACTGATGTGGTTCATTGTGGGTGCACACACAGTGTTCCTGCTTCAGTTAGCATTCATTATAACCTTTTAATTTCAGTTTAAAACATTTTCCCCGTTCTGTTTTCAAGCAGGCTTATTGCTGGACTGTGGTGTGCTGGGAGGGAGTCACATGATGATGTGATGTCATCAGAAGTACAAGTGTTTTGTTAAACTGAGTACTGTATTTTTGATTGTAAGTTGTTGTTTTTTTCATTATTATTATTTTGTATACTTTAATTTATTTGAGTTAGAAGTAATTGCTTAGATGTTTTTGTTTGTTTGGTTTTTGTTTGCTTGTTTGAACTTCCTGTGGGCGGAGCCTGTGGCTTTAAAAGCAGGGCTCTGCTCCACATGGAGGCAGTCTGTGGTTAGACTCCAGAGAAGTCACACTGAGGGTGAAAGACTGTAACATGGAAGGTACTGTTCTTTTTTTGTCTACTTTTTAACCTGCCTGGACGTCATTGTATATATTCTGCACCTGCCATCTTTGGCTCACCTGAAAGAAAAACTGAATAAATGTCATTAAAGTGATCTCCGGCCTTGGCCAGTCATTTATGTTTGACCAAGCATAGAAGAACCCCGTCACATATGGTGTCAGGAGTGGGATTATGGCGAGCCGGAGAAGAGTATCACATCTGTTGAAGCAAAAAACTGGCCTTCGATCACAATCAAAGATGGAGGAACAGGTGGATGACAAAGCATGGGAGAGCATGCCAACGACGGATGGATCAGATGAGGAAGGGGAACCAAAGCCTGGCCCCAGTGGATCAAGTGCATCTGGCAGTGAGTTTCTCACTTTGATGAAGGACTTTATGGCAGGTCAGCAAAAGCGAGAGAAAGGGCTGCTGAAGGAATTACAAAATCTTAGGATGTCTCTGCAGCAACCACAGCAGGTACCACGCCCTCAACTTCAGTCAGGAGTTGGTGCAGAGCAAAGTGGCGACAATGATGGTGGTGATGATGACGACAGTGATCCAAGCCATCAACTTCAGTCAGTAAGTTACACCACTGATCCAAAGATTCCACCTTATCAATTAGGAGAAGACCTGGAAAACTATCTGCTGCGGTTTGAGCGCATTGCCAAGACGTGGAGGTGGCCAGAGAGTGAATGGGCGTGCCGTCTCATTCCACTCCTTTCTGGGAAAGCGCTGGAGGCCTATGCTGCCATGGATGAGGAACATGCTCACTGCTACAAGGACTTGAAAACTGCTTTGTTAACAAAGTTTGACATTTCACCTGAGACATACAGACAGAAGTTCAGAGCAACAAGTATACCTGTTGGTGAAACTCCTTCTGAAACCTACCACCGCCTTAGAGGCCTCTACCGACGATGGATCCGGCCGGACCAGCATTCCAAGGAGGACATCGGGGAGCTTATCATCCAGGAGCAACTGCTGAGCGTTCTGCCCTCTGATGTAAGGACCTGGGTGAAGGAACATGAACCCAAGGATGGTCTGACTGCTGCAAAGTTGGCTCTACAGTACGTGAACGCACGGCGAGGAGGAGCAGTACGTGTCTACAACCCGGTGCCGCGACCTGTGCAACTGGCTGGACATCAACGGTATGCCAGAGACCCAAGCCAGGAGGTTAAAGGTACCACAAGTTCTCTGAACCCACCATCCAATGGTAAGACATTAATTTGCTATTATTGCCAGCAGCCGGGCCACAAGGCTTCGGTGTGCCCAATAAAGAAGACCAAGTTTTCTGGTTCCTGCTATGTTCCTAGAGTTGAAGATCATGCTGGAGTCAAAAACTTTAAGACCAGAACTCATAAAACTGTGATTGTGAATGGACAGCAGGTGACTGCATTAATAGACAGTGGTAGTTCCACATCACTTGTAAAAGAGAGTCTTGTACCTGTTGGATGTGTGAACTATGAAAAGAAAACTGAGATTTTGTGTGTGCATGGAGATTGTCATGTTTATCCAAAAGCAGAAGTGACTGTCATTATTGATGATCAATCATATTTGTTAACTGTAGGTGTGGTGGAAAACCTACCTTTTGATCTCATTTTGGGTACTGATTTACCTGTGATGATGCATCTTTTAGAAGAGTTACAAACTGAGGGGGACAAAGTTAACAATGTTTCCTGCCCTGTGATTACCCGTTCTCAGGCCAAAGAACAAGTTGAGTCCCTACCTGATTTTGATGAGTTTGTTTGAGGTTTCAACAAGGTCTAGAAAATCCAGAAAGCAAAAGAAATTTGAGAAAAAGTTAATGCTGAGTGGAAATGTGTCTGCAGATTTAATAGTGGATGACATGTGGAAAATACCTGAAAATATTGCTACTCTACAGAAACAGGATGTGTCTTTACAACCTTTGTTTGACCGAGTGGAAGAAAAAACTGATGTTAAGTGGAGAGGAAGAGAAACCTTTGTGATAAAAGATGGAGTGTTGTATGCTTGTAATGAAAAACAAAGGTTGGTAGTTCCAACTAGCTGTAGGGCACTTGTCATGCATTTGGCACACACCATTCCATGGGCAGGGCACTTGGGGCGTCAAAAAACATTTATGCGCGTCAGCTCACGTTTTTTCTGGCCGTCAATGTATAATGACATTAATGCATTATGTGCTGCTTGTCCCATATGCCAGAAGACTCGTCCTACTCGGAAATCAGATCGGGCACCCCTCCAGCCACTACCGGTTGTCTCCACTCCTTTTCGTAAGGTTGCAATGGACATTGTTGGACCCCTAGTGAAGAGTGGGCGTGGTCATCAATACATCCTGGTAGTATGTGACTATGCCACCAGATTTCCAGAGGCTTTTCCACTACATACCATTACTGCTCCTGTGGTAGTTCGAGCTCTGGTCCAGCTGTTTTCAAGAGTTGGAATCCCAGATCAGATTTTGACAGACCAGGGAACAAATTTCACCTCTAATCTCCTAAGACTCTTTCATAAACAGCTTGGGATCTCAGCCATCAGGACGACGCCTTACCATCCGCAAACTGATGGATTGGTTGAAAGGTTCAACCAGACGCTCAAGAGGATGCTGCAGAAGTTTGTGAATGACACTGGCAGAGATTGGGACCGCTGGTTACCATTCCTTCTCTTTGCCTATCGTGAGGTGCCGCAAGCATCAACTGGTTCCTCCCCATTTGCACTTCTGTATGGGTGGGATGTTCAGGGGCCGCTTGACCTGCTGAGGAAAAGCTGGGATGCATCAGAAGCCTCATCCAGTGCCAAAGGTGTGGTCCAGTATGTGCTGCAGATGAGAGGTCGGCTTGCTGAATACCAGAAGCAAGCTGAAAACAACCTGCTGCAGGCCCAGCAGAAGCAAAAGAGGTGGTATGACCAGCAGGCACGACAAAGGGTCTTAAGTCCTGGACAGAAGGTGTTGCTTCTCCTGCCTTCATCCACCAGCAAGCTTTTAGCAAAGTGGCAAGGGCCCTATACCATCAGCCGACAGCTAGGACCCACCACCTATGAAGTCTACCATCCTGACAAAAAGAAAGCTAGACAGGCTTATCATGTGAACTTGCTAAAGGAGTGGAAAGAACCATGGCCAGCTCCTGAAACATCTTGCGTGTTAAGGCCGGTTGAGGAGGAAGATGAGGTTCCTGGCATTGAAGTGATGGCTGAACAGTCAACCCCCAATCTCAGTCACTTGAGCTTACACCAAGCCTCACAACTTCAGCAGATCTTCCAGAAACTGTCTCCTCTCTTTTCTCCTAATCCAGGCCGGACCACCTTGATAGAGCATGCAATTCGACTGAAAGAGAAGCAGCCAATTCGTCAACGTCCATATAGAGTTCCACAGCAACTGGTGGGGCAGCTGCGAGATGAAGTCGAAACCATGCTAAAGTCAGGTATTATTGAACCTTCAAACTCTGAATGGTGCAGCCCAGTGGTCATTGTGTGTAAGAAAGATGGTTCACTACGGATTTGCATTGATTTCAGAAAGCTTAATGCAGTCTCAGAGTTTGATGCCTATCCCATGCCCAGGGTAGATGAGCTGCTGGAAAGGATTGGAAAAGCCAAGTTCATTACCACCCTTGACCTCTGTAAAGGGTACTGGCAGGTTCCATTAGAACCTTCAAGCAGACAGTACACAGCATTTCGTACCCCTTCTGGCCTTTTCCAGTTTACTGTTATGCCATTCGGCCTGCATGGTGCTCCAGCCACCTTCCAGCGACTAATGGACAAAGTACTGCGAGGAAGTGAAGACTACAGCGCGGCTTATCTTGATGATGTAATCATTTACAGCAATAGCTGGGAGGAGCATGTCTCACATCTAGCAAGAGTGTTGGAAAAGATTGGAGAAGCAGGACTGACACTTAACATATCAAAGTGTGTTTGGGCACAACAGGAGACCAGGTACCTTGGTTACCAGCTGGGGAGAGGAGAGGTGCGACCACAGATGGACAAAATTGAAGCGATCCAAAAGTGCCCTCGTCCTCGAACAAAGAAGGAAGTGCGGTCATTCCTGGGACTAGCTGGTTGGTATCGAAGGTTTGTGCCTCATTTTGCTACACTTGCTTCTCCACTCACCAGTTTGACAGCTAAAGACCAGAAGAATCCTGTTGTGTGGTCCAAGGAGTGTGAAGCTTCTTTTAACACTCTGAAAGCTCATCTATGTTCATCTCCTGTCCTCCGAAGTCCAGATTTCAGTAAGAAATTTCTGGTCCAGGTAGATGCATCCACAGTTGGCCTAGGAGCTGTCCTGGCTCAAGGAGATCCTGGGGAGGAGCAACCGATACTCTACCTGAGCCGCAAGCTGCTACCTCGGGAGGTGAGGTATTCTGTGGTGGAAAAAGAAGGCCTAGCCATAAAGTGGGCTCTGGAAAGTCTCAAGTATTATCTGCTGGGGAGAGAATTTGATTTGGAGACTGACCATCGTGCCCTGACCTGGATCAACACCATGAAGGACCATAACCATCGTCTAACTAGGTGGTATTTGTCCTTGCAACCTTACAAATTTAACATCTGTCATAGGAGTGGTAGACTCAACAAAGTAGCAGACTTTCTTTCTAGGTTGCCGAATTTCGCCAACCTTGGAGAGGAGAGGGGTGGTGTGACGGAGGAGCCGTCACGAGCCAGGACGTAGTTATAAGTCCGCATCAGCATGCGAGCACGCCTGCGCACACATACACCATCTCTAACTTATTTTTTGTTGCAGCTAAACTGATGTGGTTCATTGTGGGTGCACACACAGTGTTCCTGCTTCAGTTAGCATTCATTATAACCTTTTAATTTCAGTTTAAAACATTTTCCCCGTTCTGTTTTCAAGCAGGCTTATTGCTGGACTGTGGTGTGCTGGGAGGGAGTCACATGATGATGTGATGTCATCAGAAGTACAAGTGTTTTGTTAAACTGAGTACTGTATTTTTGATTGTAAGTTGTTGTTTTTTTCATTATTATTATTTTGTATACTTTAATTTATTTGAGTTAGAAGTAATTGCTTAGATGTTTTTGTTTGTTTGGTTTTTGTTTGCTTGTTTGAACTTCCTGTGGGCGGAGCCTGTGGCTTTAAAAGCAGGGCTCTGCTCCACATGGAGGCAGTCTGTGGTTAGACTCCAGAGAAGTCACACTGAGGGTGAAAGACTGTAACATGGAAGGTACTGTTCTTTTTTTTGTCTACTTTTTAACCTGCCTGGATGTCATTGTATATATTCTGCACCTGCCATCTTTGGCTCACCTGAAAGAAAAACTGAATAAATGTCATTAAAGTGATCTCCGGCCTTGGCCAGTCATTTATGTTTGACCAAGCATAGAAGAACCCCGTCACAATTGTTCTAACGTGGAACCTAAAAATCTTTGGTTTTGGGAACACAAAAAAAGAACAAAAGAAAAAAAGTGTCATGTCAACAGATTCTCTCATTTGATCTGTGCATGTCTGCAGCTTCTCCTGAGTTACTATGGGCCACTTGCCTGCTTCTCTGTTTAAAGGCTGGTTCACACGTCAAGCCAAAGTTGTCAGCTGATTTTCAAAGCTCGTGAGACCCCTCACATAATGATAAAATATCGTAGATATAACAGCTTTGCTCATACAGTGTGTGGTGTGCGGTCAGACGACAAGCACAACACACCACACACAAACAGATTTCATTCGGGAACATTCGGGTGTCAGACAGGCAATCTTGCAAAACCTCTCAAGTTTAAACGTGAGTTCAGGGTAAATAATCATTGACGACGAGGAATAATGATGGAGATAGTTTGTGGACTAATTTTAACAGAGAAAATACACTGGTCAAAAAAAATAAAGGGAACTCCTTAACAAAACAATGTAACTCCAAATCAGTCACACCTTTGTGGAATGAATGTCACGAGTTAGGTAGTAACACTTATTGTGAATCAATTTCACCTGCTGCTGTGCAAATGGGACATACAACAGGTTGAAATGAAAGGCAATTAGGAAGACACCCCCTATAAAAGAGTGATTCTGCAGGTGGTCAACACAGATCGTTTCTCTGTTCTCATCCTTTGTGGTTGAACTTTTAGTCACTTCTTCATTTTGTCGGTGCTGCCACGCATCATGAGGCGTTTTTTTTACAGCCTGCTGAAGATGCTCATGTAGTGCAGCTAATCCAAGACAGAACATCAACGTGAGCGGTGGCAAAAAGATTTGCTGTGTCTCTCAGCTTGTCTTTCAGCTTTTTGTTAAATGCCTCAAGTGTTATGATTACATTTGAAAGGCACTTTAATTTAAGCAAATATATTTCTAAAGAAACTTAATCAGGAGCACATTGGACTTTGTTTTTCAATTTGCAGTTACCCTGCCCCAAGTTGACAGGACCAGTGTATTTTAATGCATTTAGATATCAGGAGCCCTCATAGAAATTAAAATCTAAAGGATCAAAAAGTTATTTCATAAATTAAATATGGAAATCAAATCAGTTTTCCAACAAAAGGCAAAAACTTGAGCTCTGGCAGTTCCATATAACTGAATTTGCACAGGCCATCTGGGCAAATGTAGAAGGAGCCCAAGTTTAATTTCAAGGTGATGCAAATGTGGGTAAAGTAGGACAGCCAGATGAGCTGATGTTGATTCAGAGATATTAAGGAGTCAATTTGGAGTCTTCTTTGATGCCTTCCTGGTTGTTGAGATTTTCAGTAATGAGCAGGTTCAAAGTATTCAGCCTTCTCATAAGCAAGCTTAAAATAAAAAAAAAAACTTTGCTTAGGCTGACATGTTTTCATGTTACAGAACAAGGTGATCTCTCAGCTTACATTTTCAGAAATAAAATGAAAAAGAGGGGGGAAGAGTATCAAAAGTCAGAACTGGTAACAGCAACAACATTTTAATACCTTATTAGTGTACAAACCTGAAGGGGACAACTTTCTTTACATTTACTGCCCATAGACAGCTAGCACCAATGCTCCTTATGGTCATATACATTTAAAATATTTATGAAACTTATCCGTGTTGAGCAACAGTCATTGGCCTCCTACCATCTCAATATATTAGGGATTTGCTGGGCATTCTAAAAGCTTCCCAATCTGGCTCAAATCCCATTGGTGATTCAGGGTGTAGTTCAGTTCTCAGGAATTTACTTATAAATATTGTTTCACTCATCAGTGCTTCTTGACAAAGAGAACACACAATCCAATGTTTTAAATGTGTTTGCATAATAACACCAATTTTCTCATTGAAGTGAGTTTGGCAGATATGCAAAAAAAAAAAGATCCTTTCAAGATGAAGAATTAGTGGTTGTGAGGTCCGTACTGTTGTAATAATCAGTGGCTGCAGGACTGAAACAATGGCTTGAACTGTTAAAAAAATAACCTTCACTCTGTAAAGGTAGAGTTGGTGATTTTTCTGGAAGTTTCCCCAAGTCCCTTTTTGAATAACTGCAGAACTACCGTCTTACCTGCTCTTCTGCTCTTTAGGGGGATTGCATGAAAAAAATCTCCCAAATCCACTCTGATCTTATTTGTTTTTACTGAGGCCTTCCTCTTCCTCTCATAAACGTGTACGCGGTTTGCTTCTTGCGACTCTCAGCCATGTTCAGAGTATACAATGTGAGCAGCGGAACAACAATAAAGGGCTAACAACGAAGCTAACCGGATCCATAAACATTAAATGTGCACATGCACAGCCAGGAAGCGGAAACTAAAAAGGCATGTCAGAATGATTGGCACGTGGGGCAACCAATAGATCAGGTGATAACCCCGGAACTTAAGGCGCAGAGGAGAGCGAGAGCAAGACCAAAACTCTGACCAATCCCTGCCCTCCAAAGCAATTTTCAGCTTGTCTGACTTAGTTCTGTGGGAATTAATAGTTCAAAAAAAGTATAAAGCCTTTAAATGATCAAAAGCCAATGAGCTATAATCACGTTTAAGATTTAATATCTTTTGCTGTTTTTATAGAATTAAAGTTTTTACTCAAATACCTCTGTTTCCAGCTTAAAGCTGTTGACATGCACGCACACCTTTAACAGCATATCAACAAATTGCACATGTATAAACAAGGTGCTCTCCTCAACAAGTTCTAATTCAGTAGCTATGTTCTCATTTACAGGGCAATTTTCTGAGAAGTTTCAATCAAGATCTGGTGTTCATTATATCACAGAAAAGAGCTCTCGTAAAAGTCACCCTTTTTCAGTACACTGCATCTGACAAAATGACCATGTTTACTCTCTTATTTGACTTCAACACAGCATTTGACATTCTCGACTATAAAATCATTTTGCACAAAGTAAATAAAGAAGAAGAAATCTTCATTTGTCATTGCAATTGTACATGCCAATTAAATTTGTCTTCTGCATTGAACCCATCCCTTAGGGAGCAGTGGGCAGCTATCACAGCACCCGGGGAGCAATCTGAGGCTAAGGGCCTTGCTCAGGGACCCACAGTGGCAGTCTGTGGGGATCGAACCAGGTACTGGCAACCTTCTCAGAGTGCAAGCGTGCTGCTCTAACCACTGAGCCACCACCCTTGATAAAACTATTCATATCAAAGGGAGCGAGCTATTTTTAGAAACGAAACGTCACGATGACGTCACATCACGTGGTACGCGGTAGGACAAGCTTGCCTTGGTTTTACTCGTTTAAACGACTGCTTTTTCCAAAATCTAAGACCTTATTAAACATTGTTGCTATGGAACGTGACACAGCGACTCGAGGTACGCTGATCGGCCGCATATGAAGGATGTTTTCTTCATTACTTTCCCGAAATTCAAGAGTGCCAAGGAGAAATCTGTGCGCTGGGTACACTGGTGCGGTCGGCCTACATATGTAGCAAGCATTTTGTTGGAGGAAAGGGCCCAACCGAAGAACATCCTGACCCAATTCCAGCGACATCAAGTAGTGAACAGGTAAGAGTATTTTGGTGGCCGACGTGTTAATAATGAAGCGCCTGCTACCATGATAGCATATAGGCTATCATGGTAAAAAAAACAAAGCTTACCGTTCGATCAACTCGGCCCGTTTTCCGGTCTTTTTAAGCCCTCGACACTCAAGCCATCGTTTGAGCTGAAGGTTGGTGTGTTCTTCGACTGTGCGACCAGTAAACCATGCGCCTGGGACATCGTTTTGGGAAAGTTTAATGGCTGCAAAGTCGGTCATATCGCTGGTTCTGTTGCTGGTTGCTACGTGCGTTCTCTATCGGTTTGTCCTACCTAAGCGGCAAAAGGGGCGTTGCTCTTGAGACGGTGACGTCACGTGCGCGGTACGCTATTAAATGCATGTTCAGTTTTTTCATAGTGACATTGTGTTCTCCATTACCACAGTTACTCATGGAGTTCCACAGACTTCAGTGCTTGTAGCATTTTTTTACCATCTACATGCTTCATTTGGGTTACATCAATTAGAAACATTGTAAAAACCGTTTGGTATGCTGATGACACATAACTTTATCTGTCTTTGACGTTACCTGACACTTGTCTTTTGGTTAATATAAACATGCTATTAGAGGTCTATTAGAGGTTTGTATATAACAAATTGTTATTCATCCATCCATCCATTTTCTAACACGCCTATCCCTTGTGGGGTCACAAGGGGTGCTGGTGCCTAATTCCAGCTGTCAATGGGCGAGAGACGGCCGGTCGCCAGTCTATTGCAGCAAATTGTTATTGAAATATGAAAAAAACTGAAAGGAAATTATTCAGCCCAAAGAGTGTTTTTAATCTACAACCTTTTCTAAGTTTTTGATGCCAGCAGTATTCTGGCTTCAAGTACGAATGTAAGAAATCTTCATGTTACTGTTGACCAAAAGTTGTCCTTCCTCCCACATATTAAAAGAGCCCCAATAACTGTTCTCTTCCTTTAGTGCAACATTCCTAAAATCAGAAACGTCTTATTAGAATGATGCTGAAAAGCCTGTCCATGCCTTTACTTGATGATAGGAATCCATCCTGATGCCCCAAAATTTCAGCCAGAATTGGTTTAGCTCAATGCTTGGTTGGTCCTAATTTTATATGAATTACTGCATCAATGTTGTGTGGCATAATCAACCTGTGGTTCTGCTGAGATGTAATAAAGGCCCAGGTTACTTGGATAGCGGGGGTTCAGGTCATCTGCCTTGTGGGGTCTGCTGTCTCTTGTCTTCATTTTAACAATACCCTATAGATTCTCGGTGGGGTTCAGTTTGCTGGCCAATCAAGCACAGTATCACCATGGTCATAAAACCAATTTTGGTCCCTTTGGCAGTGTAGAGAGGAAACAAGTCCTGCTGAAAAATGAAATCAACATCTACATACACCTTGTCTGCAGAGGGAAGTATGAAGTTCTCAAAATGTCCTGCTTGATGACTGTGTTGACTGTGCATGTCAAAAACAAAGTGGATCAACACCAGCAGATGACATGGTACCCTAAACCATCACTGACGGTGGAAACGTCCCACTGGACTTGAAACAACATTGATTTTGTGCCTCTCCACTCTTCCTCCAGACTCTGGGACCTTGATTTTGAAATGAAATGCTAACTTTCCTGTCATCTGAAAATATGACTTTGGACAACTTAACAACACAGACTAGTTTTTTTTTTCTCCTTAGGCCAGGTAAGACACTTCTGATGTTTTCTTTTAGGAGGAATTTGGCTCTTGGATGCATTGACCCCAACTCCAAAATCAATTTTGCTTGACAATCCTCTTAAGGCTGTCGTTATCCCTGTTGCAGGTGCATCTTTTCCTACCACAACTTTTCTGTCCACTCCTCTTTCATTGAATATGCTTGGATACAGTATTCTCAACAACCAGCTTCTTTAGAAATGTAGCTTACCCTCCTTGTGGAGTTTGACTGTCTTCTAGACATCCGTCAAGTCAGCAGTCTCCATGATTGTGTAGACCATGATGTCCATTACATAACATGTATCCTTTTTTTTTTAAATGGTGTTATGTAATATTCCAAATTTCTGAAACAATTAATTTTGGATTTTCATTATCTGTAAGACATAGTCATCAAAATTACAAGAAAGTTAAGCCTATAAGAGATATTTCATAATGATGTTATATAAGAATGCCACATTAACATTTTAAGAAAATCTACTTATATTACACACAATTTATTTTGCATCCACTGAATTGAACACAAAAACAAGTCAAACAGGAAACTATGAACACCAATGACACCCTGCAGAAAGGATTTAAAATTAGCTGCATACTGACACTTCATATATTCTGAGTGGTTAAATGAAAGAGACCTTTCTGATAACTATGGAGAGGAGATGCATTCAAGTGTTGTCACTTCTAGTGATAAAGATTCCCCTGAATGGATTTGACTAGATTTAACTATTCTCGTAGGCAGATATTCGGCAGTGAATTTGTTCTCCAGTACACCACTGCAAATGTAGCATTTGATCATGGAGCTGTGATTTCAAATTAAATTAAAGACTTTTTCACTTCAGCTCCAATAACAAGCCTTTCGGGATTATCCAGACAAGGAAACCTGGGGGGAGTGGAAGAATATTTACAGCAGAAACTGTGTAAGCAAAAGTTTGCTTTGATTTCTCTTCCTTTTATTATTCTTACAAACATTCAAACACAAACAAAACTCATAATTGGAAACAAATGTTGATTTAATTTCAGAGTACAAAGTTGCTTTTTTTCCCTTTCAGAACCATTTTGAAGGACCATGATGCTTATGCTAATTTGGAAACTGATGGTTCTATGTTTTCTCTGCTCATGGATTGGGAAGCTATGCTAATGGGTGATTGTATGTTTAGGCCCAAAGCAACGCTTGTGTAGGAATCTATTTTTTCTTCATCTGACAAACTTCAGCTATTTTATGTACCATCAATTTGTAACAGTTGTCAATATCCACCCTAAGGGATAGATAAGCAAAGAGTAACCTTATTAAAGACCATGCACATCCTCCTGAAAGGTTGTAAATACTGTCCAAATATTGTTATAGGGTATTTTAAGCATTGTCCTTTAATCTAATTATCTGAATCTTTACCAGTATTTCACCTGTTCAACCAGCCATGGAAGAGTACTGTATCAGTTTTATGTTTCAATTAAGAGAATGATTCATCTTGAATCCTCCATCCATCCATCATCTATACACAGATATCCTTGCAGGGTCACCAGGGGACTGAGTCTTATCTCCAATGGTTATTAAGCATGAGGCAAGCACCCTGGACACCTCACTAGTCCATCACCAGACAATACCGACCTACATAGAACTAATAGTCATGTACACACACTCCTAAGAATAATTTAGAGAGACCAATGAATTTAACATAAATGGTCTTGAACTGTGGGAAGAACCCAGATCACCTGAAGAGAACCAGGTACAGGGATGGACGTGTAAAGGGCAGAGAACACCTCAGACCAAGATATGACACTAGATCCATCTTGTTCCAAGGCAACAGTTGCACAGAAGTTGAGCAGAGAACTATCCCAGTTTGGTTTGATGATTTTATTCATGAACTCATGTAATTGGACAGTCTCACTGAAACTTCATCTAGTTATATCTCTGTGAAAAGATGGTGATACTGCCTAATACATAGGGTTTCTTCTCTAATAAATAAACTGAGGACTTGTAAATCAATTAAATATATCTTATCACATAGCAAACTGACAGGAAGCAGTCTCAAAGATTACTTGCAAAAACAATTATAAAAATCAAAATGCAGAGCTTCATTCTGGCCGTTCCAAAACGTCTTGGAAAGAAATCAAGTCCTTGATTGGTCTGAAGAACAGAGCTAAAATGAATTCCTTACCAACAACTTTTGGGCCAAGTTAGCAGAAGCGCTAAATATATCTTAAAATCAGATTTAAAACTTTTGATTTCTCTGATGGGCTTTCTGAAACTAGACATGGGATGGTGATGTATGCATAGCACCTTATCACCAAAGTAAAATCCTTGTACGTGTAAAATATTACTTGGCAATAAAGCTCTGATTCTGATCAAATTTAACAGGGGAAATGTATGTAAGAATCATGCCCGTATGAAAGAAAAGAAAAGACATGGCCCTGAAGGCTAAGGAGGAAAGTTGTGGAGATGTGTGAACCAATTCAGTGTGGCATATTTTTCTGTTGTCCTTTGCTAAACAGAATGCTCCTGAAATATCTTAGGAAACTATTGTAATGCCAGTCACCTTGGTTAGGACATTTAAAACTTCTGAACAATCATTGCCCTGTAACCTCAACTTGACTTTTGATTATTAATGGTAAAAGGCCTTTCTTTGAAAAGATTTTGTTTTTAGCTTTCACAATCAGTGTTTAAGGCAAAAAGATTGGACATCTTTGTGATGCTTTGGTTCCAGCTCTATTGTAGCAATCTCAAAGTTAGTTGACTCTTTTTTTTAAATTTATACATCCCTAACTCACTCTGGTTGCATAGAAAGTTGTCCTGAAAGATTATCACGTCTTGCTGGCGTATTAGTTGTTATTTTGGTGTTTATGGTTTTTTTTTGCTAAGTTTGTTACAAAATAAATCCCTTCATGTATATTTCTAGTAACAATGGAGGTATGACACTACGCATGTGCGCAGGGGATAAACAAGGAGGCAGCTAACAACTGTTAGCATGTCCCAGCAATGTGTGGAAACAATGAAAAGCGGTCCAAGATCCAGTGCAAAAAAAAATATTCCGAGAGGGAAAAGACTGGAATAGCGCTGGGAATACAGTATCTAAAAACAACATTATACATATTGATTGATTGATTGATTGAATGGTTCTTACCTTGATGCTGTGTCTCTATTTCTCTTTATGAACAGGTGTTTTCTTTCTCCGTGATGTTCTGATATGAGGCTCAGAGTTGCTGTAGATTGGTTTATTTAATTAATACCGGTTGGTCTTCGATCATGCCAAGCTGCCACTTACGGCAACGCATTACAGAGGTAGTGAGTTGCCATCTGACTTTCTGATAGTTCTGCGGTAGATGGTGCTACATATGTTGATCAGCTTATTGTGCTGAGGCCTCAAAAAGGACTATCAAAAAACAATCAGGATGGTGTATACAACCTTATTTTATCATGAGCAAACATTTTTTTTAATAAGCATATAACATGGCTATGTATTGTACCTTTAAGAGTCTGAAGCGCCATATGATGAGAGACCCATCCATATGTTTAAATACATTTCAAACTACGAAAAAAGACTATACACATGAGGTGGAGAAACAGAGATTGTGTGGGTGCAGAATTGGCTTTTACTCAAAGATGAGTGGGGCTTCTTTTTAAGAGGAACTAAAACCCAGGCAGGAAATCAATTGGAGGCTGTGTTTTCTCTTCTTTGACATGTATGTACAAAACAAATTTTGTAGTAAAGCGCAAACACATAATCTTGGACACATGTGGACTAGGCCAAAAAGGACAACAATTTTAGGACATTTTCCTCAAGCATATTTGTCCCAAATGAAGTTTATCGTTACAGTTATTCTGCAATTCCAGTTATAACCATGTACCATGTATTGGTGATGCGACCTGGTTTTCAACATTGAGTTTTAGCTTGGCAAGTTAATAACAAATGATGAAGACAGAGGTAATGTGATGCAGTGAAAATCCAAGAACACAATATGTACCGAAAACACATTCACCTGAGCTACAGATAAAGCAAAGAAAATGTATATGTATTTTTTACATTCATTCAAAAGTGGTCTATTTGTCAACTTTGTGTAGAGAATAGAAAAATGTTTAAACGTTAGTACTAGAAAATGTTTCATCCTATGAAATGGACCCTATGAAGAATAAAAGCTAACAGAATAAGTTAAAGAGGAAAATAAATAGCAAAGAAGAGAATCACTAAACATGTCAATTCAAAAATCATCATGGTTTAGTGAAAGACAATTAAAAAGTCTCACTAATGCTTTTGCTTGTTGTTGTATAAGGGTGAGAATGAAAGAATTTCCTATAAAGATCAGCCATCCAGACGATTACATGACATCAGTGCTATCAAGATGAGAACTAGTACAGCCTAAAGCAATAAATTCCCAAGTCACCAATGAATTTACAACTTCTCAGAAAAGAAGGAGGAGGAAGCATAATAATGGAGGAATTTATCTCTAGCCTCTTTGGAGAATTATGCTGCTGCACTACAACAGTTCAACAAAAGAATAATTAAAAAAAGAATGTCTTGAGGCTGAACTGGTTAATGGTTTTCAGTGCTATCACACGGGTTTAAATTGTGCTGTTTGGAGTGCAATTCAAATTATGAAGACAGTTATGAGTGAATGAAAAAGTCAGCGAGAATTTTGAGCTCCCCAGTCATTTGGTTTCAAACTTCCCCCTTTTTGGACCTCCTGCCTCCACCTCCAGTGGTCACAACTCGGAATCAGTTCACACACGTGTGCACACAGTCATAATTGAATTCTTTCTATTTCTCCAGTGTAATTATGAAGAACCCCTCATCTCAGACTGTTTTTTTTTCCCGGTGTAGCATTGCATATTACTCTCACAAGTTCTGCATCTGCAAGTCTCTGTCTCACTCTTATTGAATGATGCTGGCTAACCAGAACCAATTAAAGTACACTATTGACAAAGAATCAGTCTGGAAAAAATATTTACAGAAAGTACCATTTGATGCATACATACCTGTGCAGCCTTAACCAAATAACGCCAGGTAACACTAAAATTATGGGTGATTTAGGGGAATGTTAAAGCAATATGGTTGTGGTAAAGATAAATATTGCTTATGCCAATATTTATTTCAACTACATTGAGTAACTTGACACTGAGCAGATTGCAATGCCACTGTGATCTGTATGAATTACAACCAGTGATCTAAAAACTAATTTTTATCATTATATTGTGGTGAAACTAAAATTAAATTACTTGTAATGTTGAGTTTGTGAACAATGATATTTAATAATTAAAGCCTGTAAGATGTGTCTAAAAGTAAGTCACACCCTCCACATGCAGTATCTGCTGCAGAACATATCCTTAATTCCAATCTAACACAGTTTATTAATTCACCATCCTGCACTCTTTTAGGCCCAGCGCTTTTAATTATTACTCCACCATGTTGTTACTGTCTTTGACAGTAAATAGTAAAAACATTTCACACGAGTGCCTAGGTTGAAATTTACAAAAATGCACACATTGCCCCGATCTTATAACTTAAAGTTAACAGAAAATATGAGCTGAAGAGGAAAGTAAATTTGGAGATGATTGAAACAAAATGCTTGGAAGAGTCAAAAAAGAATTATTTAGCAATCTTCAACCACAAACCTCCAAAAAGTGCTACCATTACCAGTGTTTTTCCCCAATAGATTTCTACCTGCTTTGTATGTTTTAGTCTTGGTTCTTGAAGTTAAAACAGGTGTAAAGAAACAAACTAAACAAACTCAATCCTGAGTGAGGCGCGAGCATGGGCATGAAAGAAGCCCTCTTCAATGGAACACAGTAAACGAGTTTCACCATGGCAACGGCAGGAAACGAGAAGCCGCGAAGTGCGCATTTCTCGTCAATGTACTTAGAAATCTTTAATGATGGCATGTGGAGAATATCAAGACATAACAAAAAAACAATGCTGTTGCTAAAAAAAGTTGGAGTTAGCGGCAGAAATTTGCTAAACAAGTGTATTATTTGATGCAGAATTAAAGCTGTACTCACACTACACTCAGTAAACATCCAAAAAAGTTTGTGTTTTTGCATTGATTACATGTGTAGGTGCAACCCGAAAGACACAAAAAGAACGTGACAGCAAATTAAGATTAAATGTAAAAATGCTGTATAAGCAGGTAAGGTCCAGTTATAAGCTATTGTTATATTTAACATTAACCAACTAAAGCATGCATTACCTATATTCAACAATTAACGATGGGATATGTTGGAGAGAAATTAACTTTTTTTTTTTTTTTTTCCCAGTGTCCTGTCTAGCAATGTGGCAATAGGAAATTAGAAATTAACTTTAAAAAAGACTCAAAACAGACGAGATGAGACAAAGCTGTTCCTCCTTCGGCGAGCAGGGGACTTTTTTTATTCACATTGCACATTCACAGTTACATTCCACAAAGTCCCAACTGTTAAACGTTTCAAGACCTTTTTATAAAGTTTCATTCACATGGATGTTTATGTGGGTGTTCCAGTTTCCTATCATTCCTGGAAAGAATACTTATATAACTGTTCTCCGAGTCTCCTCTCTTTTCACAGTCAGCGACCAGAGCTTTCCCAGTCACCCAACCATCAGTTCAAAGCTAACTCCATACCATCTCACACAACCCCAGAGGCTTCCCAGTCAACCAGCCAATCATTCCCATTTTCCTCCATTACCATCTCACTCATACCTTCAATAAAACTCTTAAACTGCTCGCCTGCCTCCCTGTTTGTTGCTTTCAGGGTCAACACGGAAGAACCAGATCTCACAATTGACGCTGATTTTCTTGTAGGCGTATTCCTTGTGTCACCTTCATTATTATATTAATTATATATTGTATATTTAAACATTTTAAGTTGATGTAAAGATGGCGTTATTTAACTGAAGAAATGTGATGTGGCCCTAACAGTGTTGGGGAATCACCCTCAAAAACATGCAAATGAAGTGGTTCACTTGTCTGGAGGAAATGTATAATTTAATTTAAAGGTGTGCTTACAAGAAAACAGTAACATGAGTAACCTGAAATAATATTGCTGGAGCATCTGTTAAATGTGGGTGAGGTGTCCACTGGGGTGGATGAATTTACTTGAAGAAAACATTAACAACTAATGTATTTTCACTTGCATGCAATAAAGAAGACTCAAAAGAACAATAAGTAATTATGGCACCTAGTGGTTAAAATCGGAACACTACATACACAATGCCTTTCACGGAGACACCCCCCCCCCCCATTTACTCAATTGTACATTGTTGCACGGAATTTTTTACTAACAAAGGACAGGTATATGATGCTGTATCCTGTTATATTTCTGTTCTGCTTCTCTTACTGGCTTCCATGTTTGCAGGCTGCTGCTCTTTTGCCAAGATAAAATACCAAATGCTGCCCTCTGTTCAGGGAACCCTGGGAACTCTCATATGATTGGAGAATGATTTAGGTTGATTTTATAGTAAATATCTTACTGCTTCTTTAATGCGATGACATTAAACGGCTGTTTTCTTTAGTTGGGAAGGGATTGGTAAATCAGTCCATCCAGCTTGCCCAGATCTGGGCAAGGGGTCAGGAAATTAGACTGACAATGGTCACCTTCTCTGTCCCTGAGAGGGTAACCATATTCTGTCATGAAAATAAAATATAACAGTTTACACTTTTACCTGCGATAGCGTGTGTCTGTATATATATATATATATATATATATATATATATATATATATATATATATATATATATATATATATATACAGGGGTTGGACAATGAAACTGAAACACCTGGTTTTAGACCACAATAATTTATTAGTATGGTGTAGGGCCTCCTTTTGCGGCCAATACAGCATCAATTCGTCTTGGGAATGACGACAATACAAGTCCTGCACAGTGGTCAGAGGGATTTTAAGCCATTCTTCTTGCAGGATAGTGGTCAGGTCACGACGTGATGCTGGTGGAGGAAAATGTTTCCTGACTCGCTCCTCCAAAACACCCCAAAGTGGCTCAATATTTAGATCTGGTGACTGTGCAGGCCATGGGAGATGTTCAACTTCAATTTCATGTTCATCAAACCAATCTTTCACCAGTCTTGCTGTGTGTATTGGTGCATTGTCATCCTGATACACGGCACCTCCTTCAGGATACAATGTTTGAACCATTGGATGCACATGGTCCTCCAGAATGGTTCGGTAGTCCTTGGCAGTGACGCGCCCATCTAGCACAAGTATGGGGCCAAGGGAATGCCATGATATGGCAGCCCAAACCATCACTGATCCACCCCCATGCTTCACTCTGGGCATGCAACAGTCAGGGTGGTACGCTTCTTTGGGGCTTCTCCACACCGTAACTCTCCCGGATGTTGGGAAAACAGTAAAGGTGGACTCATCAGAGAACAATACATGTTTCAAATTGTCCACAGCCCAAGATTTGCGCTCCTTGCACCATTGAAACCGACGTTTGGCATTGGCACGAGTGACCAAAGGTTTGGCTATAGCAGCCCGGCCGTGGATATTGACCCTGTGGAGCTCCCGACGGACAGTTTTGGTGGAAACAGGAGAGTTGAGGTGCACATTTAATTCTGCCGTGATTTGGGGAGCCGTGGTTTTATGTTTTTTGGATACAATCCGGGTTAGCACCCGAACATCCCTTTCAGACAGCTTCATCTTGCGTCCACAGTTAATCCTGTTGGATGTGGTTCGTCCTTCTTGGTGGTATGCTGACATTACCCTGGATACCGTGGCTCTTGATACATCTCAAAGATTTGCTGTCTTGGTCACAGATGCGCCAGCAAGACGTGCACCAACAATTTGTCCTCTTTTGAACTCTGGTATGTCACCCATAATGTTGTGTGCATTGCAATATTTTGAGCAAAACTGTGCTCTTACCCTGCTAATTGGACCTTCACACTCTGCTCTTATTGGTTCAATGTGCAATTAATGAAGATTGGCCACCAGGCTGGTCCAATTTAGCCATGAAACCTCCCACACTAAAATGAGAGGTGTTTCAGTTTCATTGTCCAACCCCTGTATATATATATATATATATATATATATATATATATATATATATATACTATTTTCTTGTCATAATTTGACTGAGGGGAAGATCTTCCAAGCTTTCTAAAATGGAGAAGCCAGGGTATGCAGGAATTTACCCCAAAACTTACTCTGGATTTCCACTACCGCCGCTTTGTGAAATTAGGCACAGATGCAAATCTCTCACTGCAGTTCTCCTTTTAACCTGATGTAGTTACAGGAAACGTGTTTTATTTCACAACTCTCAACAGAGACTGTTTTGCAACAAATGCCTCCCTCATACCTAGAGCGGTGGTGATCTTACTAATATTATCTATATTATCTATATGCGTTAAATTTATGCAATATTTTGCAAGTATCCTAATGCTCATTAACCTTGCAAAAATGTGGATGAACCTGATGGGGACAGAATCAATAATACACCCCGGATAACTGTCATCTTATAGGTCAAGCTACACCATTCAAAAGGTCACGCATTAATTGCCCTGTAGCCTCGTCACTCCTCCGTTCCCCATCATACCTATTGCTTTCCCCATTGCTTTGGCTTTCTTTTATCCACATGGGGATTAGGGACACATGGGATCCTTTTCATCTTAACCTTGTAAAAAAATCATGACAAGAAGCTGTGAGCTGAAAGCCAATCTTCAGACAACAGTCAATGTATCTTCCCTTTTTATCCATTTTAATCTTGCCTTACCAGTTCTTCTGACATTTCCATGCACCTTTTACAAAGAGTTATTTGGGCCCAAAAAAAGTACAGCTAGTGAATCTGATCCTAATTACAAAGGCAATAATTAAAGATTACTCTCAGGTCTTGCAATGATGTTCAGCTTCTTCAAGTGATTTGGTTTTAGTCTTGAGTACTTATTCATTCATTGTACTATACTAATCTCGTGGCAATTTATTTAATTGAAATACCTTTTTTTCCCTGCACTGTTCAGGTCTACTAAAGGATTTATCCCAGATAGAGTTCCTCTGCAATGATTCACATCTGTTCATAAGGATTTAAAAAGTAAACCCACCGTTAATTAAACACCAGAAAAAAAATCTTTTTGAAGCTATGGTTGGTAATCCTGTTCAGAAACCCTTTTTGTTATACTGGATAAAATCGTCCTTCCATCCTGAAAGTAGTTAATATATTATGTATTCACAAAAAGAAGGTTAAAAGATGTGGGAGCTTCAGGCATGTAAGAACTCTAACCAATCTCTGCCGTTCGGTCCGAAGGGCAGGGATTTGTCAGAGTTTTGTTCCTGCTCTCACCCATAGACATTATATACTCACCCCCCTCTGTCCCTCAAGTTCCAGGGGAATCACCTCATCTATTGGTTGTCCCACGTGCCAATCATTCTGACACGCTCACGTAACCCCAATGTCCATGCTCTTTCCTTTGGAGTTTTCGCTTGCCGGCTGCGCATGCACACTTCTAGTGTTTATGTATCCAGTTAGCTTAGAACTGGATACAGTGAAATTCAGTCGGCTGTCGTGAGGTTTTCGTGAGCGCATCCTGCTGTTCAAGCAGAGCTACGAGGGAGCGCCAGGGGAGGGAGGTGAGCGGGCGTCCCTGAAGTGACCTCCGCCCGGCCCGCTCACGGGGGGTTGGGAAGGGCGAGCGCTCCGGTCCGCGCAATGCGCTGGCCGCCTGTTTCGGCACTCCTCCGCTCGCGGGGGGGGGGGGGGGGGAGGTAGGTTGGGGGGTGCGGGCCGGGCGACCTGCCGTGCCGCGCGGCCGCCGGTGCGTCTCGTCCCTCCTCTCTCCCCTCCGTTCCCCCGACGCCCGGTGCCTCCTGCGGGCCTCGCCAGAGCTGGGCTCGACCCCCTGCTCTGGGTCCCTGTCACCCACCGTCGCTCGCCTGCCTCTGCCACCACAGCGAGCGGTCCCAGAGGGGGCACGACGTACAGTGTGAGCAGTCCGGTCGCGTCCGAGCGTCGCGCCGCACAGATTGTGAGCGGTGAACTTTTTAAACCCCGCAGTTCCGTCGCACAGTTTGAGATGTATATAAGTACCACGACTGAAAAACTCATACAGTGTATGCCCGGCTTTAGCTGGAAGCCAGAGGGAGTCTAGGGGCGATCAGCCGGGATAGAGGTGTTCTCTCTCTGCTTGGTGAGCCTCGGCTGCCCAGTGGGCTGGAAGCGGGTTGTGGTCCAGGCACATCCGAGCATTTTTAAAATCAAGTGATATGTCAACAAACCGAGCAGATGTTTAAGTTTAACATAGCTAACTTCTCACCTAAAAACTTTTTAAAAGTTGCTTTTATGTCACACAAAGTGTAATATATCCAATCTTAATCAGAGCTTTTCAATGTCCTCCACCATTGCTGTTTCTGGTTAAAAAGATCTATTCAACCCAGAATGATTCATGGGATAAGATAAGCAACAAAGAACACACCGGACCCAACCTTCAAATCAGGGAAAAGAAGGACACATATGTCGGCCGCATTTGAAGGAGTCTTTGTGAATTGGGACAGCCTTTGTCGCTGCGCTATGACGATCAGCCTACAAATACGTCCTTCAGAGGATGCCCCTGAATTGAGACAGACCCAGTGATATGATAGAAAATGGAAATCTGACATCTGCCTTTGGGGCGCAGACTATTTTTAATTTCTTAATTTTTTTTTAACTGCTAGTGTTGCCCTCCCTATGTGTCATTGAAAAAAGTGCCCCTCGTCTGCTGCCCGGTCCGCCCGTGCCAAAAAGCGCTATTGAGTGCATTTTTATTCTTTTATTTTTGAGGGTCGGCACATATCATTTGAGGGGGAAACGCCCCAGTGCGCCCACATGGGGCGCTCTGGGCCCCATGGGGGCGCATAAAAATGGGGCACATAAAAATAATCACTAGTTGCAGTCCTAAACATAACTACCTCTAATAGGCTTTTTTTTCTCTTTTTTGGACTATTGTCTCTAAACTTGAGAGGTTGTCAATTAAAATCCCAGTAGATCAGCACTTTTTAAAATACTCTTAGAACTTCTGGCATTGACAACCATGGTTAAAATGACTTAAATCACCACTCTGATCATTGGTTTCATAATCAGTATAGTTTTTCCTCAGTAACTGACAGTTTTACGTATTCGACTGAATGACTGGAAATGTAAAGCTTGGCTTATCAAAAACATAGAAGAATATTAAAGCATTTGGATTTAGAAGAACATGTTCCTTTTCTCCACAATACAGAATACACAGTAAACTGATACTAAATGAAGCACTTACAAAAAAATATATACATAACTTACTATATAGGCTAAATATTCAACCAAATTATTTCATCAGGTAAGCATTAAAATTATGAGATTTTTTTTTTTCAAATTGTGAAACTTTTTGGGATAAAACTGGCATTTTCATGTCAATAAAAGTGTACACTCCCTTGTTAGAGTACCAGGTTTTTGTAACATGGTGCCGTGACTGATACCTTTGTACAGATTTCTCCTTATCCTTTATAACCTTTCTGCAAACTGTCGCCTAAGATGAATGATACAGATATGAAAAAGTCCAGAAAATCCAACTGTGGTAGCTGAACTTTATTTCATTTATTTCAATTAAATACAAGACTGATGATATTAGTTCAAGGTAGCGCACACTTTTGCAATCATGTTTGCACCATTTAAACTTTCTTCATCACCCTCCCAAAGCACATTTTTTTTAACTGTTCAGACAAAGTTTTGTAATGATCCAATTTATTTTACATAAAAAAAGAAGAAAAAAAAGCAGCCATTAAAACTGGGGTTTGAAAATTTGGAAGCCACTAAATATGCATTCTATCACATTTGTGAGTTTGCTCTACATCTTATTTCACCCACTGGCATAAAAACCTCATCTCTTCTTCCAGTATTTTAATCAGTAAGGAGGTGAAAAAAGTTAGGAAATAGGTGCCAAAAATGGGTCGTGTAAATGAACTGTGGATCCTTAGGAGAGAAAAAAACTACGAAAAAAGCACTGTGCTTGACAGAGCCAAGCTGGTTGTGTGCATTTAGTGTGTATCCACATTGTTATATATTCCAAGTGAGTCCTGTAACATCAACAAAGAGCTTGTTAAGATTATTTATATGTTTATTTATTTATTTGTTAAGTTTAAACAATAGTAAAACCAGGAAGCATTGAAACAAATTTTGTTTACTACAAATTCAACATTCTACTGTATCTATCTGTCTTCTTATCTATCACAGTCAGACAGTCAAGCACAAGGGCAAATCACATGGAGCCCATTATAGTGGGAAAACTGCAGTAAGGCAATCAATGTCACTTAACACTTTCTAGTAAACCCAGCCCAATTTAGCAGCATTTAATGATAATTGATCACCAGACAATCTTAATTAGTAAAATATTAAAGGCCTTTCATAGGCACTTCAGCTGTGATGGATGGTGCAGACCTGTCCCACCCAGTATGATGTCACAGCAGTGACCTGGCCCCGGCGACTAAGTGTAAGTAAATATGAAGGGAAAGGGAATATAACACGACTTGTGGTCATTGTTTGAAAGATGATATAACAAAAGATTCTTCACCTACAAGAATGCTTAATGTAGGACCTTCTTAATCTGACTTTCAAGATATAAAAAAAATTAATGACATATTGTATATTTGAGCATGTTCATAGCAATATTTTGTTGCACATTAGAACAATGGAGACATCAACACATGCATTAGTTGAAAATTATACTTTACTTCCCATTTTTTCTGAAAATACACAGTAACAGGCACACATAAGTTCAATGTGTTTCACACTAGTGGCTGTAATGCTCCACTGGGTGAAGGTCGGGTGGGGGGTGATGGATGAGCATGTATGTTAAAGTTTTCTGTTATTTTGTCCTATTTTGTTTGCTTCACAATAAAAATAATACATCGTCAAAGTAGTAGATGTGTTCTGTAAATAGAATGGTGCAAATTCTCAATCTGTTTAATTGCAGGGTGTGAGGCAACAAAACATGAACAATACCATGAAGGGTGAATACTTTTACAGAACCCTGCAATTACTGATGGACTGTCCTGATGTATTAATTTACCACTGGTACTTTATTTTAGCCATTGACTTCAACTCAACTTCACATCACCTCCAATCCTAAACTCAGTTTCCACTGAAAATGTTTATGTTACATAATACCAAAAAGCATGGATAGAGGTTGGATGGATGGATGGATGGAGACCAAAAAACAACGATTTCAAATCGACTTTTTATGGCCATGTTATGGCTTATACATTCATTAGGAAAACTGCCTGACTTGACAGTTGTTCAGACAATCACGGACATCCTCAAGTCACAAAGGTTCAATGCTAAATAAATTTGTTGTTTACAGAGTGCTGAATTCAAGGATATCTACAAACATTTGTGCAAACATTTCTCCCTTCATCTCCAGTTAAGGCTATCTGACCTATTTTTTTTCTCACTGCCATTTTATTTTGTTATGAGTGACGCTGTTATTCCATGATGTTTTCTTATGTGTTTTTTAAGGGCTTCTTGGTCAGGTCATGTTTCTAACTGACAACTGGTTCTCAAACATTTAACTGGTAAGCTAAAGTAAAAAAAAAATGTTATAAAGGTCAGTGAAAGGAAAGCGACTTGGAAGATTGTTCGCTAGAATCTTGAATTACCACAACCTTAAGGGGAGATAAATTAAGACCATTCAAGAGTCTCAGGGGGTGGGCACTGCAGCCCCAGTCAGAACTTCAAAAGGCATAACACACAGAGATGTACACAGAACACGTGCTACAACTGTTACAGTTCTTGTGTTAAGTCACTCCTGAACCAGAGGCAAGGTCAGAAGCATATTTAATAGACATAGGGGTCAAAGAACACCATTCTTTTCAAAGGAAAGTAAATCATGTGTTAAATTTGAAAATTAAGCTCCGAGAGTCTTCAGGAAAAGTAGAGAGGCGGAGAATCCAGATAATCAATGGTGTATCATCTAGAGCAGGGTATCCCAAAGTGTGGTGCGCGCACCCCTGAGGGTGCGCGAGCGGCCGCTAGGGGGTGCACGAGCTGAAATCTGTAATGGCGGTTTGACAGTGTTTTTTCCCCACACCATAAAGACGTGTAAATAAACATTTCCTTTGTGAAAATTAAAATCAAAACTGCAAATTTAATAAATAAATAAAGTGTATTGACATGAAAATCTATTTATTTTTAAAAGTTTATTTCCACGCTTCATTTTAAGATGAAGTTATCTTCTTCTACTCATTGTGCTTCATATGCGCACCCAGCTTGTGCCTCTATTTCATTCATTCTCGCAAATATGCTCTATTGGCTGAAACCAGGGAATCAGAGGAGAGAATTGCAACGGATCTGGGAGAAGACAAATGTCTCTCCACCTCGTTCCTCACTTCACGTTGTGTTCATCAGCAGAGGGAAAATTGAATTTGGGCCGAAAGTTTTGAGCGACACAGTCTTTCTTTCGATCACGCAGCGCGTCCAAGCCGGCTGCTCATTTTGCCTTGACTCTGAACCTCTACCAGCACTGACGCGCATGACTCGCCCACATGGGGGGGGGAGAGAAGCAATACGTCTCATTGTGATTCAGACAGGCGCAGTTTATTTTAAAGATGCGGCTTTAGCGCGTATTCAGACAGGGAAAATCCAGCGGTGGGGCTGCGGGGAGCTGAGGTGTGTTGCCATGGGCGTGTCTACCTGCTGAATGTAACCGCTGTAAAAGTTTTTATTTCTCTGATTAATAACATCTTTATGGAGCGCTCTGCTCTCTCTCTCTCTCTCTCTCTCTCTCTCTCTCTCTCTCTCTATCTCTCTCTCTCTCTCTCCCTCCCTCCCTCCCTCGTTCGCTCGTCATCGGACACAAATCAAACTTCTTCGTGTTTGTATTTTGCGACGTAAATTGTGAGTCAGATTAAGAAGCTGGTGCACGAAATAAACAAAGTGAGAACACACAGGTAGAACATCAGAGTTTAGTCCGTGAATGCACCAGGATGGCCGCTTCAGAGACGTTTCAGGTTGTGGAGGAGTGGCCAATCTGAGCATCTTTCTTTCTCTGAGCCACTGATGCACCAGCAAATCCTCAGGATTCTGTTTGTGGATGTTGCAACTTTATATCAGTTTAATTCAAATTATGTTCTAATTTTATTCTCACAACTTTTGTTATGATGGTTGTACTGATGTAACTGCAACAGATTTCTTTTTTTTCCCGTTCGGGGCGGGGGGTGCGCCAAACCGGTTGGGACACTGAAGGGGGTGCGCGGCTAAAAAAGTTTGGGAACCCCTGATCTAGAGGAAGATGAGCGGTGCCAGACCCAGCGATGTAGATGAGCTGAAGGTCACTATAAAAGTGACCTGAGATTCTTTAACATCTCATCAGAGTGACAGGCTGATAGCCGCCATGCAGCGCTGCATTAATGCAGTATTTCAGGCAACAGGGGCTACGAACAAGACAGGGAGAATTATTGCCAAAGCAGATGTAAACCTCAGTTTCTCATTTTCCCAAACTAATGGTACTCTAAAGCAGTACCTGCACTCTATGATTTACAATCTGCTGGGGGGTGAATTCTTTTTTAGATTCACCACAAGTTTTTGAACAAAAGTGAATGCAATACAGTTGGGATAATGCAATGTACAAAAGTTGAATGTGTTAACTACTGTAGCTTGTCAGTAGAATTTTAATGAAATGCGTAACCTTTGTACTTTCAGACAAGCAACTTAATCTGCAATGGTGTAAATGCTTGAGGCAAACTGACCCATTGCACTTTCAGTGTGTAGTCACAAGGTAAACCAACATCACATCTCATCCTTTTAGACAAAAAAAAGCAAACATTGAAACTATTTAAGGAAACATGACTGAACTAAACATTATTTAAGAATCCAATCATTAATTATGTATGGACGCACAAACATTAAAAACAAAAAACTATGAACAATCATAAATTCAATGCTTTGCAGCATGTTGTAGCAGTAAATCAATATTCATTCTGTAGTTTTTAACAAAACTGCATGCAAATTATCTGTTCTGCTATTTCATTTACTAGCGGGTTCAGTGGAAATGGTGAATATTTGTCAATAATGCACCTAAATTTATTTTCACTTTTCCAGTTGCTTATGTATCTGAATGACTTTAGTCTAAAAAAGTAAAACCGTTAGGATATAATGTTATGTCTTATGCATGTAAAAATAATTTTGCTTCAGGAGAACAATTTGACAAAATCAGATGAACAAAGACTTTTCTTTGGTTGAATTGGTTTATTATTGGAAATGGTTTACTTTCTATCCATCTATACATATAGATACAGTATTATTCGGACTATAAGACGCACTTAAAATCCTTAAATTTTCTCAAATATTGATGGTGTGTCTTATATATGATCACCGTTGTGCTTACTGACCGATTTTATGTGGTACAATGTGCTCAAAAATCTGTTAAAATGTGTAACTACAACTTTGGTAAGCAACGAAGCTGCTCCACTGAATGGATATTGAGAGCATTACAGTACAGTGTCACTACCTGATTGGACCCCTGAGCTGTCTACAAGACTGCCTGACTGTAATTTCGAAATTAGAAGTGCGTTCATGTGAAGGCCTCCACATACTCGGGCGTAAAGACATTATAAAGAGCAGAAGCCTCATTACGAGCTGGTGCGCATTCTGCGTCGCACCATGTTGGATGGGTCTCTCCTACTCAAGGCTGGCATATGAGCCGACAGGAACAAACGCAGAGGGAGCAATTTTTACTGGATTTTCTGCAGTTTATGGTTACAATCACTGGGAATAACTATTGAAAGTAGATCACTGGGTGCAGATTACCATTTTGGGCTGAGACTGGTTCTGAAGATGAGTTTTACTTGGTGAGAACAATGCAGAAACCCAAATGTTGGACCATGATTTTATCCTTTTTAATTTTTTATAATCTGGTGTGGTTTTTGGCCCAAAAATACGGTAGTTTCCTTTAACATTTATAATATATTTGTTTGCAAAACTGATAATTTCAACATTTGTTACCCATAGCACAGTCAACAAAAATCCAAAAACACTCAGGACATTATAATATATTGGATTCATGGGCTTCCGGTGGGATTGCTAGTAAGAATAACTGTGACTAAAGTGTGTCCGATTTAACTGGCAAAGTGGAAAAGCAGCAGTATCCACCTTGTTTGTGACACAAAAGTCACCTGGAGGGCTGTCCATTACAAGGAGTGTGGAGTACAAAGCAACGTTGAAGTATTTGCTTCATTGTGGCGGAGAAATTCCTTATTTTGAAGTTTATAAAAGATAGAAAAGATTATTGATAGTAGCTTAATTTTTCTCACAGACACCAATGTCTCAAAGTCTGATCTGCTTTCCAAAGCCATCTTAACATTATACAAACCGAATGGCTGTTATTCCTATTCTGCAAAAGAATCAAAGGTAAATTAAAGGTTGGACGCTGCTTTGGAAAACTTGTTTTTCAAGCGGCTTCCAAAAAGCGGGAATTTTTTGCACAGAAGGGTTCTAAAGGTTGCAACATACTCCACAAGAAGCAAGAAATCGCCTACTGCTGTTGTGTGATTGGTCAGGATTTGGATGGGTGTGTTTAAAGTTGGAAAAGCAGCAATGTCTCAAGCATTTGCCAAACTAAACACTGAAATGTAACAAGTTTCTCAAAAGTTATTAGAATGTACCTGATTCTGTTGCCTCACACCATATCCCAGTTCTTGAAAGTACACTAAGTTTCATGAAATTAACCAGAAAGTGTCCAAGAATGTACCTGGCAAGTTCTGGAGAAAGTATCCAGTAAGTACCAAAAGGTTTCAGAAAAAAAATTACCAATTAACTTTCAGAAAGTGCACTGTAAGTTGTAGTAAAGTTCTTGGAAAGTAACAGCGTTTTGAAATAGGAACCAAAGTTGCTCTGAAAATTAAGAAATTATATGTAGTGCTATCATTATTTACTATCTTTGGTGAAAAAAAGCAATTATTTGGCTTCACAGGAAAGGTAAATCAGCTACTTAATAAAATACTGTTACATGCATATTATTACCACTGGTGTATTCCTTCAGTACCAAAAATCCTTAAATTTCCCAAGATTGAGTTAAAAAAAAACACGTTTATTTTGGGATTGCATCTGGAGTTTCAGGCCATTTAAATATTCTTGAGGAAGGCCAGTCACAAATTGTAGTCTATTGATTACCACATCACATAGAAAAAACAAACATGAGAAGAAGAAGAGTCTGTAACCGAGTCCCTTTAGGGCTTTATTGCCCATCAGATGTTTTTGCACTCAGTGATTAAACTGAATTGCTGCCATGCTTATTATCAATCATGAAATTGTGTCGAAAGCAAAACGAGGGATTATGCCACAGTTATTTTATGCCAACACAGGCCTCAAAAGCCACGATTATGTCATGCAAGAAATGGTTTTCCATATAATAGATTTTCCCACCAGCAATTGTAGCGGGTGCATGCTTCTCTTTTCATAGAAGTTAAAAGAGCCTTTGAGGCCATAGAAAACACAATTTAACTAATCTTAATGAATCTGGATTCAAAAGGTCTGAACAAACTGAGCAGTATGAAATTAGGCTAATGTGATGAAGAAAATCTCAAATAACTTGGCAACAATTTGAAGCCAGCTCATTCTGAGGAATTTGATCCAAACCGAACCGCTGAAGCAGAACTGCAGACAAGTGATGAAGAATGTTCTCTTCTGCTGTTGAACGCTTCCTATTGTTAGGACAGAATGCTATTCCGAGAGAGGCTTGTAGAGTCTACATAGGTCTACTGAAAGGATATCTATATTGTGCTGGCACTTGCATGGATGGTCCTTTGACACTTCTTAGCAAACTAAATGTTTTTTCTTTTTTAGACAGACCAATGTCGTATCCCTTGAAAAAAATATTACTGCAGAAATGCATCCATGAAAAGTGCTCTTAATGTTCAGCACTGTAGGACATTTTGATGGAAATACCCGTGCATGGACATATTGTACATTTCCTACTGTGTGGAGTATTATTTTCCATTTTATCAATCTACGTTTTATGAATTTTCGATCATCAGGCTAATGGCCTCATAGCTAACAGCCATGATGCTGCAAAAATTACAGTGATAAAGTATCAAACCAGCTAATACCTACTTTTAAGTCAAGTTTCTCTTCTGGGGGCTTTTTGATTCAATGTTGTTTTTCTTAGCATCTACTCAACTTTTTGTAACTTTAACTGTGCAAGCTTCAATTGTGGTTTTGCCACAGAAATTCTTTAAGAAAAACACCAAGATGTTGTTCATAGAAAGAATGCCAATTACTGAAAAAACTGTTCAGAGGAGAAATAGCTGACATAATCTCAAAGGTGATAAACCACAGCAACAAATAAATATAAAGAAAGGTCAATAATTACAAAGCTATCCCTCCAAGTAGGACATAACACATTAAATAACAGCAATCTTGTGTTGGCAAGGGTGAAAAGATCCTGAACAGTCAAGTCAACCAACTTTAATAGATTCTGGCTCATGAAAGTCAAAACGTTGTCCTGAGAGTCAACACCCTATTTTGTTAAACCACTTCCATGATAAGTCGCCATGTAAAATTGAAAATACTCCCCAGTATTTGTGCACGCAGACATTTGTCTCCTGTCAGTAGCATCACTTTAGCTCTGCAATGATGGGGACACATCCTACTGTGCTAATGGACCCTAAAGCTTTTATAATGGGAAGGGACTTTCTGCAAATGGAACATGGAGAAAGTGGCAGAGAGCCTCAACACCCATCACCTGAGACCACTCAGTAGCTAAGACATGAAAGCTTACAGACAAATTTCTCTACATACACACAGATAACTCGGGAGCTGCTGCTCATTAAACCATCAACACATCCTGAAGTCAAATCTTCTGATGGGTTAGATGGCACCGAGTCAGCGGTGCCTTCCTGGATGCCTCATTTATCCCAGCAAGAGCAGTGTTATAGGCAAAATGGGTACCATGTATATTTAAATGCACAGTATTGCTGCATTTAATGGGAGTTTGGTCTACTTGTTGAACAGTTAGCATTTAAAAAAAATAATTTTCCTTTATACTACAAAAGTTGCATAAAGAATAAAAATGTACAGATAAAAACAGAGTGGGTTTTTTTTAGATTTAGAAAACGGCTAATATGAAAAATATAATTTACTTAATAGCAACCTACTCTAGACCACATATTATGCACTCTCCCGAGAGTCAATTATTTTCTCCTCTCCACACTATTATCCTGAACAGTAAGAGACCATTTGGTATCTGTCTTCTCACATATTGAAGCCATTGGAGTTTATTCCTAAGGATGGGGTCTAGTAGAAAAAAATACATTATTAAATTATGTGGCAGGTTCTGACACAGTTTTGTGTCACACCAAGGCTCTCTGTAGTTAGACCTCCCCAAAACCTGGGGCAGGGAGGAACAGCTTACAGGATCTTTGACTTCTGTGATCCTGCTGTTATTGCTCACTTTCCATTTTAAACAGTAATCTCTCTAGGCAATTTGGTATTGCCGAAATATACAAGAGGAAAATTATAAGGTTATCTCCTAGGGGTAAGCTAGAGCCAAAGAGAAGGAAAAATCCAATTTAATATTTGATTATTTAAGATTAATTTTATCGGTCACATAAATGTGATGGTTGTAACGCCTTGCTTCAGTATGCAACCTATTCTACTCACTCAGGTCTTCATTCAGTGAAGTCAGTGAGGATGAAAATGAAAAATGAAGCAGAACACGAGGTCGTTTACAATGCTACAAAATTAATATGGCTTCAAAGAAAGGCTTTCTTTTATTCAGCTTCTAGTATCTGTTGACATATATTGGTGGGTCAGTGAAATCCGAAGGACATTCGTTCAAGTAAGCATATAAAAACAACATGGATGGAACCAGTTATAAGCAGTAGACTGTTTGAGATCCTGTATGTCAATTAGAGGGTGTTGCAGCAAAACAAATCTAAGACTGGGTTCACTATTTTCTTTCCTGGCGAAAATGAAGGAACCAATTGAGCTTATTTGTTACAGGCCAAATTGCACGATCAAGATACCTTTTAAATTGTCCTGTTTTTGCATATCTTTCTGCCACAGACAAAACTGGACTTTGCAAAGATGGAGTTGATTTAGATGCTACAAGCCACACTTACTCAAAAATGTTATTCTACTTTTACTTTTTTATTTATTTTCTACTGTGTTTGCACCTCCTGTTCATAGGCAAACTCGGCTTTTGATAAGCAGACTATCTTTTCTTCTGAACCCTTTTCAATGTGGAGATACAGTTTGTGCTGTATCCATGTTGACTAGATATGTGAATATAAATATTAATGATTATATAGAAGCCTACTTTGGCCATATCTGAGTTGGAAACCTCAGCAGTGGAATATATTTCAATTTTAGTTTTTGTCATGTCTTCATTAAACCTCTAATGTTAAATAAAAAGCCAATAACTGAGAAAGATGAAGCAAGTTTATTTGTATAGTAATATTCATAGACTAGGTAATCGAAAGTGCCTTAAAATATTAAAGCATTAGAAACAGGCCACATGGTAAAATGATGACAGTGGAGTTTAATCAAAGTAAAGATAAAGCATAAATGTAAAACAAATAGAAAAATACTACAGGAAACACAGATGTTCAAAGTGCTCATTTTAAAAGGGCAAACAGTTTCTGAAAATCTCTTTCAAGGATTTGGTTCCAGAGCTGAGGAGCATAGAAACTAACGGTGAAATCCTTTATTTCAGGTTAGGTCCTGGGAGTAAACCGATCTCTGGTGACCTGAAGACCTGGGTACATGGCTCTTATCTGACCAACAACACAGCGATGTATTTATGCCCAAGATGATCCATTTTTCTGGTGTTGTCAGGATATTTTTTAACAATACTATCAGCAAGGAAATTTCTGTGTTTAAAGGTGTTTTAAGATGTTAGTTGGCTTATTTTGTCATGGACCGTGTGAATGTCTACAAAGTTTTTAGTATGCATTATAGTTTTAGTATCATTAAATCTAGATAACTACTGAAGTTAAACCTTGCACATTTAGGACAGAAAACAATGACTTCTGTTTGATCTGCATGAAATTGAGGGGAATGTATGCAAATCCACTCACTTGTATCATGGATGCATCCTTTCAGTGACTGTGATGGACTTTGGTTGTGTGGTAACAAAATATAACATCATGTCTAATCAGCATACATTTGGTACATGATGTCATAAAAGTGGTATTAGAAGAATACTTTAAGGAACCTGACACATGATCTTCATTTGCTGACATGTATAACTGCCAGTTTGCCCTGGTCTGCTAAATATGCACAGTATCAGACAGTCTTTTCATTTTCGTCAAGTAGTATTAGCGACGGAAAACAGTGTCAAAACATGAGCTACGAATGTTTTTGAAATAATCTTTAACTTGTTGTTGATTTAGTCACACCCATGAGCTTAAGATTTGAGGTAGACCACAATAATACCTATGCTATTCCACAATACCTGCTGGAATAGCATAGGTATTTCGTGTTTTTTGATGGGGATCCCACAGATTGTATATCCAGAGTTTGTTAAAAACAGAGGAAAACATATGCGTTTACAAATACTTGAAGTAACAAGAATTTAATTCAAATGTAATTTTTTTTACTGTCTAATAAACATCTAAACTATTGCCTTACATTACAAATAACAATAATTCCAACCAAATGTAAATAAAATGAGTAACGCTAGCAACATGGTAATTATTTGCCTCTACCTTCAGCTTTTAATGCGTAAAAGTTTTCTGACTGCAGCTGTCAGTTTATAAAAGCGTTTGGCTTACTGAATATGTTACATGTCACACCAGGTAGGTAAGGCCCCAAAAAACCTTGCAAACAACTCTCAGTGTTATTTAAATCAATGTTTCCATCCAGTGTGAGACTTGCTGGTGATTTCTAGAGGCTAAACTTTTAGCTTTGCCATCACCCTTAGAAATTGAACAAAAACATGACAAATTGTGTGGGGAAAAAATAGGATTTGAAGCACTTTTTGGAAAACGAGAGGGATGTCTGATGACAAGGAAAGTGGGGCCATTTACAAATAAATGCTTTTATGGCAAAAAGCTTACAGATCCAGGGTGCACCAGAAACCGTTAAATAAAGACGATGTAACTCTGTGTTTGAAAATGGACTTCTTAGCATTCAGAAGAGCTCATGAAGTCACATTCTACTAGAAAAAAAAATTGTTATTGTATTAAATCTAACTGAAATGGGTCCAGTTTACCTGGACTATTATGGGTAGAATTTCTCATAATAAATTAATAGGAACTAAAAAAAATAACTAAGTATTAATTTAACAGCTGTAAGGATGGATCTAAAAAAATTCAAAGCATATTGTTACCTAAAGATGTTTTTTTTTTTTTTTTTAGTGTTTTCTATATGGAGCTACTGTATTTTTCTTTAAAATGCAGTTCAGTGAGTGCTCTAGCTGGATGCACTTGTACATATGTCTAAAGGAATCACATAGAATGAAAAACATGGCTGTTTGATGTCCCCGATCTCAGTCACAGATATAGAGTACTGATAGAGAAATCCAGTATTCTCACTCCACTAGCTCCCATCTCTCTATCTGCCCACCAAGCCTTCCTCCACCACTCATCTAGCTTTAGCTCTGATCTACCCCTTCCCATTTCATATTCTTTGTATTATTTTGCGTTTGATTTATGCATACTAAAAATTCTTCTCAAAATCCCTCTCCCTCGTTGGTCAATATTTATCAGTAAATACCACTCTTTTTAAATCCTTCTTAGATTGGGCTAGCTTCCCCATATTACCACGTCTCAGTGCCCATCTCTGTCACTCACCTCATTTCCTAGTTACGACTTAGGAGTCCCTCTAGCTTTGCAATCTCAATTAAGAGACCACAGCTCATTGACTGAGCCTTTAATCTGCAGTGAAAAGAAACATGAACGTGTTTCCCCATGAATATATTGCTCCTAGTTTGGGCTTAAACTCCATTCTCACTGGAGTGGTATCCTGTGAAGTACACCAACCTCTTGGAAAAAGTAGTGAAAGTATTCCTAATATACTTTATTAAATCAGATTTCCAGCTCACTTGCTCTTTGAACACAAATAATGTTTTCACTAAATCGAATGGGATGCTGTGTAAAATTAAAACCAAATATGATGCCATTTGTTTTCTCAAAATGTGTAAACAGAGTGTAGCCAGACAAAAAAAATCAAATAAATAAAAATCGGACATTTGTAATGTATAGAGCCACCTGTTTTCAATCCCTGCGTGCACCCTGGGTTATGCACATTAACGCAAAAAGACAGATTTTCAGGCAGTGCAAAAACATAACTGTGTGCATACGGGCACCTGTGTGCAGGATCATGACAGAGTGGGTCAATGTAAATTTATTCAGCTCTCTTAGCTAAATCAGCAGAAAAGACAACAGTTGCCTCATGGCATGTGTGTGGACATTCAGAAAAATGTCCTAGAACATATAGAGTAATATACTCCACTGCTGCAGAGCTGGTAAGGTTATTCTTTATTACTCTGAGACCACCAAAAAACTTAGTAAACTTAAGAAGAAGTCTTACCTGATGCAGAGGAACAGCAGCATTAATTCAGAAGTTATGGCAGGAAAGAAAATATATGGAGAAGAAAAAAATGGAAGGAGATGGAGGCAGAGAGAGGGAGAAAAAAACAGACACACAGTTAGTCATGCACTGTACCATATCCATTTTGAGTTAAAAGCCCCACTGGCAAAGTGACATCTATCAATGTCATGGCTTTCTCATCCATATTTGAACAGTCATTAATCATGGAGTTTAGACTGATGTGGGCCATAATGCTGCCTGATAGTCCAAAGCCTTGATTATAATTAGTACGAACACCTAAGTGGAAGCTAAAAGAGAAAAAAAGGAAGAAAGTTGTATCATTCCTGGCAACATTTGCAGAAATCATTTACCAAGAAATCACATAAGAAATGGGATTTTGTTATGTTGAATTAGAAGTAATTTCTGTTCTGACACAACATAACCACAAAGGTTCATATGATTTTTCCTTAAGACTGGTCTGTCGTGTGATTGCTAAAAAAAAAAAAAAAACTATTGCATCGACCAATACAACATGGATTCTTTTGCCTGCTATGATACAAACAAACAAACCTGTTTGTGTCCATTTACGTCTGGATTTAAATTGTTTGCACGAATAAAGGAGCACTGCAAAAAATGTGTCAATCTGGAAATAATTTTTTTCCATAATTCAAGGCAAAAAATGAAACTCCGATTACACATAAAGTGATATATTGCAAGCATTTATTTCTGTCAATTTCGATAATTATGGTGACGCCATGGTCATTCAAGCAGGTGTTGGTACCTTCAACAGTGTGGGCAGCTGCCAAGTCCTGTTGGAAAATGAAACCAGAACCTTTATAAAGCTTTGTCATGTTTGTTATGGAGCTTGTTATGCATGTGGGGCGTTTTCATCAGCCATGATCAAAATTAAATACATTCTTTAAATTTAACAAATATATCTATGAGTTTCGTCAAATCCAATTACTGAAACAAGTTAAGTTGTTGATAATGTTCTAATCTATAAAGATGAAACTGTATTTCCTTATTTTGCATATTTAATTCAGTGGATCATGCAGGCCCCATTATGTGGCTAGAAAACAGAATACAAATCTTGCTCACGTTATAAAATCAACATTTTAGTTCTGTAAGTTTTTTTTTTTATTTACAAAGATTAATATTTACCACTTATAAACAATAACCCTGTTCATTTATAAAGGTCTGGTTCTAAAACTGCCACAAAATGACATTAGCCAGTCACTGGGCAACCGTCTTTACAAGCATCAACAAAATATAGATACATTTTTTACCCCACGGTTCTCACTGAAAGCTTACATTAAAATGTCCTTTAACTCTCGGGAGGTGTGGTTGAGTAGGATACAATATGTGCAATCTTTTTCTCTGTCCTATTGATCAGGGACAACGTTTGCCAACAAATAATTTGAACAAATATTTCAGAAGGTGGCAAACAGGGGATCTCTTGAAGAAAGAGCACCCGTGTAGGATTTTTCTTTCAAGAGAATGACAAAGTAAATGTGGCTAATTTCACACTTTTTATCCAAACAGAATATCTGTTAAATATTAAAGGATCTTTTGCAAATCGTCCAGACATAATTATCTCTAAAAAGGCAAGTAATGAAGGACAGGTTAGCACATTCCTGACATTTCTGAAAATTAACCCTTTTAAGTTTTTTATTTATTTCTCAGTCAAGCACTCCTCCTTGTAGTACTTAACTAGACATAGCCAGTTTTTTTAGTTTGCATTTACTCAATTTGTCAATATGGCTAATACACAGCAAGGCAGTATCTATTGCACATACAGACATCAACGGCCCTAAAACGATCTTACACTAAATGTTAAATTCATAATTGTCTTTATATTTTCACCATTTCATGGTTTGTGTGAAAGCAAGCACTCAACATTTATTTTAACAACATTCTTTCCATTTTTCTATATAAGTGAGGATTAAGAAGAATCAAAGCCTATAAAGCCTATAAAAGTGTTTAAAGATACATTCTTGCTGTTCTTTTTTACAACAAGCATGACATGATTAGTGATGGTGGTTATTTGCTCTGGGAAAATGCTTTCCACTCCAGCTAAGTGTTTCAGGTGTAAACCTTATCAGCAGGACCAAGCTGTGGGTTTTGAGGACTTTAGGTCTAAGAAGCAAGTTATCTATATTTTGGAAAGAAACGATAGAGCTGTGACCCTTTGAGGTGACATCTTAGAACATTAAAGCAGTGTCCTTAATCTAGTTAACTCATTTTGGAGCTCCATGTTACAACTGTCCAGCAAAACCTCCAGCTGGGAAGACATATCTGTCGCTTTCAAGAAACATGAATAGGAGAGATTGTAGTTTCCTAAACAGCATTAGGGAGGACAGCCTAATTCACACCTCCCGCTTTTCTTTACTGTCAGCTGGACTGCAAAGCCTGTGTAGCATTAATTTCATCATTTGTACTTGCTCTCCAGAGTTCGCTAGGGCTTTCTGAGGATGTCCAATTACAGCACATATTTTTGTGAACAACATGCTTGTTTCGCACACTGACAGGGGCAACAATACCCCCAGTCGGAAGGTAGTCCCAAACAAACAGCAGACACGGGAAATGACAGGTCAGCTCATGAACTGATGAAAAACAACACACTTTAAGAAAAACACAGTAGAGAGATCTGCTGTTTTCCTATTGTGGATAGTTTATCTCCCATGACCCACAAAAATAATTCAATTCAATTCAATTCAATTTTATTTATATAGCGCCAATTCATGAAACATGTCATCTCAAGGCACTTTACAAAGTTAAGTTCAATCATATTATACAAGTTCAATCATATTATACAAATAAAACCGCATTGATAATCTGCTGAGAAATGGCTATTCTTTTCAATTATTTTCTTCTGTCCTTCTTTAAGTAGACGATGTATAAACCATTATCACCCCCTAAGAGGCTTTAGTGAGGATTTCTTAGTGGAAGGTGATGTTTCTGAGGTGAGAAGTATATGGATTGGGGCTTGTTTTTGCTTGCAATATCAAAGTTACTCATGAACACAGATTTTTATATCATATCCTTAATTGCAACGCTGATGTAGTGTGGAATGTAGTTTGTTATCTTACTTACTACTTACTTACTCTATGAAGCTACTGGAAAGTTCTCAACTAAATATGTACCAGTGATTTTAATGTTGTCAAAGTCGTATTGGACTGGCATGCCATACTGGCATTTGGTAAAAATGTGCTGACTGGTATATCAATGTCAAAATCCCACATTAAATTACTGGAAACAGAAGTTCATATTTATTCTAAGTTTTAAGAAAAAGGATGCCCCCCTTCCCCCCCAAAAAAAGACCTTTATAATGAGATTGTGATTGACTGTACTTAAGAGAATACGCTTTTTTTTTTTTTTGATTAGCACATTTGTACTTTTGTGATCCCCTTTTTCATGCATAAATTGTTTCACCCAAAAAGCAGCCATTAAGTAGCAATTGATGTGTAGCAATGCTGTAAATATCCAAGTATTCTTAGCTAGAATTAGTTTAAATACACTGCACATTATAAGTAACGTACCACGTTACTTTTGCCATTTTAAAAGGGTGTAATTGTTTGTTGCGGTTACAATCAGTAGCATATTTTAGCATGTGGAATCAAGAAGTGTGAATCCTACATCACCATTTCAAGTTGTTTACAACTTGGGCCACCATTATATTTACTGTGACGTGCACACATTCTCTCTCAAGGCTAGCTGTATTATTTATTTATCAAGAAGTACTCAAACAGTCCAAGCATGTAAATTTCTAATTCATACATTTGTTGGTAGCAAGTGTATTTATACATATTTTTTATGCAAGCTTGCTTGAGCGGAATAATGCTAAATGTGAAGTCAGTCAAGTAGTGTTGATTTAAAGGCTTAATGGTGGTTACACTTTGGCCATGAGAGGAGGGGTAGGAGAGTAAGGGAAGTTAGACTAAAAGCCCTCAATCTACTGTAGTGTAACACTTAAATTGAAATGTACACAGATTAAATCCATTAGGCACAACATTAAAGGCAAAAGAAAAAAAGACAAAACACACAGGCTTGTCAGCTGGCATGTTCTAGCATAAATTTAAATATCTTCTAGATTGTTTTTGACAATTTATATGATATATATATATATATATATATACATATATATATATATATATATATATATATATAATCTATATCAATGTCTATCAATATCAGTTCTTAAAATATTCAATTTTCATTGAAAATAATGCAGTATCAAACTGGAGAATTTGTTTTTTTTTTACTTGCATTAATTAACACATAACTTAAACATTTAGCTTTTGCCCTGCTAAGCTGCTAATGTGTGAAGCCACAGACAAGGTAATCAGAATAACTTTAATGCACGTATTGGGTCTATTTTGCAATTGTTCGTTGGAAATGCAGACTGGAAATTGGTAGATTCTCAAACATGAAGTACTGAGATATAGCTTGGATAAAAGGAAAAATTGAGGCTTGTAAGAAAATAAAAAATGGGGATATTTCTGTCAGTAATTGCCACAGTATGTTGAACAACTGTGGCCCACTCGGAGATTTTGGATCAGAAACCTAATGACAAGATGAGGCCGTGGCTGCCTTGGTGCTAGTTACAGGCCTGCTTTAACTGCACAAATTGGAGAGTTTTTGAAGCTGCAGTGGCTGATCTGTACAAGTTCACAAACACCGTGAGATCATGCATCGGTTTTTGTGATAAAATGTGTACACAGACAAAGGCCTTTCACACAAACAACAACCACCCATGGTTTGCTCCACAGCTGAGACAGCTGTGTAGGAACCAAGGAAATGGCTTACAGCGGAGGGGACAGTGTCTTGTATAAGAAGGCAAGAAAATAACTGACCAATGAGCTCAGGGCAGCAAAGAGAAACTACAACAATAAGCTAACCAGCAGTTTCTCAGCTAATGGTCCAGCAGTAGTTTGAAAGAGCCAGCACAACCTTAATGGTTGACAACATACAGCCAATCACACACACACACACACCCCACACCCACAGAAAAGGACTACCTGCATCTCTGCAACCTAAAATAAAGAATTTTTATTTTTGGTGAGACAACAGCTCAGAATTCACACAGATTCACACATAACACAGAGACACAACAAGACACAATGCTGAAATAGTTGAACGCATCTACAGCACTTCCTGAGAAGCTAAAAGTGTGCAAATAGTCATTAGCATCTGATAAAATTTAAATGTTCATGTCAAAAAAGACAGCCAGTGTTCACTTTACAAAAATATGTAAATTTCTGTGCAGATGCATGAATGTGTCAGAACAAACTCCCTGAGAAGTTAATAAGTGTGCAAACACTCATTGACAAAATGTAAATGTTCAAGTTAATTGATGCTGAAGTGAAAATGACAGGTAGCAGTCAGTTTACTGGATGATTTAAAAAAATACTGTGCAGTTTGATGAATGTGTTAGACAGACATCCTCAGAGAAGTTAAAGTGTGCAAATAGTCATTAGCAAATATTTTAATTTTCAAGTTAAAGAACTGTGCAATTTGCATGGATGTCCAAAAAAACTCTTCTTGAGAAACCGAAAGTGTGCAAATAGACATTGATCTGTGAAAGATATTGTCAATAATTCACAATCAGATCAAGAACCTGTGGAATCAGCTGCTGGAGGTTTGATTTTTAGCAGGGAGCGATAACCCTCACAACATTGGGGAAGAAGCTGATTTTAAGTATATTAGTTTTCTTATTAATGTTCCTGAATCGAAGTTGGACAAAGAGTGCATACGTCGGGCCCTTTTCTGGAGTTGTGCAGCATAAACCGTGTCTACATCTTGTAGACGGCATTCCACAGTCCCCTGTGCTGTCCTCACCACCTGCGCTAACTCCTTCCTCTCCTGTGTCGTGCAGCTCCCATGCCACACTGTCATGCTGAGACACAGGACGCTTTCGACTGTAGCTCTGTAAACGTTTGTTAGTTAATCTGTTATTGATTTCGTTTTTTTCCATAATTTATTGGTTTCCTTATTCTTTTCATTTTAATAAGCAGTTTAGCTGAATGTTACTAGCTTAGTTAAAGAGTTTATTGACTGAATTATTTTAACCTGAAGTTGAAATATTCTTTTAAGAGATTCTTATGTTTGGAGGTTGGGGTAAGTTGTTCATGTTTATTTTGTGTATGTGTGCAGCGCTTGCTGTTTGAGAATGCCAGTACAAATTCACTCCATCTATTTTCCAGTAACACCACATTTTACCATGCAGGGTACGCACTATTCATAAATCAGTTACTGATTTATGAATAGTTTAGTGTCTATAAAAAGCAGTCCAAGGAAGGAACAGTGCACACCTTCCAGGTTGTAGTGCAATTAATATATTGATCATTCAGGGGTGATTTGGGAGCATACGCTAGAACAACAAAATATTAGGCAATTCATAATGCTGTGTCTCAATGTAGTTCTTGCTGATATGATGGTCCTGGTTAATTTGGTTCAATTTAGTTGCGCCTCAACATTTTTTTATCCTCTTCATATATTAAATATCATTTGACACATTTAGCATACATTTACTGGCATGCTTGGTGCTTGTTATGCCTCTCTGTACTGGAGGAGCAATTGTTTTGCTGTGAATTTTTGTTAAATGGTTCATCAACCAGCGATTCAACATTCAGGAAATGTTTTATGAAGAATCATGGTTGTTCAGTTTATGTCTAAATAAACTGTCAAACTATGCATGTTGGACAACAACTCTGTCACAGAGAAAATATAGATGTCTAAATAGCTAAAGTAAAGCACAAGAATTTTATATCAAATTATACTATAGTATGTTTAATGTACATAGTGAGGACCGTGCCTTGTCTTCCATTCATATTCAAGCCTTTCTATGGCCTAACCCTGACCCTAGCCCTAACCTTTACGGCTTTATACCAAACACTAACCCTACCCTAACCTAAACCTAATTGACACCTTAGTCCTAAACTTAACCCCTAGTCTAGCATAAAAGTGAAGACCGACAAAATGTTCTCACTTTATTAGTAAAATTAGCAAAAAGAGTTCTCATTCAGCCGCAAGTACAAGAACACACACATTTCATAATTTATTTCTTTAGTCATAGAATTTTAAAGTCATTTTCATATTTGTAGACTTATGAAAGCTTTTCTGAAGTTTGATGTTTAACTATTCTTTCTAACCCCTCATAAAAGGCTACAAGTTTTCTTTGACTAAAAAGAGTATTTTAAAAGTGGTTCACAACTGGGTCAAGTGTTCTCTTTTCTGCGAATCAACATATGATCACCCTAATGTATAAACCACTCTGATCAATAACATGGTGCAGAGGTTCATTGCTGGGATCACGGCCAGCAAGCCAAATTTCCATTTGTTCCTTGCTCTATTACTTGGAATTGAGATAAGATTCTCACCGTATTTTGGACTAAAGTATTCTTTTCTTATCAGAGTCTTATCAAATCACTTTGGTGACTAGAGAGGAAGTTCTACTGCAGTCTTCTCAGAGTACAGAAAGTGCAGTATTCAATTAGCTCCTGAGATCCATGTCCCTTTTTCACCTTCTATTTCCTCAGAGACACTCTGTGTATCTGACTGTAATCTTTATTTTTGACTCTTAACCTCAACAAAAATAAACTATTTACATGGATAGTTGGTGGTTGTGTGCGTCACCATTCAGTCTGTATAGAGACACTTATTTTGTTAATGGCCCATATCCATCTCCACATCAAAATACAATTATTGCTCCAAAATTAAAGCAGAAATGAGACAGAAACACACGTAGCGCATAATAAAAAAAATGTAAGGTAGAATGTGTAACAGAATATTGAAAGTTAAATAACTTGTAAAGAATACATTAAAAAAAAAGACATTACTAAGAATTTTGTTTTAATGGACTAGTTTATTAATCTAACAAGTGATTACAGTCAGACTTACAATGTAATGTGCTCATTTAAATGTATCCGGTGGCAACAGTGAAACAAACTGTCACCCAAGGACAGCAATGCATATAAAGAAGGGCTGCTTGTTCTCCTGTGGAGGCCATTTTATCATAATCAAAATAAAAAAAAAAAGCAGACACTATGAGCACAACAAACAAAACCAACAGTATCGTCAGTCAAAAGGCCTCATTGATGAAATGGAAAGTACACATGTCAGAGACCAAGATACAAACTAAACAATAATGCCACAACATCCCCATTAGAGCTTTGCAAACTGAATATAGAGAAGGATGGTCACGTCATGTTTTAAATTAGATAATCTAATGTAAAAATAAATCAATCTAATGTAAAAATAAATCATAAAGAATGCTTCATTCCTATGATATTATACGTGGAGATGTGGTGGTGCAGTGGTTGGGGCGGCACCCTTCTGTTCTGAGAAGGCTGCAAGTACCCGTTGTGCCATATTAACGCCATAATGAATAACTGATGTCAAATTGAATTCTGACCACACAGCCACAAAGGAGAGAGAGTCAGCAAGGATGGCCCCTCTCTCTCTCAGCAGGGTGCTTCTGTAAACACCCCCACAGATAAAAGGTCAGAGTGCTTCTGACCACCTTCTCTTCAGACTCTTCACTTCAGACTCCAAGCTGCTCAGACTACCTCTCCCTGGAGCAGACCAGGAAAAAGCTACTTCGGACCATGGGCCCTGGCCGGGCCTGACCGACACACAAGCCAGCACCTGGGAGAAACTTCTCGTCGCCCGGGGGTCATGTCCGGGCAAATCAGAGTTAAGTCTGCTGTCTTAACCTCAGCGTCAGTAGCAGGAGGAAGAAATCCTGCCACGCCAAAAACAGCTTTGTTTATTTTTGTCAGCCTTTACAGGGAAGCAAAACCCAGATGGAGCTGAAAAGCTGGCAGAAGGACCCTCTGTCAAATGCTGAGGAGAACCTGCTTAAATCGGACTGCATCCAGGTCAGAGATTGGGCAGAGACCAGGCCTCCGATCCCGACCACGCTGTTGGTTAGCTCATAGCTGCAGAGCTAAACGCTAGCCCGCCAAGAACAAACCAACAACTTTCCTGCTTTTCAGTGCTCCTTCCTTGGATGGCCAAAGCGGACAGAACTCACATGAGGCGCCGACAGGTTTGGGCAGAGAGCTGAGGGAGAAGTTAAAAGGTTTATTGGGAAATGTTTTGTGAATCGTTTGGACTCACGGTTGCTTTAAAACAAAGGGCTAACGGGAGAGCTCATTGCAAGCATTCGGTACCATGTCATTGTCGAGTGTGTTTTTATGGTTATAACAAAGGTTATCTCCTCAAGGGTTTCATACATTGATGGGACATTAATGTTTACGTTATCAAGCCTACTCATTATGACTAAAAATAAAGCTAAAGTCTTTAAAGTTAATGCCAAAAACCCACTAGCCAAAATGCTATTAGCTTCTGTTAGCTCCCGATTTCCGGACATTCAAAGGAGCTTGTTTTAAAGCATAAAGCTTGATCGTTCTGCTCCGCCGTTGGCCGATAGAGCTATGAGCCTTATTCCCGCATTAATATTGAATATTAATGTCGGTTAAAGGCAATTTTGGTAACTTTAAAGTAACCAATTTTAGTGACCGATTGCCGCAGCGCCCCCTAGTCTCTGGAGGTATCATTGCATTGATAAATTCAAGCGCTACTAAGATAATGATTTTACTGAGCAAATCAGTCTTTAGAATGTTATTTACTCAAAATAATGTTCTGGTTAACTTGGGCTTTGCATTGTGAATGGGTTGAAACACATGTCAAATGTCGTTCTGAATTAGTTAAGCTAATGTAACTCCATTCCATGCTTTTTGAATCAGATCTGCAGTGAACGGAATTATTCTGATTATGATCAACCACTTTTGTTTTGTCTTTTGTTTGTTTTTGCATGTGAATAGTTCCTTAGCTTAGCTTCTTTTTATCTTAATTTTTCTTAATAGTTTAGTTAAGTTTCACTAGCCTAGTAGAGAGGATTTGTTAATCGAAATATTGTGTTAATTCAGAAAAAAGAACATTACATAGTGATGTTCTCTGGATGTTCATTTTATTTCTGTTATTAAATTCTTGAACTTGAAAAGAAGTTGTCACTCCTTTATTCTATGTGTGTGCAGGGTTTGCTGTTAAAAGATCGCTAGTGCTCAAATTCATCCCTTTTAACCATTGTCTTGATATCAGCTTAAGAGCTGATCATCACCAGACAATACTTAACAGTAATTTTAATAAACATTAAATAACTTTAAACAGTGTATAATTGCAGAACATACCCGGTTCAATCCCCGCAGACAGCCACAGTGGGTGCCTGAGCAAGACCCAGATTGCTCCTGGGCGCCACTCAGTGTAGGCAGCCCACTGCTCCCTAAGGAATGGAATTAGTGCAGAGACAAATTTTCTCCTCTCTGGGACAATAAATGGAAAGCTTAATTTTTGTAAAGCATGGACTTAACTGCTAAGTTTGAATGATTTATTTGAAAAGAAGAGCAGTGGAAAGAAATATAATACAGTTCAGCTTGTAGATATTAGATTATTGTTTTGACACCAGATCAGAATTTTATCTAGCTTTCTCGGCCTGAAAAAAGTTACTGAATGGACAATAGGAAGGATAATATTATAAGGATATTATAAGGATAATATTCAAAGGCTAACTAAAATCATCAATGCTTTGCCAAATTCTCCAAACATGCATGTCTAACATGACTTATTAGGGCTTATGAGGATATCAGAATCAGCTTTACTTGCTAAAAATTGGTGGACAGGCAGTTTCAGATGCTCACATCGTACCGACATTAAGTATAAATATATATAAACTATTAACCTGATATGCATATTTTACTACATACTTTAGTCTTATGCAATGAAATACATAGTTGAGTGTTAATTAAATCTTTAGATTATTGTGTATTGTTTGATTTGTTTTATCCTAGTCTTGACTGTTTAAAACCCTAAGACTATTGTATATCCTGCAAGTTGCAATACTTAACTGGGTTGGGTTTTTAAACATTTAAAGGTCAAATCCAGGAGTGGAGATTTTATTCCAACTGCTACTGTGGCTGAAGAACAACCAAATTGAATTTGTTTAATAGAAAATCTTATGGTTATCTGTACCTAATTCTGTCAAACCTACACTGTAAAAGAATCAGTACACCATGCACATGAACTTGAATAAACCTATGCTGGCCTGAGCAGTTTCCCCAACAGCTCCAGATCAATTTACCTCTTTACCAATCCATTACCATTCATGTTTTCTTTGATGAATTGATTGTAATTATATAAAAGGCTGAAATCTCTGATGTCATTCTCACGACCTCCACTTGTTTGTATTTTGATTTTCTGTTGTGTATATACTTTGACCAGTTCTGGCCATCTGATTACTTTCACCTGTGTTCTGCCTCACTTATTCTCCTCATCTTCCGCCGTATTTCAACTCCCTGGATTCTTCCCTCCCTGCTGATTTCTCTACTGACCCCGGGGACTTATACTTCTTACTACTGCCACTTCTTGCCATCTTTGCCTGCATTTGAGGTCCAGCAGAAACCTTACAATTCATGATGGTCATTTTCTTTACACGTGTATTACTTCTAAAAGATTTTTCATTGCACCCTCTGGCCACTGGTTCTAATCCCAATCCATTTGGACTTTTAACAAATATGATCATAACTAGAATAAACCTGAGCAAAATCATGCCAGTAGATATTCATCGAAGTCCTGTCACTTCACTTTGTAAATTACAGGAGACATGTATGGAAAAGGATTTAAAGGCAATGGCTCTCCAAGCAGATTCAAAACATTTGAATAAATCTGGTAAGTACATATCAACTCCAAATACAGTATTCATTTTTTGTACTAATAGAATTTGAAGCAACGTAGCAGCTTCTAAGATGTTTTCTTACTCAAACTGCAAACTTTTAAGCAACTAAAACCTATTTCTTCTCATATTTACAAATTGGCAGCTGCCAATTTGCGCCCCATGGTCAACTCAACATCTTAGATTTAGGTCTCTCAGGCCCTTCTTGCAATGTCTTTTGCAGATGATATACATCAGTCAACTGATAGAGGTACTTGTTCTCCAAGAGTGTATGCATAGTCTGTACTATTTGTATGAATACCAGAACCAAAGGTTTTCTGGCAACATAACACTACTTCACTAGCTTCCTTTGTCTTACACCAGGTCTGTCAAACAATACCCAAACAGACTCCATCTATATGATTCAAATTCAATTGTGTGCATCCAACCCAGACAGAATGTATGAGTTATGGTTTAGTTTTGTTGTTGAACGTATACCTTTTCAGCAGTGAACAACACAAAGGTCTGTACACAGTAAAGAGATGCACTGCCCTTTCCTACAAGAACAGTTAGTACATTTTGGCTCAACACCCTTAATTTATCAGCTAACTTTAATAACACCAGTCATCTGGTTGCTGTTTTTATATTACTTTAATGTATTCAGTTAACGGTAGTGAATATTTCATAAAAAACAAACAAACTGCGATATAACTTCACAAGGGTTCCTTTCTCCAAAACTAATGTCAATGTAACAATGTCTTAAAACCACAAACAGGCTAATGTGACTTTTAATATATGAGAAAACAAGTTACCGTGACACTATTGAAATTGTAGCCCATTTTTTGCAAACGTAAAAGCAGGTCATTTTCTACCCATGAACTGCAAAATGTATCTAAGCCCATTTATACAAAAGAAAAGTGGGATCCACGAATCAGTCTATAAAGGGAGCACAGCATTAAAAATAAGCTATCGGAGGGCTTAAAAGGCACAAATAGATAAGTTTTGCTTATCTGATTCCTTTAAAGATGACTCACTGCCTACATTTAACATTGTATCATCAGAGAGGATGGAAAAAGGAGACTCTTCTTCATTTAAATCAATTTGAAAAGGTATATTTTGTTCAACAAAAATTTAGAGATGACTTAACTTAGAAACTTCATGACTCATAAGCATACTTTCATAGAAAGAGAAAATGTAGGCAATGAGAAAATATCCAACAAATAAAGACAATTGGAGCCATATCCACAATTTATTATGGGTATAAATAGGAATCTTGGTATTTGCAGCATTTTTTGTAATACTGGTATTATTACAAGATAAAAATACTAATTTAAATTAACTATATAAACTTCCAGCTTTTGAGCAAATCAATGTTGGTACTGTTGGTACTCTTCTAGTTCAGTGGAAGTGATACATGGAACGGTCTAGTGAAGGGCAGTTTGTCCATTTCACATTTAACAGATTATTCATTCAGCCTAATGCAGGTTGTCATGGCGGCCACTGTGATGGGCCAAGACCACCTCTTTAATGCCAATCTGTATTGGGTCAATTCAATACAAAGCAGTCAGCAAAATCATATCAGAGAGGCTAAAACATATGCAGTGAAGTTCCGTAGTTCTTTAATTTGAGGGTAATAAATAGATTGTGAAGAGGAATGTTAAAGTTCAGTGTGAGTCAATTATTTTTTTTTAACATTGTTTATTTAATTGTAATAAGTAGAAGGTAGTAGTGAACTCAACACAAATCAAAAAGAATATTCTGTTTATTTTATCTGAGTCTGTTATTTTTTTTTGTCCTGTCTGGCAATATGAATTGTTTTCTTAATGCCAAAGAGAGCCCAACAGATTTTACTTTCACAAGTGGAGCCTTACTGCTTTCACCGTAGTGCCCAGCTTGATTTGTCTATGCAAGAAGCTTTATTAGATTTTATGCTTGGACTATTTCATATTCAATGGACACTGAAATGGAAAGGTAAAAGAAGAAAAAAGGAGAGAAACAGATGAGGCAAAATGCTGAAAGGAAAAAAAGGTGAAAGAGAAAGAGGACAGAAAAATGGAGAGAGCAACATCCTCTGAGATTTATAAAAAGAACAACAAAACCATCTGATAGAGCACAGAGACAGATGCCAAGGGAACCAGAACCCCCAGAGCAAAGATGCCCAAGAGAGGCCAACATAGGAAAAGCTGCCTCCCCCATCCCAGGGAAGAGCAGTGAAGAGCCCCAGAAAACCCCCAATAGCCACAATGCCGAAGCCCCCGGGAGCTGCGGCAACAAGCTGGTGGGATCCGCCGGCAGCCAGGTACGCCAGCCATGGGCCCAGAGACCAGAGGCCAGGAGCGCTCCGCTCCCCGAAAAGCAGCTGCTGTGAGAGAGCCAGCGCCCGCCCGAGCACCTAGCCCCGGACACCGAGGACCACCAACGCACCAGGGGATTAGCCAATGGAGGAGAGCAGGATGGGGAGGATAGGTTCCACACTTAGTGGAGACCTGAGATGTCCCAGGAGAGGAGGCAATTCATACCCAACCTAACAAAAAGACAAACAGAAAACCACGTACACAGTCACATTCACACGTTCCCCCCCTAGTGCCCCCACATGTGAACCACAACCCGACCTACCCGGTCCATACTCCGGTCCTAACCGCCCACTCCGATCCCAGCCCAGACAACCCACAGGCCTATCCACCTGGAGATGGGACCAACATGAACTGAATGGGCCAGCTACCCAGGACCCACCATCCAAACCCTGAGGTGCTACCTCCTCCACACCCTACCCTCCATACCTAAACACCCCCCCAATGTTCCCCGACCAGGTGGCCCTCTCCTCCTCCACTGGACTCTAAATGGCAATCATATCTGAGTCAGTTCACCTATTACTCAAACAGTTGATGTATTGATGCTTTATCCATATTCATCGCCACAAGGTTAAAGAAGCAATAAGTGAAATTTCATTATTTAGATAGAAAGAACTAAGGGAATCTTTTTTTACATAGAATGTGGTAGTTGACCAACAGGCAGTCCAAGCTGTCTACTTGCAACACCTTTCTCACTCAGTGTTGCAATTGTCAACACATGCATTAACATAACAGATTCAGAAGGACAGCCACCAGTAAACTTAACACCTGAACAAACATAGCCTTTTCTGACATTTCTGCATACACACAAATTGACAGTTATATTAGCATTGCCCCTACTCCATTACCCATAAGTTGTTGACACCACGCCCAACTTCTGTCATGTAAGAAGGGTTGTTGGCAGAACCAAAGCACAGATGGGAACTTGGGAGCCGCATGGTAGGTGATTTTAATGAATAAAATGATAAACTTACAGCAGAAGAATAAGAACATGGGCAGACACACAGGCAGAAAAAAAGAATATAGGCATGGTGCAAGGTAACAGAAGATTCGGGCAATGACAACCAGCACTTTAAATACTGGGAGAGAGAGAGAGACGAAGCTAACTGCTAATACCAGCCTTGTGAGAAAACTGACATCAAGTGTTTGCAAAGAACTGGCAGTGAGTGGTTCACTTTTTGCTGAGTCTTTTTTTGTTGTTGTTTAGCCACACAGAGATTTTTAAGCATGAAGGGTCATACCACATTATCTCAATCAGTTTCAAGTCTGGACTTTGACTAAGCCACTCCAAAACCTTATTTCTTATTAATTTGGAGTTTGATTTGCTGATGTTCTTTGGATCAGTGTCCAGCTGCTTACCTGGAGTGTGCTTAGACATAAGGTCAAAAACGGATGGGCAGATATTTTGTTCAGGAGTTTCTGCAAGCAGAATTCAGCATTTCAATTACAGCAAGTGGTCCAGGTATTAACAACTCTCTGTTCTGACTTATTTTATTGTTCACTCTTTTTTTTGTGCCAACAGGTCTCTCTTGTAAATGATAACTTGTGTCTCAATAAGACTGCCTGTATAAATAAAGGTTTAATAATAAAGACAATGCAGCACCAGACCATCACACTATCACGACCAATTTTTACTGTCAGTGTGACCTTTTCTGAAATGCTGAATTACTTTTATGCCAGATGTAATAGGATGCAAACCTTTCAGCTTCGGCTTTTGTCTCATCAGGCCACAGAATATCTTCCCAAATGTCTTGGGAATTAAAGATGTTTTTTTGTTCTTTTTGCTCAGTATATTTTGCCTTGAAACACTGTTAAGTGAGGCCTTCAAGACTTTTGGGCTTCTTTTGTGACCTTCTGGAAGACTTGTCGATGCATTCTTGGAATAATTTTGTAGGCTGTCCACTTCTGTGAACATTCACCCTGTTCCATCTTTTCTCTATTTGTAGATAATGGCTCTCACTGTGGTTTGTTTGATTCCCATTGTCTCAGAAGTTACTTGGTTGCAACCATTTCTCATCTCTTTTTGGATCTATTTCAACTCAGACATGCTATTTTGCATTTTGAGATCTGTCACTGCACATCATGTAACCTGGCAGGTCCCATTTAACGGATTTCTCTATTCTGCAGACATGAGAGAAGTCAGGCATGGATGAGGTGAGGGAAATTGGATTGATCTGTCCAAAAATGTGGTTAATCAGTTTATTCACAATTTAACAAGGGAGGTAGGGCAGCTAGTTTTCCGACACAGGCCTTTATTAGATGAAATGATCAACAAATATAATTTTGTTTATACTTAGGTTTTTCTTTGTTGAATATTAAAATATGTTTAATGATCTAAAACATTTGAGAAAAAAGATAAAAAACAGAAAACTGTAAGGCAGAAATCTTTTTTTTTTGTCATAGCACTGTGTACCCTAGAATGAGCTTGTGTGAGAAAGAAGTTGAAGGCTTGAAGTAACCATCTTTGTCAGACTGAGGAAACCTGAGTCGCAGTCCCCTGAGTAATTCCTAAGAGATGGTCACACATTTTGTGTCCAGTTTCACAATTTTCACCTGAGAATTTTTTTACAGCTACAGCAAAAATGAGCAGCCAGATCTCAGCCCAGTTCCTCTGCACACTCAATTTATAAAAAAGCATGTCAAATCATGTCCACTGCCATCTTTGTTAAAAAGGTGCTGAGGCTGTTTTTTTTCAAATAGGATTTGTAAATGCCATCACTTTTGTCCATGGGTTTGTTTTGAGTGAGTTTGAACAAAGAAAGGGAGCCAGAGTGGCAGTTTGTGGGAGTTTAACCAGGAACCTAGCAGCCTCTCCAGGATGCTAACACCCTGCTCTCTAACCACTAGACTACCACTCCACTCAAAAAAAATTTGGAAGCCACTCGAGTCGAATCCTGGAGCAAACGTTTGCCAGCTATAAGGCCGGCAAGCGTGGCAGATTATAGGACTGTATTATACACACATGCACACACACAGGAAGATACAATACACACTTTATTTAGACTTCATACTTAGTTGGTGATATGACTTCAATATGAGTTGTCACATGGATTGTATATGGAATTGGAAATATTAATCAAAATGAAAAGAAATTGTCTTACTTAGGGATACCCACATATCCGAATTTAGACTGAATGCTCTAAAACAACATTTTTGATCTAGGAGATTATCATTAACTACAAAGACTGGTGTATAGGTAATGTATACAGTACAAATATGGAAGATTCCAACATTTATCATAGTTGCGTATGCCATTTGAACTCAGACTGGCACACTGCACTTGTGGTGGGAGGAGATTCTAACCTAACTCTGCACACAGAGTTAGACAGGCTCAGCAGAGCATCTGCACTTTGTAACTTGCAGTCATTTAACACATTAAAGCAGAACATGAAAGGCTTTGGTCTGTGTGATGCCTGGTGCTCATGTCACACAGAGAAGTTTTTCTCACCCGTCACCTCTCCTACTGCTGCATAGACTTCTTTCTAATCAGCAACTATGTTATGCAGGAGGTATGTGAGGCACAAACTCATGCTATTTCCTTCAGCGACCATGCACCAGTAACTATGATGGAGATGGAAATAAATGAATACCACTTTTAAAACTTGAAAGGTTTACTTAAGGGTGAAGATTTTAGTGTGGGCATATTTTTTAAACTAAATGATCAGCCTAATATGTCACCTGGTCTCTTCTGCGAGGCAGCAAACACAACAACACAACAATTGGCAGCTGCAATTTGTCAAAGCAAAAACATATGGAACTCAAACAGCTAATAGAATCCACACAATCTATTTATTTGCTGAAGATGTGTTGCTCTTTTTGGAAAATGCAAACCACTCTCTCAGAGACAAAACTAATAAGTTTTCAACAATTGCAGACTATCAATTGGAGAAATGCTCGGTACCCTATGCCTCGCCCGTTCTTAGCCCGGGAGCTGCAGCTCCTGTGCTCCATTGATGAAGCTTTTTTGGTGTGATTTGTGTCTGTCTGCCTGTGACTTCTGTGGTATTCAGGAGCCAGATCCACCTGCCCTTTGCTGCTTTTTGGTGCTGTGTGTTGTAGGCCTTGTACCTTCTCGCCACTCTATCAACTGTGCACCTCCGAGTGACAAACTCGATATACACCCACTCAACACAAACACACTTATTTTGACACATACATCCATGCAACTACACACACCAACACACAAATAGTCATAATAGTTGAAGGTCATTCAAACATGTGTTGCTTTTACTTTAAAGCGGACTTCTTACTTTGATTCTGAAAAAGAGTCTGTATTTCATGAAGTAAATCATGAAAATAGGATACCTTCTTGAGATATCCTTATTCTAGAGCAAAACTGCCCTGGCACATGTAGAGAAGATGCTTGCCACATGGAATACCTGAAATGCCACCAAAGGACACCAGGGAAAAAAGTGTACTCTGCAGCCAGGCCAGGTGATGGGTGTTCGAGTAAGAAAACTATTGTTTCTCAGAAGGAAATGTGTTAATTTTACATTACTTGCTGCTTATTATGTGTCCTCTGTCAGTACAATATGTATGACACCTGTGGATTGCAAAATTTAATTAAATCATGGCTCTGTAAATTATTCCCTTGGGTTTATCAACAATAAGCTGCAGCACCAATTAATTTTGTCTTAAGTTTATGTGATGGGGCTGCTCAATTTTTTTTATATTTTAAATCTATTTTCCAACTACCACAGGTATAGCAGGTTGAAGTAACTATTAGGGTCGAAGGATGTGTTGGAGTGATAATCATAACTGTAGATCGGTATTTTGAGTTGAATAGCGTTTTGACAGACATATTTCAGAAAAGTGAACTTTTTGGATGCTTCCATTCACTCCTGCCATGTTTTGAGGAACCCATGCATGGCTTGCAAAAATATAATACTATAGTGACAACTCTGAGAAGTGGGGGTGCTGTGTCCTCCTGAATTCTTCCAGTAAATGTTTCAATTTGGGAATTTAATACTCAATCCAAATGATGAGTGTCACTGAAGATACAATGAATGCTGCTTTGAATTTTGGGATTTTATTTTACTATGTCACGAAGAACATAGTCTACGGTGCTTGATAATGCTGCTCTATATAGCAATGGGTAATGAGCACAGTTAATCAGCTAGCAGGACAGGGCAGCTCTCGGTTTGATGTAATATTACACCCCCTCTGACAAAACAGATTAGCCTAGTACAGAGGGGGAAATAGCATGAAAAAGGAAAAGGAAGATGGGAACTAAAGAAATATATTCTTTCCAGTCTGGCTGACTGTGACAGCCATGTAGAAATCAGTTAGTCCTGCTTCAGTTAGGATCCTTTCATATCAAGATTGGCTACAGTTGTATTAAAAAAGATTAAACAAAGTATGCAAAATAAGTATTTCTGTCCTCAAGAATCTTTTCTGTATCATGGACTTATCTATGATAAGATTGTTGTGTGGTAGGCATGTTGCTAACTTTACATTTATGTTGATGTTCAATTCAAAATCTTCAGGTAACCCCCAACACAAACTGGGTTCAAAAGTACAAAAAAATAAAATAATAATAACATTTTAATTATCCTACTATTGATTTCTACAAACTAAGGCTAAAGTCTTTTACTTGGGTGCAATGATATAGTTGTATACTGATTTGCATGTGTATAGCATTTACACTTGAAATATTACAGCTCGAATGTTAGGTTGCAAATAGAATGTGATGCAATGTAAAAGCAGCTGCAACTCTAGGTTGAAAGCTGCTCTAGTGGAGGTCAGCCTAACTTTTATATAAACTCTATATAAGGTTAAATGAGCATGCATGCAGGAAATGATGGGTCCAGTAAACATCAGATCTATTCCAGCCGCTGAGCACAATTGAACAATGACACAACTTAATGCAAAGGACACTGCAAAGGAGAGAAATATATGCTCTGTGAAGTCTGCTTAACTTTCAAGAAAGATTTACTCGATGCCTTAAAACATTTTTGTTCTTATTGCAGCTTATCTAAAAAAAAGCGAACTTTAAAAAATACCTAAAGAATAATACTCAAGAGCAAAGAGAAAAATAAATTCAGGACATGGAAAACTCCCTTCTTAGATGCATCTAGATAAAGACCATGATGACTGATTGAACATACAGAACAAATAAAAATGATAATCAACACCTTCCTGAAAGGGGTTAAACTCAACTTAAACTGAAAACTGCACCTTTATAACTACAGTCAGCTTGTTCAAGGCTTATACTGCTTTCCTTTATTTTAGTTTGGTGCAAAAGACAAACAAAAGAAAAACAAAAAAACTGTAGTTAACTTGACTGAAAATGTCTATATATAGCTGGCCTTTTATCTGGTATATGAAAGATGACAAACCACACCAGTATGTAGCAAAATCTTCTACATCTGCCTCCATTTTGTTTGCTAGCTTTGCACCAAAAAATAGACTTAGTGGGATGAAAAGAACAGGCAACACCCAGTTCGGCATAGCTGTGTGGTTATTTTCATAAACTGAAATCAACATAGGGAAAACTATTTTCATTTAACAACTGAAACAAAGTAATGTAAAAAAAAAAAACTTTCAAATTGTCTGGGAAAAGACTCCAAGTAAAACTGACAACAGTGCAAGAAACCATGTTTGTATACACAAGAATGAGGAAAGTAAAAGAGAAGTCAACCGAGTTAATTTCTTCTCATTAGCCGTGTTTTCATCATTTTTTATGCACATTTGAAATATTCAATCAATCAATCAATCAATTTTATTAGTCAACTGCAATTTGCATTATTGCATTATAAAAGGTTAATGCAATTTTGCTAAAATGTTTTTAATTTGCTTGAAGTGATTTTTGGCTGTTGCAAAAAAGAGTTAATGCACAAAACAGGAGATGGAAACATTTGCCAAATAATTTCTGATGTAGCGAACATGTAGCTCACATGACTTATTAGCTGTTTCTGTTGTCGGCATGTTCCCGGATATTCTCATGATAATGTACATAGAATTGCATTTCTTTCTCAACATCTCTGGACTGCAAGTAACACTGCCAGTACTAGTTGACATGACAGAACCATTACAACTTCCCTGATAGCAACACATTCCTGAAAACCTCTTTGTTTTTCTTAGATGCGTGGTCCATGCTAGTTTGGAACCTGTACTTCCCGTTTACACTTCGCATGGCCTGGTTAATTTGCTCCCAGGCAGCAGATGATAGCAAGCCTAATTCGCATTTTCTTTTTTGCAATACTTTAAAAGTTTGCTCAAAATTCGCATGACAATTTGATAGAAATATGGCTACTGTTTATCCCTTTTTTAAAGTAGCTTCTCTATTAAAATGTTTTGTCTGCAGAATAAAAAGAGAAAAACAGTGCAAGATACAGCATTGTAATCCACATTTTTGTTGTTTTTGAAAGAGTTCACAATTCAACATTTTTAATCAAGTTCTCACTCTTTCCTATTGCTACCATTCTGATTATAAATCAGGTAAAAATCTGTAGGATTTTGTTTTTTAGTAATATACACGTCCAGCAGGCAAATGCTGTTACAAAACTGTACTTTTCTAAATAATCCTACACTATTATGATGCTTTTTAAAAACGCAGGTCATGGACATACACTACTTTCAAGTACAAAACACTTGGCCTCTGAGCCAAATAAAAACAGTGACTAATCATTAGCAAGACCAGGCTGGAAGGTCCCCAAATGGTGGAATAGATTAGCATCATTAATGATAGTGAAAGATGAATTTAGCTGTGGTTCTTGTATTTCAGCTAACGTGGTTCCAACACCGGCTCGCAGTCTCAAAAACACAGGGCTTACTGATTGGTTGAGATGCTGATTTCATAGCGCTATATTCATGGCTACATTTCCTTTTCATCCACAGAGAGCCAAATCTTCATCTTTCTTGTCCCCTTGACAAGCAAGCTAATTATCTGTGGCTGGGAAATACGCTCAGATGACCAAATTACTTGGAGAAGGAAAAAAAACTGAATGTGTTCTGTTGTGTATCTTAAAAGGGAAAGTAAAATTAGACTGTGAAGGGCTATGAAGAGGCGTAAGGAAATGACTTAAATGGTATTTGGTACTGAAGCTTGGGACGGAGTAAAACGTGTCCTCAAGTAACCACTTAAAAGCTCAAGCACACTTACTAGATTGGAGCCAACTGAAGAAAATGAGAATTTCTTTTTCAAGGAAGAATTTTTTTTTTCAGGTTCAAATGTTGCTGTTTTTTATAATGGGAAATTCTGGTTTGTTGACAAGAGGTTTTCGTTAAAAGGTTATAATCAGTTAATATCTTGCCTGCATTAGATTAGTGTCGGCTCTACATGTAGGATAAAGCCAGGTTAATTAGACCTTGTGACTGATGCTAACTACTGGTTCGATAGGAACAAGGTGAAGGAACACTTAATGACCTAATAATAGCCATTTATGCAAATCCTTTTTTATGAACCTAAACCATTGTAACAATTGCTTCTGCCTCTAGGACCACCTAATTCTCATTTGGACTAAAAGGAGATTGCAAAAGAGGCATCTACTGCAAGTAAGATATTAGGTGCTCATAACCTTTAAACAGAAACCAACTTTAATAATCCAGAGCTCCCTTAAAAAAGGACTTCCAACCACAGATGGGCAAGAATTAGTTGCCCTAAACTGTGTAAACAGTGCAAATGCAACAAGACTGTTTACGTAATTATTTATTACATACTTTATCATGATGTCTGTATCTGATTTTTTTCAACAGAAATTAATCAGGTCTTTAGCTGAAATACTTTAGTTGGTTGATTGGACTATGGCAAGACCTGCAATCTCCCTCAATTATTCTCCAGACTTTAAAAAAGTTGTGCTTCGGTGTGAAGATGAAGTCATTGATCTCCTGACATTTTTCTTTCCATCTGTCTTATCTCTCTAGAGTATTAACTTCACCACACCAACGGCAGACAGGGGCAGGAGCCAAAAAAAGTTCAGCAAGAATAATACCCCATGACAGCACAAGGGAAGCTCATTTCATTTGCCAGGACCAAAGCACGACCAACGCAGAGTTGTGCTATGAATAAATGACATGCATTATTTCACATGGATGTGCTGGACCGTTTTACTGCTTTTCGTTAACGTTGTCACTTTGACAATCACTCTATTCACAACAGCATCCCTGATAAATATTTCTGCTTCTGAAATAAGTATAGACCACTGGTGTGTTCCTTTCCCTTTTGTCGGAGTGGTCAAGAATGTCCCTTCACAGCTGCAGTGTAAGAGCCCCTTACTTTGCTGATGGATCTTTGGAAGGTGGATTCAACAGCAGGGTCTGATTGAATTACTCCATAATCAGTTTAATCTCAAGCAGACACTTGGAGCTATGTGCAAAATAATCATTCACAGTTCATGAAGATGAACAAAAATGACATGCCAGTATAATAATTTGAAGATGTAATCATACCCTTCAACCTTTGTCACATTACAATCACAGACTTCACTGTGGTTTGTTATTTTACATGATAGAATAGGTCAGCACAAGGTAGAACACAATTGTGGAGTGGAAGGAAAATAAGCTGCTTTAAACAACCTTTCAATGAAATAATAGCCGCAAGTCTTATGGAGTACGTCTTAAATCTAGAGGCAGAGATGTTTGCCCATTTTTACAAAAATAAACTAAACTCAGACTGGAGGGATAGCAGCTGTAAAAGCGTTGCCAAGCTTCGCCATAGTTTCTTTATTATTGGACTTAGGTCTGGGTATTATCTGGATCAGTCAATATTTACTCCTACATGAATATGCTTCAATTTCTCAACCACCCCACAGTAGTTTTGCCTGTATGTTTGGGATTGTTGTCCTGCTGGAAGGTGAACCTCTGCCCAAGTCAACTGGCAGTCTTGCAGGGCTGCCTTGTATCTAGCTGTCTTCTAACCAGCTTCCCCGGTTGAAGAAAACTCCCAACTGCATGATTTTGCCACCACCCACCCCCATTTAATTGCAAGAATATTCAATAATGGTCTCATATGTCAAAAGCACCATGTGCCACACATTTGCTCTGTCCCCCGCATAGCTCCTAGCAAATTGTAAACCTCTTATGGCTCTCTTTCAACTGTGGTTTCCTCATTGCTACTCATCCATAAATGCTGGATATGTAGAGTGTAACACTAATACTTGTCCTGTCAACAGATATCCCAACTGAGTTGAGGATCTCTACAGCTCCTCCAGAGTTACCATGAAACTCTGCATATGCCAAACTTCTATACAACTGTACTAAAAGAGAGGCACATATAAACAATAATGTTGCTTTGTTTCCCTCTTCAACAACAGTTTGCACAGGCTTTGCTGGACAAAAGCAAGTAGTTGATATCAGTTGGAACACACTAAAACACACCTGGATACAATTTTATTGACTTCAAAGCAATAAGAGCAATGAGGCATGCAGCTGGGATACAAATACATTAAAAAAGTTATGCAAATGTGCCATGAAGAAAGATGCACTGTTCAGTTCTTTAAAAACTGTTCAAGTAGTGGAGTCTGTTTCAGCAGCACAATCTGCAATAGTCATGAAAATACCATAGTCAAACTAAATGGGGTCCAGAAAAGTTTCGAATTGCCCCTGCAATTGGGAAAGGTGTGTTGGATTCAGTATGGGCACAGCGGGACTCAGAGCAAATGAAACAGAACTGCAAGACCACTGTTTTTGCTTATGCCTATTTTTTAACTGTTTAATTTCTATTAGCCACCCCAAAATGTGGCATAATGTACCCCAAAACATTCTGCCATGTGAAAAAAAGTACTCAGGATGGATGTTTTGCAAGAACAAAAACCATAACCCTACCTGAAGTTATTTTCATAAAAAACAGACTTGCACTATTCATATTTAAACAATTCAGTCTTCAAATCCAATCATCAATTTATTGTTCACCACAATGCAACAATAACAGTTTACCTGACGTAACAGTGTTTTCGCAGCAATTACCTTTCTGATTGTCAAAATATAATTATCTCATTATTAAAGCACATTGTCATTTGCACCCTGAAGCAAATAAGACTGAGAAGAATGATTTTTTTCTCCTTTTTAAATAATCTCAGATTCCTGGTGTGTAATACATCATATTAATGAATTACTTGAGTTTCCACATTACTCAAACAACGGTTCATACCATATAAAAAAAAAAAAGTTTTTTGTCCACACTTCCCTGAAACATCAGCTCATCTTTTATAACAGCTTTATTGACTGCTCACAGCGCGCAACAAACGGCATCACCTACTCTTAAGCCAAGCAGCCATAACATAACAACACTGCCAGAGCATGCCTCTGAGTCCAGTGTCGTAAAGCTCTTCCTACTGTAAAGTATTATCCTACTACTGTAGAGTCACTGTAAACAAGGTAACAGGGTTTCTAGTAATGACAAAGCCCAGACCACTCAAAACATATGTAATGTGTGTTAACCAGCATAATCAGGATAGTGAGAAAAACTGGAAAAGGACCAGACAGCCGATGTCTAATACCCAGATGGGGAAGAAGAAAACTCACAGTAGGGGAGAAGTGAGAACGCAGGATAGGAAAGGCAGATGGGGCTGATGGGGAGAGGGTGAAGCTCAAGCATTAACATTGTTGACTCTGTTCCAGCTGAAGCTGTTCTGACATACAGAGGCTGAAGAACAAATGCTAATGGCTTTACATTTTAAAAGTAATTACAGCAACATGGTCAAACAAACAATGATATCTGAGGCCTGTAGTTGCTCACGCAAAAATACTGATTTCATGAATGGCATCTGTTGTCGAATAAGATTGCAAGCCTTTGCAAAGCAACAAATTCCAGAATGTTTTGTTCAGTTTGTCAACTCGCTTCTTAGAATTCATCTATTCATCTATCATAGCCACTTATTCTTACGCAGGGTTATAAGGAGCACATGCCCATCAATGGGCAAGAGGCATCGTAAACCCTGGAAATGTTACAAGACAGTCACATGATAAACTTTCATTCATGCACCTACCCATTTCTAAAGGCAAATTTACATGTTTTGGGATAGTTGGAGAGAACTGGAACAACCTATAGATGTGCGGGAAGAACTAGAAAATTGCACAGTAAGGAACACAGGATCTTCTGCTGGGAGGCATCTGTGCTTACAACTCTACCATACAGCACTGATGTAATTTAAGTGTGAAGGTAATCAGGAAATCCTGTTAATCCATGACGTCTTATTCCAACTAAGGAGCAAATACATATATTATCAATGTATATCTACACATGTATATATTGCACCGCGATATAAGAAATGTATCTCAGAAGATGAAGACGAACACCAAAAGTCACCCTTTTTATTTCAGACAGTCCTCCATGTATACAGTACCAAATTATTTTGAAATTACAGCAGTGTTCCTTAAGATACGTCTCCTTTGTAACTTCTGCCCAGATGGTTCAAGCTGCAAGCTTTAACTTTACAAAAAGCTATTCCACAGCTACACGCAAAAGCCACTTTATGAGACATATGCTGTTAGTATTAGATGGATCCCCTTGACCTTGAGAACCACTTTGGTTCTTGACGGCACAGACTCATCAAGGTGTTGGAAACATAACTTAGATTTTGGTTCATATTGACGTACATTTTCATGATGCAAATTACCTGTTCCACAACATGCCATGTTCAACAAACCAGCCTGAGAGGATTTGAGCTTTGTGACCTGGTGCATCAGCCTCCTGGAAGTAGCCGCCCGAAGATGGGTACATGCTCATAAAAGAATATAGATGCTTGATAACAATACTAGCCAACAGTGTTTAAAGAATTCAAATTTGGTACTAACGGATCCAAAGAGTGCCAAGACAACATTCCTCATACCATTACAGCAACATCAGCAGCCTATTTTTTAGATATAGACAAGGCTGATTTATACTTTCATGTTTACACCAAATTCTGACCCTATCACAGGGGTGGGCAAACTTTTTGGTTCGGGCGCCACATTTCGTTTAAAAACTGTACCGATGGGCCAAGACAATATTAGATGGACAGAAAAGTACAGTTTTTACAGGTTATTTCAAAAAGGATTGTCCTTTATTACTCCACACAATGAGTTCTCATATCCCTACAAAAAACTTTTTCCCCCTTTATTTCCTTTTTTTGACTATGGTAATTATACTTTCCAACATAAGAATTGAGCATTAATTGTTGCTATAATGAAATTAACAAGATACAACATCACTGTGACATTGCATATTCAAATCATTTCCCTGCTGCATTCATTTTCATAACTGGATTTGCTTTGTATACATTTGCCTTGGGAATGTATTATTTCACAGTTTTATATACAGGAAAGACTGAGGAGATCAAGCTAAGATAGAGAAACATGGAACAAATGGCATGGATCATGGTGTCTGACCACATTGAGCGGCCCAACAGAACTGATTCAAAGCATTTAAATGTCACTTCTATCTACTTTTAGTGGGAACAGTGTTGTCGATCACCCTTTTTTGCCAGTACATCAAAGTCTGGTGTGAGTTGGTTGTGGCAATTCTCAGAACAGATCTGAGGTGTTCGTCAGTGAGCTGGGATCTGTGGGGCGCTTTGTTAATGTTCATAACACTAAAAGTTTGCTCACACACATAAATAGATAGAGCCAAACAACACCAACATCCTCTTTGCCATCTTCTGCATGTTTGGAAATTTGGTTACATTTAATGAAGCATAGAATTCACCCAGTTTAAGCGAGCTGAACTTCTCTTTTAAGATGGGGTCACACTGAAAATCGATCAGTTCCAACTGCAAACCTGGTGGTGCTGTTTCAGGATCTTGTGAGAAAGGACATGACACCAGCTGAAGTGATGTCTTGATTTTTTCAAAATCAGAGAAGCGACGGCAGATTGTCCAGTGACTTCCTGTCTTTTCCCACATGTCGAGGGGCATCTGTCAGCATTGCAAGTGTCGGGAAATGAACAAAAGACTTTTGTGACATTTGTCCTGAAAATAGAGTCAACTTGGCTTTGAAAGATGTCATGTTTGTGTACATTTCATACACAAATTTCCCTTGTAGCTTCACATTCAGTTCATTCATGTGTTTCAGAATGTCTACGGTGAAAGCTAAATCACATGCAGTGTAAAAAAAATTACATCCTGCTCGGGATTATCTTCTTTCACTTTGTCCTGGATTCTTTACAGCAGCCCAAGGTATTTCCAGTCAGGTTTGGCGAGCCATCCGTGGTGACATGGCCAAGTGTGCTCCAAGGAAGCTTGAGTCTCTTAATGACTCCTGAGACCTTCTCAAATAAGTCCTCTTGCCTCTTTTTCCTTTTAAGGATCCCATGGCTAAAAACTCCTCAGTGATCTAAAAAATTGTCATTAATCCCTTTGATGAAGATAAAAAGCTGGGAAGTATCCTTTATGTCATTGCTTTCGTCCAGTGCTAATGAATATAACGTAAATGACTCAGTTATTTGGTTTAGCTTGCTAGTTAAGTCTTCATCAACTAGCTCAACGCGGCAAGTCACTGTCCTGCGTGATAAACAATTTTTTTCAAATTTGTTCTTGCTTTTGGGACACACGATACCTGCCGCCTCTGTCATGCATTCTTTTAAAACCTCCCCTCCGGAAAAAGACTTGCTGCTTTTCGCTAATTTCAAAGCCAGGAAATAACTTGCCTTGTTCCAGGACTCTTGGATGCTAGCTTGTCGGAGAAAAATATTTTGCTGAGTCTGTAAATTGGCTGCCAACCTCTGAGCACTTGCAGCCCTTTCTTCTGTTGACCAGTTGCTAGCATAATTGGCATGAATGGTGGAAAAGTGGCGGCTGATGTATTCTTTAAAAACTACAACGGTTTCTTGGCAAATAAGACAAACAGGCTTTGATGGGACCTCAGTGAAAAAGTATTTAGTTGCCCATTCCTTACTGAGCACACGGCACTCAGTGTCGACTTTTCTTTTCTTTTTTCCACTCATCGTTGCAATGGACTGAGCATCTCATCTGGCCGACAAATGTATGCATTCATCCTTGCCACCATGTGGCAGTTTGTAGTTTAACAAAAGAACAGAAGAACACGGCTGATGTATTGCGCAATAGCCATCTATGAATGGCCTACATCGAAAATTGCGGCAAAAAAATGCGCAATGATAGTTTACATTTTTTTTTGTTACAAATTTGTACCATTAGTCAGCAGGCCGGATCAAAAAGCCCAAAGGGCCGTATATGGCCCGGGGGCCTTATTTCGCCCATACCTACCCTACCATCCAAATGTTGCAGCTCAGGCAAAGGAAAAAACATGTTTTTCCAAACATGCAAATGTTCCATTTTAGTCAGCCTGTGTGAACGGTTGCCTCAGTTTCCCATTCTTAGCTGACAGGAAAAGCACTAGGTGTTGTCTTCTGTAGCTGTAGCCCATCCTCTTTCACTTTCACATATTGTGTGTTTCATATACTATTCTGCATGCCTTTGTTGTAACAATTGGTTATTTAATCTACTGTTGCCTTTCCATCGTCTTGAACCAGTCTATTTATTCTTCTTTGAGATAAGCAAGAAATGTCTGCCCATACAATTTCTCCTCACTAGATATTTTCTTTCCAAGACCATTCTTTGTAAACCCAAGAGATGTCTGTGGGTGAAAATCCCAGTAGAGCAGCAGCTTGGCACCAACAACCATGCAATGTTCAAATACTCTTCTTTTCTTCCCTGATACCTCAAGCTTCCAGAAATTGTTATACCCACATCTAGATGCCTAAGTGGATGAAGTTGATGTAATGTGATTGGCTGATACTATTTGTGTGAATCGGTTGAACAGGTGTACCTAGCAAAGTGGCTAGGAAGGGCTTACTTCATGTTGTCATTCCTTGTGTAGTTCACCATTCCCAAATTTCACATTAGGAAAACCTCATGTAACATCGCCTTTTCATCTGCAACGACTTGAATTTACTGCTGAGGGCCAACTGAGGGTCATTATTATTCATAAGTGTTTCATGTACTGACAGTTGATAATGCCAGTATGAATCATTTCCTTTACTTTGATGTTATTAGTCAAACCTTGTTTTATTACTATTAATGTAAGTCATTTTAAAAAGCAGTGAATTTTATCCAAGTAGAAAGACAGATAGCAGATGGCCCACAAGGATTTTGTACTTTTTTTCAGAACAAGTATGAGAACAGGGATAATAGCGACAGCTCTTATCAGAGAGCTGATAGCAGGACCATCCCTGACACCAACTTTGATAATTTCTTATCCGTTTTTTTTTCTCAAAGCTGTAATGCTTTTTTTAACCATTCAAAGGATGTGGACAAAAAGGTTATCGACATACTGCTCATTTCTTCCCCTCTCGCCAGATTGCAAGCTCCTTCTCACTCCTATTCAGTTCACTCTTCATTTCTCAGTTTTATCATTGATGCCAATCATGCTAAAGCTATTATTGTCGCATGAGATATCGCCTTCTGCCAAAGATAGCGTCACAGGGCCCACCATCGAGTCAAATAAATGTAGATGCATTTATGAGATTCAAGCTGCTGTTTACAGTAATATTTTCTCTCAGCAGGGGTTATTGCTGCAAAGCACCCTGGGTATAGATCATCTGTTAAACACATCTCATCTCTCATACAATTTCCCCCCGTCTACCCCGAGCAAAACAGTGGGTAATTAGTTCTACCAGTTTTGTATTAATTTACTGCCATGCTTTCCCCCCCAGCCTAAAATCTCAGAATGTGCTTAAAGAATAATGCGTTCCCACTCTTGGCCAATTGTGTGTGTTTGTGCAAGTCACTGTGCTCCGCCTGATGAAGACATGGCTTGCCAGGATGATGTATGCATAATAACTAAGTCAAAATTGAATTGTAGAATGGCAGAGAAAATGACTAGAATAGAACACAAAGTAGAAGAGGGAGGTATTTAAAAGAAACAAGAGCAGTTCAGCCTTTCGGACTTAGTGATTGTGATAATGTCTGATAAGATGTTTACTTTTAATGACTCATGCCATTGCACTCAGTTGTTTCATATATACATCTAGGCAAAGAATGAATTGAGATTTAAAAAAATTGCAGTATTTCACCTCACCTCTTGCTTGAAATCAAAGTGTTTCTTTGTTTCAAATTAGCTGTGTTATACACTGCATCTAAAAAGAATAAAACCTAGTTGTGTTACATTTAATTGTCTGAACCATAATGTGAAATAATCAAAACATTTTAATTTAGAAACTGGAATCAACATTACTGACCCCTAATAATCACAAATTTAAAAGAAAATTAATACCACATGCTACTGAAGATGAACATTTGTCCATTATGAGTCAGTGGCCAATAACAACAACTTGGAGCTACATTATTTGAGACAAATTTGAGACAAACATATCAAATTACTTTTTTTCTGTGTTAATTAAAATACACAAAAAATGTTATCTGCTTTCCTCCAACCGTCCATTCTGCCCTGTTACCCAACAAACAAAAGCCTTTGAGCCACTATGATAGCCATAATAATTGTAATAAATCTTTAAAGGGGACCTGTTATGCAAAATTCATTTTTTGCATGTTTTTCTACTGTCATTTGGGTTTCTACTGCTTCTGCTGCTTGTTCCAGAAACATTTCAAGCACTAACAAAAAAATTAATACACCCATTTTTTTGGAAACACGTAAAGGTTTTGTTGGAGTCTGGGGAATGTGGCATTTCAAAAGTCTCCTGATTATTTCGTCACAATTGGCTGCCACTGCCCCTCAACTAGCAACCCAGACGGAGCTCCGCCCACTTCACTACTTAAAGAGGAGCACTTTTGTTCCGCTGGTTTTACTGCTGTATGCACTGTGCATCGTTTGCTGGAAAAGACAAATGTGTTGTTGTAAACACGTGTCCATGCACAGAGAACAGAGCTGTGTGGCTTCATTTTCTTTTTGATGGCAATGTCCCAGCCACATTTCCAAAGAAAACTGTAGTTTGCTTGAATCACTTCACGAGGACCGTTTGGAAAACTACCAACAGCAAAAAGACTTTGACTGACAGAAAGTTCTGTCCCTATTGTTGCAAATCTGCAGATGACGGAGAAGTAAGTACTAAATGCTTTTGTTTTGTGCGCTTTGTGTTGATGTTCGGCACTTGATTTGTCATTTAGCACAAGCTAACACCAACAGTAGGCTACTGATAAAACTGTATCTCACTTTAAAACATTACCCATAATAAATGTGCATTTACCGTCGGAAATATAATTAACTGGAAGTAATACATTGCTTGAGTCTGACTCAGGGTCAAATATGTGCTGTTGTACCATTATGCATCTGTTTGCAGCCATTTTCACATGAAAACAGTGTGAGTGTAAACACTGAGTTTGGGGGCATGGCCAGCAAACGCTTATTTGCATAAAAGTGACAGAGCCGTAAAACAGCTGACTCTAAAAGGAGCTCAAAATAGGCATAACTGAGGAGATGAAATTTCATTATCTGAGAATGATTTTGTGCAAAAAAAAATTTAATGAACACGTTTTGTCTAGCTTATAGACCTATCCTAACTGGTCCCCTTTAATGAAATTTAAGCCACAGTTCTGTTTACAAATGCTGTATGATTAACTGCAAATAAAACCACTTTTTTGCACATTTTAATTTAATTATTACAATATAAAATTAAATGTATGGTTTGCATGACTTTTATAAGACAACAATTAATTATGTTACAGGAATAATTAAATTCTTCTTTATGTGATTTTAAATTAGATGGTCAAATCAGAGCAGTTGTTAGATCATGTTTTTATCACTTAAGGCAGCTGGCAAAATAGAAATTATTTCTCTCAAGATAACTCCTTGAAACAGTGATCCATGCTTTTATAACATCCCGCCTGGATTACTGTAATGGACTCTATGTAGGAGTGAATCAGTCTTTGCTTTCCCGTTCGCAGCTGATTCTAAACGCTGCTACGTGTCTTTTAAAGGGGAAGTCCGGTCAACAAGGAAAAATCAGGGTATCATTAGCTATAACTAAAACTAATACATTTGTGGTTATTTAATGAACTTATCTTTAATCAATAAGAAAATAAAAACATAAATTGTCGTCTGAATCACTGTGTATGGGGGCTGACATGACTGCCCAAATATGGGCAGTAAGGGGCGTTTGACATCACATCCTGCGACGTGGAAGAGCGGAAGCGGCGACAGCATTTCTCTCCGCTTTCCATGCAAAGTCAATAGGAGCCGTTCTACACAGCTGCGATCATCAATAATTATTTCGGATTTCCAGAGGACTTCACCGCTGACATTCCCAAGAGCTATTGCTGAAGCAACAATGCCCACGTGCATGGCCATCGGATGTTCCAACACAACTGGTAAAAGAGGAAAAAACATTGCTTATTTCAACACAGTCACTTCAGCGATCTCTCCTCCGCTGTGTGTGTGTGTGTGTGTGTGTGTGTGTGTGTGTGTGTGTGTGTGTGTGTGTGTGTGTGCGCGCTCAGCTGCAGCGCCGGTGCAAAGCCGTGATCAGCCCAGCATGTGCTGGAATGCTCTTATATTTTAATACTTATACTATAATAATCAGCTAACTTAAGTCACTTCAGCGATCTCTCCTCCGCTGTGTGTCTGTGTGTGTGTGCGCGCGCTCTGCTGCAAACTGAAACTGAAACCCCGTCTGTTAGATGCAGAGCCGTGCTGCGCGGAGCGCACACACACACACACACACACACACGCGTGTATAGATATATACTGTAGGACCCGACTGAGTTTGATCTTGGAAAATAGTGCGCCGTGACAAACAGAGCGTTGAAACTTGCTCAACAGCGGGTCCGCCGAGTGACGTAAAAAAATGGGAGGTGACAGTACTATTCTTGACCAAGATGGATTCCTCCACATAAACATGATTAAATGAGAATTATTATTAATTAAAAAAACTTATAATTTTTTGCACAGTATGTAGTAGTTTTATATTTAAAGTACTTTCAGCAGTTTGAATTCTGATTTTGACCGGACTTCTCCTTTAACAGGTACTCCAAAAACAGAGCATATTACCCCTATTCTGGCCTCACTCCATTGGCTCTCAGCACATTTTAGAGTTAACTTTAAAATTCTTATTTTTGTTGTTAAATGTTTGAATGACCTTGCCCCGCCGTGCCTCTCTGAGCTTCTCCATCCCTACTCGCCCTCTCAGCCCCTCAGGTCAGCTGAACTGCATCTCCTGGAGGTACCGAGGTCTAAGAGGAAGCTCAGAGGGGACGGGACCTTTTCTATTGTTGCTCCTCAATTATGGAATAACCTGCCCCTGCACATAAGAGAGGCTCATTTAAAACTTACCTTAAAACCCACTGTTCTTTGGCTTTTACCACTAGTGAAACTTTAATTTTAAATTTGTTTTATTGTTTTCATGCATTGTCTTTTTGCTGTAGTATTTTTTTAATTGATGTGTTTTAGCTTGTAGCGTTGTACAGCACTTTGTTTCAGCTGTTGACTGTTTTTAAGCGCTTTATAAATAAAGATGGTATGGTATGGTATGTTTAGAAACCCAAAGTGACTTTGCACTTTAGATTTGATCTGTCCACATCTGATGGTGCTTTGTTATATATTGTTCAAAGGGAGTAAACTTTCCATCAAACTATTGGAAACAATGTTATTTTATAGCTATCTTTCTAGGATGGAAACAATTTCAGAAATTACAATATAACTAGCAATATTGTAATTTTTACTTAGCTCTTTTAAGACAATCAGATGAAGATAAATGAAATTAATGCTGTGGGCAACTGAGTTGAGTCATAAATAAAGTTAAAGAAAAACATTTGGCAGGCCTAGTAACATTGTTTGAATATTGTCTATGAAAAAATAAATATGGCAATACGAAAAGGTTGTGGGCAACAGCCATAGTGTGTTGTCACATGCTACTACATGCTATCCATGACCTTTGACCTTGCTGGATGCCCCTAGGCCCAGAGCCGCCCCATTTGTCTACTTGATGCGGCTGGCAGTCTGTCTGCTCAGCAGGTACTGCACTCCCAGCCCTTTCTTTCATCCACTGACCTGCACCGATGAGAAACCAGCCCTTCTGTTGGTTTTCTCACGGCAGGCTTGTTGGCAAATGGTGCAGCACAAACACACACATACACATCTAAGCTCTATACAAACAGTGCACATACATGCATCCCACCACAACTATTAGTGCATGTATTATATATTACACACACACAGTAGCCAGCTTGCCATGTCTCAGCTGGCACGGAGCGTCTGCACCAACACCATGACTCCCACCATATGGTCAGTAACATTTTGCTGTTCATTAGAGTTCAAAGCAACAGCACTCTGGGGCTAAGCTGTAACTCATTGCGCGATCATAAGCAAACAGGCTTCTACATCAATGACCAAACATATCACAGTCGTCTAACACATATTCCCACTTGTGGATTGTTTATTATTTCCAGGATTACAACATTTTGTTTTATAAAAGAAAATAAAACCCAAACAGGAATATACTTTGAGAATGAGTGGCATCGCAAATTAGTCGTGACTAAGGTTACATTTCTAGATTTGTTTTTAAATTGGCTATTTAGAAAAGGTCCAATTTTCAAGACAGCAGAACAGAAGTGGGAATTTCCAGTCCTGAGGGACAATGGCCCACAATGTTTTACTTGTACTTGTTCTAACACACCTGATACAGGTAGTTGAAATCTCTATTCTGCTGTATCTCAACCACATTTAAATGCTTATAAAAAGCCACGGTCTAAATGTTCTTCTAGAAAACTCTTCAAGTCTTCAACTAATGTGTCTCACATTTTGCTGAGAGGAACCGTAGCTAAAGTTTTCACTCTCAGCGAATCCAACCATCTAAATTAATCAATAATTTAATCTGGAATGTGTCCTTCCAGAACAAGAACTTTCAATTCCTCAACACCTGCATTAACATTTTACGTTTGGTTGAATACTCAAGTTAGGGAGTAATAAGTGTTTTTCTTTTTAATCATAACTTACTAATAAGTAAGAAGCATTTTGGAGCAGCTTTATATTCATGTAAAGAACTTACTAACAAGAAAGTCTGATAAAATACAAATTATAAGATTTTAATAGAAAGATGTAAGGTTTTCTTTTCCTTGGTTTATGCTAAAACTCATTAACCCCTTTCCATTGAGCAGAAAGCAGCTTTGAAAGGGTCAAGACATTCCCACGTTTCCATTATGTTGTTAGAAAATGTGGTCAATGCATTGAAAGGAGTATTTCATCTGTGAGTTTAAAGTTTCAATGCATTCATTTCTATTTGTATTGATGGCACTTAATTGCAGTGAAAACATGTTCCAAGTAGATTTATTCATCCATACAGTTTCTGGCCCATACTTCTCAGGCCCTGTTTATATGATAACGACCCACTGAAAACGAGACTTTTGTTCTATTTCTGTTGACAAACTTAACAACATTCTAATTACAACTTCCATTTACACGGCAGCAGAAGAAACTTGAAAAGGGTGTAATTGCCATGCCGCGCCACTAGTGGTGCTATGTTCTTTGATACACAGCATGTAAGCTGTTGTAGTAGTATGATAAGTTCAGAAAAGGGAGAGGGTTAACGCTCCCTCGGGGGGTATTCGGATGGAGGGGTTGATTGGTGCGTAATGCTAGTGGTGGTGGCAGGGGTGATCAACTTTACTCTGCTGATACTAACAACAGTAAGAGCTACAGATGCACTCCAAACTGTGAAAAAGGCCGAAACAGCACTGCAAAAGGCGATGCTTAGACTTGCCTCTGAACGGACAATGCAGTGAACGGATCACTCATAGCCCTTTCAGGAAAATGCATGTGTCTCACGGTCATTGGGTGAGACTTGAGAGCAGTAAACAGGGCCTCTGTTCCAAAAACACCCTTTTTGCAAATATTTCAGTTCCTTTACTGTGTGACAAGCGCAAAAATGAAGCACCATAAAATGTGCAGTGAAAGCAGGAAAAAAACAGCCAGAGCACTGCAGACCTTACTTTCCTCAGTTAAGGTCAGTGTTATAATTCAGTGATAAAGAGACCGGGCAAATGTCCCATCTATGGATGAGTTCCAAGGTGCAAACTACTGTTGACCAAAAAGAACAAAGGCCCATCCCACATCTCCAAAAAGCCTTTCATTATTTGATTTTTTTTTTGGGAAAGTATGCTTCCAGTTATTTTTGTTGTGAAACTAACATATAAAAAGTTCACACTGACAACAAAACGTGGTTGTGGTAGTGGTAGTGTGATGGCCTGGGGCTGTCTTGCAGCTTTGGAACCTGGACGACTTGTTGTGATGGAACTACAAATTCTGCTCTGTTGCAGAAAACCCTGAATGAGAACGTCCAGTCATTAGATCTTAAGCTTATGCACACTAAGGTTATGCAGCAGGACAATAATGCAAAGCACATGAGAAAGTTCAATTTATGATGGTGCAGATATCAAAATTAACTGGGCCTATTCAATGGCTGGATTTAAAATCACCTAGAGACTGTTTTCAATAGTTGTTTTTTTTTCACCAGAATTTGAAAGCTGCATTTGTCACTAACTCCAGTGTTCATTCATTTCAAAATGTGTTTGCTGCGAAATACTCAAGTTTGACAAAATTGATAAAACAGAAAAAAATCCGGATGGGAGCGAATAATTTATCAACACACTGCATGACATGTTCTACAAAAACAGGAGGAGAAGCACATCAAATAGAGGATGTAGAAACTCTGCGCTACCTGAGGTGGTATCTGACTTCCAATCTGCCTTGTAGGCTTTCCTGGATAGCAAAACTGGGAGATATCTGCAAGATAGCCTTTCAATCTGTGTTGTACAAACATTACTATGGGAATGAGAAAACCGCTGCAACACTATGACTCACTTTGTGGCCAAGATGCTTTGTACATTTGCTTTAAAATTAAAGACTTATTTTACAAGTTTGTTCAATATCACAAATAGAACTATAAATATAACTAAACTTAATAAGGATGCAATTAATTACCCCTATCATCCATTAATTTTGTTTTTTGGAAATTTAGGTCATAATTATTCATTACAAACAGATTGTTTCAATATATGTGCATGTACTAAGAGCTTACTGCATGACTATTCTTCCTGTATTTGAAGTGTAAAGATTTAAGGCCTTTGCAGCATTTCCGCAGAGTTACAGAAAACATAACTACTCAAATCCATCCAGTCATAGGTGGTAATTGTGTTTTAGATTAAAAACCTTAGTAGGCTGATTGTTGGTGCTGCTTGAGTCAATAAGCAAGCTTGGTAGGGGGAGTGCCTGCTAGGCCCACTGCAGTGATTAACTACATGTTCCTGCATTTTATTTGTGATCAGGCATGGAGATTAAAAGTGGTGGTGGTCAGTGCCGAAAATACATTAAAGAGATTCACTGCATGCCGAGGGGATTTTTTAAGTTCAGTGCTGGCTTGCCAATGGCTCTGTCTGTAAACCGATCCTTGTAGAAGAAGCATTAATCTCTGGCAGTGCTTGCAGCTTCATAACAAAACATGTTATGTATCCATTGTTTTTCCATTTGCCTAAGTACAACCGTTAGTGACCCGACTCCTTAAAGCATCCTGGCTTGATAGATGCCTTCAATGCAAGCATCAGTTACTGATGGAATGAGATAGCTGTGTCACGCTGAGAAATCACACTGAGCTGTTGACATTTTGAGAAGGCCCTACTGTGTCAACCCAGGTGAAAAATTACATTCAACTCAATCTATTATGAATAAGGTTTTGTGGAGATGCTGAGCTCTAACAATTCACCATGACCTTAATAGAAAAACTTATTTGAAGCAGATTTTTTGCTGAGCATATCTTTACATCACAACTCCTCTGTTGGATAAATTAGTGTTTGACAAAGTAAATAGTCTAATACAGAGGTCACCAACCTTTTTGAAACTGAGAGCTACTTCATTGTTGTTGTGTCATAAGAAGGACTACCAGTACTGACCTTTGAACTAGAAGAGTCAGTGTGCACCTTAAATGTATGTAAAATACATATTTTTTTCATGCTTTGTTATAGATATTGTCATTTTTAAATCTATATAAATGCAAGTGTGATTAAACAAGAGTAACAGAATAAAATAAAGTTTTAGATACAGCTCCCAGATGGATTGTGCATTTTTTTAGAACAGGCTTCTGGGCAAAACATGTGGTCCTCGGGGACTACTTGGTGCCCGCGGGCACCATGTTGCTGACCCCCGGTCTAATAAATAGTTAAATAGAATTTCTTTATAAAGTCTTCATGATAATCTTTTGCAAGGTGAAAATAGCCTATCATACTAAACCTGTCCTAAACCTTCACAAGTCTCACATCAAATCTTAATCCATAGCCTGGATCTATATATATATATATATATTGAGTTATATATATTTATATTATTTTGTGTGGAATGTTGTAAATATACTGTATATATAAAAATGTTTGTATATCTGGAGCGTGTAACGAAAGTAATTTCCCTCAGGGATTATTAAAGTATGTTTGATTCTGATTCTGATTCTGATGTATTGGGTCTCTGTAAGGGGGTATGCTTTAAAAATGTTTACTACATATCCATCTGACCTATCTTTTTCTGGAGATGCAAAAAAAAAGTCCTAAATCTTGTACTCCATTATAGCGTACATCAAGATTCTGGTATGGGTATATATATATATATATATATATATATATATATATATATATATATATATATATATATATATATATATTTATTTTTTTTTTATTTTTTTTTTTTATTTGCCCCAAAAACTAGGCGGAAATTTAGGGGAGCTCAACCTTTTATCTGTTGTTGCTCCCAGACTTTGAAAAACATTGTCTTTAAATATTAGCCTGGCATCATCCCTTCCTGTCTTTAAGTCTCTTTCTAAAAACTTTTTTTTTTCAATGGCATTTGGCAAAGTGAGTTGACATGTTTTTTTATTCTCTGTTCAGTTTATGAGTGTTTTAATATCTGTTTTGTGTTTTGGTTTTATCTCTTTTTATCTATTTTTTCACAGCACTTTGGGTAAACTTCCTGTTGTGACACATGCACAAAGATGTCAACGACATCACCTACATCACCATCAAAGGGTTGTCTTTGAAGCAAGCAGTATTTTTGGAATCTGCCCCCGACACTGATTTGATTCTCATTTCTGTTAATGTGTGAATACAAAAGGCTGGTTCACACGACAAGATTTTAAGATAGGCGATTTTCAAAGCCTGAGACACCACTCTTAATGGCAAAAAATGGTAGATAAAACAGGTTTGATCATGCAGTGTGGTGTGTCCGGTCAGACGGCAAGCTCAACACACCATACACAAACAGATCTCACTCGGGAACATTCAGATGTCGGACAGGAAATGTAACAAAACCTCTCAAGATAAAATGTGATTTCAGAGTAAATAAACATGGACTACGAGGAAGAACAATGGTGATAGTTTGTGGTATAATCTTAACAGAGAAAAATACTTAACAAAAAGAATAGCTGTTGGTTAAAGGAGTGGAGACAACGAGAAGGACAGGTTGTACGTTTGCTGCACTATGATATGGAGGTGGGCTGTTTTTTTTTTCTCCCTCTCGGGGGTCCCTCACCTCGCTCTCTGATTGACTACACGTCACATTCAACAGGCTGCCTGCTCATTTGTCCTCGGGGAACGCCACACACGCTAGGATATCGGGGCAAGACAAACCAACATGTTGAATATCCCCGATTTGAGGTCGGAGCGGTCCCGAAATTCTATCGAGCAGACCAGATGACTCTTAACACAGCACACACGGCAGGAATATCTCTTAATATCTCCTTAAGATCCACCCCGATAGGACTTGTTGGAAGGGGAAAATCGGGCAAAAATCAGACTAATCATCCTGCTGTGTGAACCAGCCTTTAGGTTTGTTTAAAAACAAAAACAAAATTGACAAGTAAATACCATAAAGTTTAAGTTTTCAGTACAGCTTTTCACAATTTACAGCTGTAGTAGCAATAACTGATGTTACTAGCAGCTGAAAAAGTATACCATTAGTTATAATTAAAGAATAGCTGAGCTCAGCAGATGATGTGTCCATCTTATTTACTTCTAACATAGCTCTGGTCTGGCTGAACCAAATGAAATGCACCACACGAGTAGATGAGGAAATACTAAATGTTGGGTCAAGTCACTTTTTGCAAGCCACTAAAGTAAAAAAAAAAAAGTAAAAAAAAATGACACAGCGTGGAGACTTGCTTTTTTTTAAAGCCAATAAAATAAAGATTTTTATGGGGAATGGGTGCTGTGATAGAGGTAGCTTCCCCAGGTTGCCAGTTGTATAAATTTCTGACTAAACTGTTTGACTGCCAGGTCTCTCAGAGAGGGGTATAGGATAAAAACCTGCCTTCAGGATAGACAACTACAGATTTAACACTGTAAAATGTAAGCTTTTGTAAAAAGTCATCAATTTAGTGACAGATATCATTCAGGATCATTTGCGCTTCCTAATTATTCATGTTAGACAGGTGGATACTTCACAGGCCTACCAGACATGTTGCTAGTGGCCTGTATCACTTTGCAAAACATTTGCCTCGTTTTCTTAAATAAGAAACATTATCTCCAAAAAGATCTCAAAACAAGAACCCAAATAAATGCCCTGTAAACCTGAAACAGCCAGAATGAATACACTCTTCTCACATGTTTGGGGTTTGATGCCCCCGCAGAAGCTTGACTCTATGCACGTTTACACTACAGTAACCAAATGCTTTCCAAAGTCATTTCCAGAGCTGTGTAAGTCACACAAGTCAGACATTTCAATCACCTAAGAGCAGGTATTTGCTGAAGCGTGAGTTCACTTTTTTCCACCTGAACAAATTTTTCATACTTAAGAAGTCAAGCCTTATTCAGCTGCCAGCCCAAGTTAATTTTCTGGCACATCAAGATTAGTTTTAAAACATCTGGACCGTAAATAAAAAATAAAATAAAATAAAAAACCCAGGGCATTAGGAGAAAGCTTTCCCGCAGACATCGGAAACTGACTGACTGCTTAAATTGGATTTTAAAGTTATTCCCTCACATCTAACTTTGCCACAGTTACAGTAGCCCATGCTGTTATCACAGCAACCCATGCAGTTCCAACTGTGATATCTGCAAACACAAATCTGATCTGATTACGCTGACGGTGCAGACAGTTTGTGTAGAAATTCAATTTGAGAAACAAATCTGATTTACCAGCAGGATAAACATAAATCCATAAACACAATTAAAGCATTAATCAAAAGGTGTTTTTTTTTTCTTTAAAGGAACAAATACTGAGAAATGCAAAAAGTGTTTTTTTGTCATTTTCTAACCTGTTTTTTATATATATATATATATATCAAAGCAGTAAAAATGCATTCAACTTTTAAGAAAGGGAAAACCTTTTTACTTCCTAATAAGCCGCTTTTGAACATATTTGGTGTAGTTTAAAGCATTGCCATTCTATGCGTTCTTCACATTAAATAATCATTGTGTGATTGCTATAAAGCAATCAACAAAACACACACGTAGCACACAATGTTAACCTGACTTTCGACAGATGGATGTAGTTCCACCGAGCTTTACACAGCTCCACACATCCATCTGGAATTGCTGCCATTGGGAGGGATTTCAATACCACATAAAATGGACGAGCCAATCAGGATCTCCAGGTGGGATTTTCGTAGATGTGACGTATCAGAGAAGCGACAGTTTGGATTCAGACAACAATGGCGGCTCGCAGCGAGGAAGCAAGCAGTAACATTGATGCTGCTATTTCATCTGTGTTGTCCAATCTACCGAATATTAATTATTTAAAAGAACACCAGAGAACAGCTTTGAAGGCTTTTGTTAGTGGAAGCAATGTTTTCGCCCTTTTCCCGACCGGGTTTATCAAGAGCTTGTAGCTCGTCAGTAAAGATGATGGACAAGTGGTTTACCCAATCATATGCAAGGATTTTTGATAAGGCCCCTTCTTCTGAAATACATCTCCAATGGAGCGATCCCAGATGGATGTGTGGAGCCGTAAACAGTGCACTGCTGTGTGACGTCTCCTTCTGTTATCTGCACATGCGGGTCGCTTTCCGGTCTTGAACCATTCAGACAGAAGTCGCCAACTCAAAAAAATCTGATTTCAGCAAAAAATCGGAACTGAGCATCAAGACCTGCAGTGTCAACGTAGCTATAATTATGTCTCAAGATTAGCGATTTGCAGTCCTTTTCACTTTCGATTACCTGTATTAACAAGCATAAAGATTACAGCTATGGCTTTCAGTGACTTTTCCTCATTAAGTGGAGAAATTTGACCATAAGTCTACTTCTTTATGTATGTCCTGTTTCTTATAATCTTCTTCAGAATCTATCATTTGTAGAGCTTTCTAACACAGATGATATGCTCTTTTCATGATTGCAACCCTGACAATGTTGTGGATATTTTTGTGATGCATTGTGGGTAACGTGAAATCATCATATCTTTATCTTTACACCATAGCCATGCAAGGCAGACCGAATAATGTGATGAGGGTTTTGAAGCTAAAATTTGAAGACAAGGTCAAGTTCTGTTGAATGTCCTAAGAGTATAGCATTACATTTTTTTGTCTATGCCTACTTATTAACGCCGAGTCACAGTGGGGCTGGTGCCTATTTCCAGCAGTTACTGGGCAAGAGTCGGGGTACCACCTGCTCCTGGACAGTTGCCAAGATATACAACTTAAAATCAAATTAACAAATTATTTTTAGAAATACTAATTGGAACTTAGCTTTTGATATATGTGTTATTAATCCCCCATTAAAAGACTTGTCACAGTCCCTCTTTTATTAACAGAACAAATACATTTTTCATTTCAAATTCCACCCAGTTATCTCAGATGTTCTCAAACCTCAGAGATAGGTGTGTCATGAACAGTTTGGATTTATGTTCAAAAGCTTGATGTTTTTGCATTCACAGAATCTCATTTTTAGCCTTTGCGCAGTAACTGCATCTTTGTCAACCCCACTCTGACTGGAAGGATGCTGCAGTATTATAAAAGCCCATGATTTTTGCTTTTTTTCTCCCAGCCGTCACATTTTCATATAAAGAGCTTGCAGCCTATTGAACCTCATTACAGCTATGCTTTCAGTGCCTCCTGGCCTGACAATGAATGCCTCTTTTTGGGGGTATGGCAGCATGAGGGTAAACAGAACTTGCTTTTCTTTACACCTGTCACACAGACACACAAAAGTAAACATGCATGCTGCCAAGTAGAAAAATAGGCTGATTTGGTACCTGTTGATGTTCAAACACCTGGTAGGCTGATATATTTAAAAAAACAAAAGTAAAAAGAAAGAAATTATGCCAGAAGGAAAGAAAAAAACTTTCTAAGGCCACACAAACACACAAAAAGCCCTACATATAGAAATTATGCTGGGTGTTTTTGAGGGTAAGGAGAGCTGTCGGGTGGGAATTTGGGGGATGCATTTGCAGTCACGCTGCAGTAATGGAGTCAAGGACTGATGAGTGTGCATAGCAGGCTATTTACTCTGTCTAGCTCCAAAACAAAAAGCCATGATCCACACTATTTTTCTTCCAGTGGTCCTTCCACCCCATCTCACAACATATGTCCTCCCTGCCCCCCTCTCCTCCCCTCACTGTGAACTCTAAGTTAATCATTTAGAAATAATTAAATCCAATAAAGTGGAACAGATTAAATAAGAAACAATGACTGGGCGTTAAGGGGCAGGGTGCGCCGCAGCTTCCTCCCTCCACACTGTGGAAGAGCAGGCAATTTGCTGAAACACAGATAGAGACCAGGGAAAGAAGGTAGAAAGACCCGCAACAATGTCAGCAACATATAGAACATGACATAGGATGAGAGAGATGGCAAAGAAATAAAAGAAAGGATGTATACAGCAAAAAAAGAAGAAAGAAATAGGAGTGTTTAAATATTCATAAAAGCTGAGCATGGATTGCTGGTGACGTATAGCAATGAGGGAGATAGGAGCGACTGAGAGGAGGGATGCATATAATGAGCGTGGAGAAAGACACCCTCATGCTTTACGACACAGCTGGAGGCTCACTGCGCGGGGAAGACTCACAAGTATAAATGTGCAATTATGGTTGGCCAAACCTCACCTAGCCATGATAAATGAACAAATACATCATGGACATGAGCATATCTGGCCAGGGACAAAATCATTTTAATATACATGGTTTTTTTTTTCTATATTGTGCTCCAAATATCACTTCAACCAACCTCCTAAATTAGACCCCTTCTCTTTCCATATCTGCTACTCTGTTTAATCCCACACACCTGAATCAGTTCTATCAGAACACACAGATTTAGAAACAAATAAAAGAGGAAAGTAACCCGGGAAATAGTTTACTTCTATTCCTCTAAATACCTTTTTTGTTTTCTAAGAATTCCTGTGGGTGACATGGGAATTATTTCAGAACATGTTTTTCAGTAAAATCAAGATTTTACTCTTACTGGTTTCGTATATAATAGCATAGCTCTTAAAGGGAAAACCTCACAGTGTTTAGGCCAAAGAACATTTTGGACAGAATTGAATCAGTTTACACAATTTAGCTAACTTGTCTAAAGTACAGTTAACATTTAAGAGGTGCCTAAAACTGTATACATTCTGGCCTTCTTGTTTTGCATGACTCAAAACATTTATTTTAACTTAAAAGGAAAATAATACCATGTTGCTACATGCTCATTCAGGTAAACCACGCGTTCATCACAGTTTTTGGTTTAACTTCTGCATAAATTAGATCATAACCAATATTATTAGCAGTAGATATAAAATGGCTACTTTTTGTCATTTCATCAACACAGAATTTTCTACATGACATCATGTAAATCAGGGACACAATTACAATCACAGCCCAAGTTCACAATGCATCCCACCGACAAAGATATTTTAATTGGTTAATGAACATGTTATTCAGAATGAAGTCAATATTCTCAAGGCGCTTATTGTGCAGGTTTGAAGAAATCTGTGTTTCAGTTATCTTCTGTATTGATGCTATTTTAAGATTACTAGTACTATTTTAGTAGCCCTGCTAAATCACGGGATAAGCATTATCTGGAGACCCATGTGATAAATAAATTACCTATTCACATTCAGCAAAATTTAGTAGGTAGTTTGAGGGGGAATTTTTACTTTAAAAATTACTGACATGGCTGATTCACACGGAATTAACAACACAGATAATCTCCTCAATTATTATAAATCGCATGTGATCCCTGGGTAAAACTAATCCCATCAGAATAGGACTAAAGACAACCTGCAAGCTATTATACTGATAACCCAAGCTGCTAAAAAAATGAAAACAACCAAACCAGAACATTCTGAGGACCACAAATATCTGGCTAAGTTACTTTAGTATTAGCCACAAGGCAGCTGGAGGCATGGAAGACTACTTGTGTTCTTCCTTGCTGTGTTGTAGGTAAAAAAAAACCTACTTAAAAAGCTTTCCTTGTGTGGTTAGGACGTCTAAAAGTGCAGCCCCGTTTGCTTTTTGTGCTCTTCAGTGCCTGAATCATTCCAGCTTTACTTTTGCTGTGTTGTTTTGCTTCTGCAGCAGTGTCCATGACACTGCATCTCATACACAATCAAAAAAAGAAGAAAACTGAACAAACCACACTATAAAAGCTGGTTTAGCTAAAGAAATAGTAGAAGCAAGAACATAAAACAACAATTGATAGAATGTAGCTAGGGGGCTCCCACTTTCTCTTTGCTTTTGTAAATAATCAGCACATTAAAATCATCTGATAAAGCTCTTAGCCTGACTTATCTCTGAAGTTATAGGCTGCTGTTGACATGATTCTCTGTTGATTCTAGCTCCTGGGTTCACAGTTCTTGTAAGTTTCTGTTTCGTTATTAAATATTTCATCATCATCATCCCATGGCTCTGCGACGTCCTTCCCACACTTTGGGTCCGTAAAAAACTCACTCCATGACTGCTAGAGGACATAAAGACCACTTTCCCTCACTTTGCTGCATTCTCTTATAACTCTCCAATTTTGTATTTTTTATTTCGCCTTTTAACTTTATGTTATCTCTGGGGATTTTTTTTATCTTCATAGCAGCTACATCTGGCCTAGCGTTCTGTTTATCTGTGACACTGTTCTGGTGAAAGACATCAGCTGAGCTACTGCTGCCAACAACTTCATGTCCTCCTTCTATAGATTATACATTTGGTCCTGTCTTTAAATGTTTAATCCTATCTCTCTCCTAGACATAGCTATTGGCTGATCTGTGTCTCCCTCCTGCATGAAGCCACTAAAGGAGCTTGTACGGTCATTACCCTTTTACCTCTCTCTCACATAGAAAGTACTCCTGAATCAGTGCTTCTGTGTTCTGTCTGTGTGTATGCTCTGTCTTCTCGAACCCCCAGTCAGTTGTGGCATATGGTCGTTAACACTGAGTCTGGTTCTGCTGGAGGTTTTGTGCTGTTAAAGAGGAGTACTCCTTTCCATGTCACCAGATGCAACCATGAGGGATTGCTGCAAAGTTAACAACACAATGCAAGCGACAGCCCAACATCGCTGTGTGCTCATCCAGGAGGGGTGAATGCTGCAAGTCAATAGCTATGGTTACATTTGTAAAATTTCATGATTGGATTGTAATAAGTTTGGATTGGAAATTAAAAAATAAACCGAATCCATTGTTTATATGCAAAATCAATTAATTTGATCATAACATGCGTTTACATGCACCAGGCTTTATTTATTTGATATTTATTTAGAATAGAAGCACTCTAATATGCACAGAGTTGTTAAATTTCACACACACAAAAAACACAGAAGAAACTGCACTTTCGTCTTTGCTGGAAAAAAAAGAAAAATGTGGAATTGTGTTCATTCTGTGTCTTCTGAGCACCCAGAACGGACCCATGCCAGGTTCTAAGAAAACTTAAGAAAACGTTACTGTGCTACCTATTACCTGGCATTGTTTGTATTTATTTTAATAAGCCTATTACTTTTATTTTCAGTATTTGTTAAAGGTATTTGTTATAATCGTTATAATTGAACTTGCAAATGTATTTGGCATGATCTTGAAAAAAAGAAGCATTGTTATCTTAACATAGGCAAAAAAGTTGCAGCACCATTGAGATTAAGTAACTTTTATGTTGTGATATGAGGTGAAGGATGCTGGGACTAAACTTTTGTAATTGTTTCTAATTATTATTATTTGCTTGTTGGTTGAAAAAGAGAACAATGAGAATCTACTATCTAGTTTTGTCAAAGTACAAGGAGTGATCAGATTTCTTTGACTCAAATAATACCTTAAACCTGGAAGTACAGAGGATTTCTGTTTTCTGTTACTGCATACTATGTAATCTTAACAATAATTTTGTACTTTAAATTGCTTTAGAGACAATGAAAATGTTTTTATTACTTGTTAATTCTACTTTTTCCATTTCCATCCTAGGGTACAAAGCGAGAGATGCAATAAAGATGGACTTATGTTTCCTCACCCTAAACTTGTCCTGAAGCCGTTTTGTTCTTCATATACTCAATTGTAACATTGTCCCAATAGCTCATTGGAGGACAATGTGCCCGGGAAAAGGGTTAGGATAAATTTAGCATAATGAAATGCAGCTACTAACATGCTCTCCTGTGGTGGACTGGCAGGTTTGTAACTTCATCTACTTACTTTCAGAAGTCTGTAAATGGGTTCTGTGTCTACTTTTCAGAAATCTGATTCCTGTTGGCCACTGGCTCCAGCAAAAATTGCTGGCATATGATAAATATATTTCACATTACTGCTATTAATTGAATCAACTTAGGACTCAATTCTATCTAGTTTTACATTATAGAAAGGTTTATTTATTTGCAGTTTGTGCATTTTTTATGGTGCATGGTTTCTAAGGTAGACTGAACAGTTGGCATGAAGGATTTCAATTATCAATATAATTTTTGAAAGTTTGCAAGGGCTTTACTAAACTCCCTCTTGGCATTGCACTATTGAACAGGCAGCTCCAGATTGGACATAAACACTGTATTAGTGTGATTGGTTGGATAGAGTTGATCCATGCTGGGGGCAGCCTGTCTGTCGGCGTGCTGCTGCTGCTCCTGCTAACCAATCTCAGAGGGAAAATTGGAATTCAATTATTCTGGCCAGAGAAGCCAGCCTTTCTCTCTATCTCTTTCTTATATGTTATCCTGTCCCTTGGCCCTTTAAAAGACTTGATCCTTTACTATCATTCTCATTGTCTCTTTTTTTCTCTTTATTGTAGGCAGATTTTTTTTCATGATGGCTGTTGCTAACTGAATTGTTGAGGAGAGAGGGGGAATTCAATTGTTTTATTATTGGGAGTGCCTCCCTTATTTACTATTCACCCTCACATTTGTGCACTCCATCAGATGGTCACTGTGATCTGTCCTTTAGCGTTATCCCTTTTCCCCAGGTATATTCTATGCCCTCCTCTCGCTTGCTCCCAGCACTGTTGTAAATCCTTATTGATGGAAGTATGAGAACATGAACAGAGAACCAAAACGGAGAAAAAAGAAGAGGGCTACTGGGAGGGGAGACAGCCACGAGATGCAGCTAATGTCCGGGGGGGCTATTAAAAACAGAAAGATAAAATAGGTGAGGAAGGGTGGGATAGACCTGTAAAGAGAAATGATGGGATAATGGAGTGAAAAAGTACAAGGTATAAATAACTGGTTATGTTGGCAGGAGGAGAAATGAAGACGAAGAGATGAGCGCCACAGGGGGCTGGAAGACAGGAAAATAGTGATGGACAATCTAGAAAGGAACAGGAAATCGAAGGATGTCTAAAATGGCACAAAGAGAAGGGATGGAAAGAAATAGACTATGAAAACAACTTCCATTTTCTTATGAAATGTATTGAAGATTGACATTTAATTTGTAACACAGCTGTTTAGAAATGACCCATTATCAAGACTCATCTTTACAAAAATGTGCCCAAACAAACTCTCAAAATTCTGCAATGCAACTTTCAAGCCTTTCTCAAGACCTTTCAAAGGCCGTTTCCCAGCAAACTGGTTATCATTAGTACCCACCCACCTCTGGGTATTTTTGTTGCTTTGCGTCAATGGTGTGCAAAAAGGGTGAGACTGCCTAAAAAGCACACACCACAGCATAATACGTTTCAGCACTAGTCAATGGGTCGTAATATGTGCATTCAGGATGTCTAGAGGCATAGTAGGTGGTCTCCTTCCCTTTGACAAACACTATCAACACACTGTGGGATTTCAACGCTGTAAATGGTGCACTGTTTTAAACTGTACTCAGAGAGGAAAAAAGCATGCAGACTTGGTGAAATGTCAGAAGAAATCAGCAAAAAGACAAAAAAAGTCAAGTAAAACTTACAAGCAAAAGCTGACTTTAGATCATTCTGTGTTTAAATTTCACCCTGCAGGCGTTAGTTTTCTTCTTTTTTTCTTTTTTTTACATTTTGGGGTACTGTCAGGGTTCTCTGTGTTGGCTGCTCTAACTCTACTCCTCAGGTGTGTCTAGTTGGCTGAGGAGGCGTGGTCCACACCTGCAGCTCGTTGCAGGCGGCTTCCTCCGGCTTCTTAAGCAGAGCACTGGCAGATGGAAGACGCCGGAGCCTTAACCAGTCGTGGTACGACGTGGCCTCTGTCCCAACTCTCGGAAACCAGCTTGTGAGTTTTTTGTTACGCTTCTTTTTTGAGTAATTTTTTGTACCTCTCTGTTGCTCCAGATTTTGGTGCTTGGATGCACTCACCTGTCTTGACGACCCGTCCGAAGAAACAGACCAGCAGACCTGTCTGCTCAGATTTTGCTCTGGCGCTCCCCGCATACTTCCTGGAAGTTACCCAGCGAGGCCTGAGATCCCCTTTCCCGGGTTCTGTTGGTTCTGTGCTCACTCTGGTCAATCCATCTGTCAACCGCTGCCGATGAGGTCGCCTCGGATTCCTCGCCAGCTACATCTGCCGCCCTCAGCCACTAGCCACCTATCTCCATCTGAGTAGTCACATAGAGTTCTCATGACGCTACTTCTTCCCGGTTAGGTCCGCCCAGCCTAATGGTAAGCAGCGCAGCTCCTAGCAAGTTTCTTGGCTCTTATTTCAGAAGAACTCACTTGCTCTTTCTTACAGACTTTCCAGCCGTGACGTTCTGACCCAGCCGAGTCACCTGTAGTTCCGTCCATAGACCTGCCTGTTTTTCCTTTAATAAAAATCTTAAAAACTGTGCATTGCCTCCCGTTCGTATCTGCATGTGGGCTCGTCATCTGAAAACCATGACAGAAGAAGGCTCCGGCCACCAGAGTCCAGCGGATACGTTCGGGCGGCAGATAGCCGCACAGCAGGAACAAATGCAGTCGCTAGGTTTTGCTGTCAATTCTACTCAGGAACAGCTTCTGAGATTAGCCGCTCAGGTTAGCCTACTTGTGGACACAGTCACTTCCGCGAAGACGTCACCTGTCACTCAGGATCACGTTACCCCGCCTTCCGACGCTCCGAGCATGGAGAATCAGGTTTGGACTCCACCACTTGAGGGCGCGTCACTTTGTCCGGAGAAATTCTCCGGTGACGGTGGAAGTTGCGGTGGTTTTCTTTTCCAGTGCAAACTGGTGTTTAACCGTTCTCCCCAGACTTTCGCCTCTGATGAGGTAAGGATATCTTATGTCTTACGTCTACTAACGGGTAGGGCTCTTAGGTGGGCCGAGGCTCGATTCCCTGATTGTCAGTCGTTTGGGATTACTTTTCAGGACTTCATTGCTGAATTTAAGACAATTTTTTCACCTGAGTTGGATTCGGCACAACAGTCTCGTCATCTCCTCACTTTGAAACAGCGCGGTCGACGCGTATCTGATTTTTCCGTGGAGTTTCGTACGTTTGCTGCTGCTGCGGGTTGGCAGCCGAGACCGTTAAAGGCAGCTTTCTTTCAGGCTCTAGACGAGTCGTTAAAGGATGAGTTAGCTCGGGTTGAGGAACCTGAGGATTTTGAGGAGTTTGTAGCACTTGCTATCCGTTTGGATTCCCGATTACGCAGCCGAACCCGTTTTAGATCCAACCTTGCCTTGCAATCATCCACCTCCACCTCTTCTACATTTACCAAGAAGGAACCCTGTTCTTTTACACCTCCTCCTGAACCCATGCAGTTGGGGCAGGTTGGTCTTTCCAATAAGGAACGTCAGCAGCGTGTCTCGGGGAACTTATGTCTTTATTGTGGAGGTGAGGGTCATTACCTCAGAGATTGTCCTGTTCGGCCAAAAGACCGAGTCCGCCGCTCTTAACGGGGGGATCGGTGGACAGGTTGGGATCTATTCCCCGGGAGGCTGTTAAGGCGTCATTTGGTTCTCGTTGTTGTTTACCAGTTACTTTAATATTCGACCAGGAGAGTTTTGATGTTTCTGCTCTAGTAGATTCAGGCTCTGATTTTAATCTCATAGATCAGGCGGTTGTGGACCAGCTTCGAGTACCTGTCGATCTTTTACCCGAGCCACTCCAGGTCTCGTCATTAGATGGGCAGAGATTGACTCTTATTACCCATCGCACCCGACCATTGGTAGTGATAGTTTCCGGTAACCATCGGGAACAGCTTTCCTTCTTTGTCTTCCCGGTAAAGCGTTCACCTGTGGTTTTTGGAATAGCCTGGTTAAGGGTCCACAATCCGCAGTTTAATTGGGCTGAATCCCGACTGGAGTCATGGTCATCTACTTGTCATTCCCGCTGCTTGCAGTCCGCTCGGCCCGTAGCCGTCTCCTCTACTTCCTTGACAGATTCCGGAGACATGATTGACCTCTCTCACGTTCCAGAGGATTACCACGACTTACGGCAGGTATTTAGTAAAACTCAGGCTTGTTCTTTGCCCCCACATCGCCCATACGACTGTGCGATTGACTTGTTACCTGGGGCCCCTCTACCGGTGAGTCGGCTCTATAACATCTCCAGGTCAGAACGTCAATCGCTTGAGAAATACATCAGTGAGTCTTTGGCTACGGGGTTAATTCGTCCTTCTTCCTCCCCATTAGGGGCTGGTTTCTTTTTTGTGGGCAAGAAGGACGGGACCCTTCGACCCTGTATAGATTATCGAGGGCTTAACCAGATAACCGTCAAGAATAAGTACCCGCTTCCTCTATTATCATCAGCCCTCGAGCCAGTCCAGAATGCCAAGATTTTTACTAAGCTTGATCTGCGCAACGCTTATCATTTGGTTCGGGTGAGACAGGGGGATGAGTGGAAGACGGCTTTTAAGACTCCGTTAGGTCACTTTGAGTACCTAGTCATGCCCTTCGGCTTGTGTAATGCCCCGGCAGTTTTTCAGGCATTGGTTAACGACGTCCTGCGGGATTTTTTGAATGTTTTTGTTTTTGTCTATTTAGATGACATCCTGATTTACTCTCGTGACCTAGAACAACACAAGCAACATGTGCGACTTGTTCTCCAGCGGTTACTAGAAAATCGCCTGTTTGTAAAAGCCGAGAAGTGTGAGTTCCACCAGACTTCAGTTTCGTTCCTCGGTCTAGTTTTGGAAGGCGGTCAAGTGAGGTCAGACCCAGAAAAAATAAAAGCAGTAACGGAGTGGCCAGTTCCTGAGTCACGTAAACAGCTTCAACGTTTCCTTGGGTTCGCTAATTTCTATAGACGTTTTATCAGGAACTACAGCCAGATAGCTTCCCCGTTACATGCTCTTACCTCCACCAAGGTCCCTTTTAGCTGGAGTCCTGAAGCCGATGAGGCATTTAATCGACTTAAGTCCCGTTTTTCCCAGGCTCCCATACTCGTTCACCCTGATCCTGCGAAACAATTCACCCTTGAAATAGACGCTTCTAACACAGGTGTGGGAGCGGTCCTATCCCAACAGTCTGAGATAGATAAGAAGTTACACCCTTGTGCATTCTTCTCCCGTCGCTTGTCCCCTGCCGAGCAGAATTATGATGTAGGCGATCGTGAACTGTTAGCCATTAAGTTAGCCTTGGAGGAGTGGCGGCACTGGCTAGAGGGATCCGAGCAGCCCATCATAATATGGACAGATCACAAGAACCTCTCCTATCTGCAGACAGCCCGTAGACTCAACTCAAGGCAAGCCCGTTGGTCATTATTTTTTTCTCGTTTCAACCTCACCATAACCTACAGACCAGGCTCCAGAAACATTAAACCAGATGCTCTGTCTCGTCAATTTGCCCCATTTGAACAAGAGAAGGAGCCGGAACTTATTCTTCCCCCCACATGCACTGTTGGAGGTCTGCATTGGGATCTGGAGGACAGGATTAACCAGGCCCAACTATTAGATCCGGATCCTGGTACGGGTCCACCGGGACTAAAGTATGTTCCCCAATCTGTTCGTCCGGAGGTTTTACGCTGGTGTCACGATGCTAAGTTTTCCGCCCATCCGGGCATTTATAGAACCCAGTCCCAGGTGTCCCGGCGATTCTGGTGGCCATCGTGGACCAAGGACGTCAGAGACTATGTTTTAGCTTGTCCTGTCTGCGCCCAGAATAAGTCTTCTAACCAGCCACCTTCTGGGTTGTTGAATCCTCTTCCTATCCCCAAACGTCCATGGTCCCACATTGCCATTGATTTCGTTACTGGACTCCCTGTTTCCCAAGGCATGTCAACGATTTTGACTGTTGTTGACCGTTTTTCGAAGTCTTGTCATCTCATTCCCATCCGTAAGCTACCTAACGCCCTCCAGACTGCCCAACTCCTCATTAAACATGTTTTCAAGCTCCATGGTATCCCTGTTGACATTCTCTCTGACCGGGGTCCCCAGTTTATTTCTCAGGTCTGGCGGCACTTTTGCTCCGCTCTGGGTGCCCGTTACTCGCTCACCTCCGGATACCATCCTCAAACCAACGGCCAAACAGAACGAATGAATCAACAATTAGAGACCACTCTCCGTTGCCTCACGTCATCTTCACCTACCGACTGGAACAAGTTTTTGCCTTGGGTAGAGTATGCCCTGAACTCTCACATCACCTCAGCCACGGGACGTTCACCTTTTGAAGTTGCCTTAGGATATCAACCTCCACTCCTACCCACAGACGAACTCAGGATTCCCTTCACCTCCGTCAACGACTATATTGCTCGCTGCCAGAAGATATGGAAAGAGACGGTTACAGCACTCACTCGCACCGCAGAGCGGAGTAAGAGGTTTGCTGACCAGCACCGCAGACCAGCTCCCCATTATCGCCCCGGTCAGAGGGTTTGGTTATCATCCAGAGATGTATTGACTAACCCATCCGCCAAGAAGCTTGCTCCCCGGTTTACTGGTCCCTATGAAATAGAGACAGTTATCAACCGGACCACCGTCCGCTTACGTCTTCCCCCTCACTCTCGTGTTCATCCCACTTTTCATGTATCCCAGATTAAGCCCGTTTTGGACAATGATTCAAACCCTCCTTCCGGACCCCCTCCACCCTCCCAGGACAGTCAGAATCCTCGCGTCATCAGGGTTGTGGATGCCCGTCGACGAGGTAGGGGTCACCAATACCTCGTCGATTGGGAGGGTCGCAGCTCTGGGGATCGCTCATGGGTGTCTGCAGCTACCATCGCCAATCAGGATTTGATTCGGGATTTCTGGTCTACTCAGCCCAGCACTTCTTCGTCTGGGCCGCCAGGAGGCGGCCGTTGAGGGGGGGGTAGTGTCAGGGTTCTCTGTGTTGGCTGCTCTAACTCTACTCCTCAGGTGTGTCTAGTTGGCTGAGGAGGCGTGGTCCACACCTGCAGCTCGTTGCAGGCGGCTTCCTCCGGCTTCTTAAGCAGAGCACTGGCAGATGGAAGACGCCGGAGCCTTAACCAGTCGTGGTACGACGTGGCCTCTGTCCCAACTCTCGGAAACCAGCTTGTGAGTTTTTTGTTACGCTTCTTTTTTGAGTAATTTTTTGTACCTCTGTTGCTCCAGATTTTGGTGCTTGGATGCACTCACCTGTCTTGACGACCCGTCTGAAGAAACAGACCAGCAGACCTGTCTGCTCAGATTTTGCTCTGGCGCTCCCCGCATACTTCCTGGAAGTTACCCAGCGAGGCCTGAGATCCCCTTTCCCGGGTTCTGTTGGTTCTGTGCTCACTCTGGTCAATCCATCTGTCAACCGCTGCCGATGAGGTCGCCTCGGATTCCTCGCCAGCTACATCTGCCGCCCTCAGCCACTAGCCACCTATCTCCATCTGAGTAGTCACATAGAGTTCTCATGACGCTACTTCTTCCCGGTTAGGTCCGCCCAGCCTAATGGTAAGCAGCGCAGCTCCTAGCAAGTTTCTTGGCTCTTATTTCAGAAGAACTCACTTGCTCTTTCTTACAGACTTTCCAGCCGTGACGTTCTGACCCAGCCGAGTCACCTGTAGTTCCGTCCATAGACCTGCCTGTTTTTCCTTTAATAAAAATCTTAAAAACTGTGCATTGCCTCCCGTTCGTATCTGCATGTGGGCTCGTCATCTGAAAACCATGACAGGTACTAGTGGCCTTTACTTGTAAGTGGACTGATAGGACTTGTTCACATTTTTCATTACAACCACAATCTTTTTTAATAAGATTGTGTGGGATTAGTCAACAAAAAGAACCATATAATTGTAAAGTGGAAGGAAAAGAAGACATTATTTAAGTTATTTCAGAAATAAAACAAAAAAAATATGACATTCATTCAGCACACTTTGCTTTCATGCATCCAACCATCGTCTAGACCCTATTATTTTTTTCAGGGTCGTGTGGGGACTGGTGCCTATCTCAAGCGGTCATTGAGATAGGGACGGGGTACACCCTGGACAGGTCACCAGTCCATCAGTTACTTTGCTTTGATGCACCTAATCGAAAGTCTATGCCACCAACTGTTTTCAAAAGTCACTTAATTAGTCCACTTGTGTAATTTATAATATCAGTATACATACAGCTGATCTGGGAAGTCCTTAGTATTTTGTTAGAGAACATCAGTAAACAAACGGCTTCCTGAAGACCAAGAAGCATAACAGACAGGAATAGGGTTGAGGAGAAGTGTTTAGGATTAGGGTTATACAACAATATCGTGTGCTTTAGACAGCTTGCAAAAAATTGTTCATCATCCAAAATTCAAAAGAACATGACACAACATTAATCCTACTAGAAAAATGGCTTTCCACTTAAACTGCCTGGCAAGAAGAGCATTGACCATCAAGCTCAATATGCTGCCTCTTAGCAGGCTCAATGAGGCTGCTAAGAGGCCTAGGCTAACTCTGGAGGAGCTGAAAAGATCCACAACTCAGGTGGGAGAGTATGACAAGATGGAGAGGCGGGATATTTATTCAAGATAAGCCAGAAGAAAGTAATTACTTTAAAAAAAAAAAAGCAACAAGAATCTCATTTGCACTTTGCCACAAGCTATGTAGGGGTCACAACAAACATTTGGAAAAAACGTACTCCGGTTAGATGAATCTGAAATTGAACTTTTTGAAAATAGCACTGCACATCACCCTGATATTTCCATGTTGAAACTTGATGGTGGTAAAAAAAATAAGTGCGAGAAAGCTGTTCTGTAGCATGGTCGGTGAAGCTGGTCAGAGTGTGGCTGGAGCTTCTTATAGGGTAATCTTACGTGTGTCAAAGCATGTTCAGATAATATTTGTTCATAGACCCAATCAATCCAATATTACTAAATTCAAGCAGTTTTTCATAGACAGGGCATAAGTTTCATCTTCCTGATGTGCAAAGTTGGTAAAGACATACTTGGGGTATTGAGTATAAAGTCAGGTGGGCTAAACACAAATTGTATTCATTTTTTTTTATATTTCAACCAAGTATGTTTTACCTTCCAGTTACATAATTTTGCATTGCTTTGTGTTGGTCTGTCATATCAAAACTAATAGAATGCACTGATGATTGTTGCTGTATCATTATAAAAATGTGGAGATATTCAAGGTGGATGAATACTTTTGTTACGTACTATATGCCATAGTATTGAGTCCTTACTCTGTCCCTTGTCCTACATTGTTCTCGTTGATAACAGCTCGCAAGAAAGCAGTTTGTTTTGGCGTGATGCCAACCATGTTCCCAAACTTTAAGAAAGTAATTCCTGCATTACTTTCATGAGTTTATTTCCACATTTGCTGGTCTTTTAACACATGTCGCATAGACTTTAAAGCTTGCAAAAGACCTGAGATAATTTATTAGGTGTTGCGTTTCATGTCATTCATGGCAGGGGCTTAGACAAAGCGGCTGATCGCTGGGGGAGATAGAAGGGTGCGACTGCTTTTGAGGAGCATGCTGTTCTTGGAAGATAAGATGGCATTGAGGTTCAGTGGAAGACTGGTAAGTTAAAAGGCTTTTCTATACAAATCGTTATAAACATAATTTTCTTTTTTTTAGGGAATTGCCTTGCAGCAAGAAAATACAATTTGTGATTGTTTTTCTGGGTGTATAAAGGTGTGTGGGCATATGGCCACCTGACAGAAGGCATGAGAAAAGAGAAGAGGTAAGGAAACACCGTGCTGTGTACATATATTTCTTTTTATGTGAGAGGGAGCCTTTGAAATCCCCAGAGACAAAAACCTAGTTTCTTATCTGTCCTTGTGTTTCAAGAAGGGATAAAAGTAATCTTGAAATGGCATCTGCAGTTGAAGAGCACTTGAACCCAATCAGCAACCGTAAGACCCAAATTGACCACAGGAGAGTTTTTGTGGTAAAGGAAGCTTAATGCCAATCACACCAAAAAATCCCATAGTCAAACACATCAATCAGGTGTTTCTCATAGTCTGAGGTGACGGAAGCAGCAAAAATATCCAATGTGAAGGAATAACAAACTCCCTATGAGAAAAGGGCACAGCTTTGCTGCAGCAACAGATGCATGAAGCCTGGAGTTATGGGGCTAATCACACAGGGGGCAGCTACAGCCCTGTGACGGGCTGTTCGTTTATTTCATTGCCAAGAAAAATTCTTGTCTCATCTTTGACCTCCCATGCTGGTAACACCCCTGCAGGATACGTACACTTCACATCCTCTTTTTGCAGACTCTTCGTGCAGAAGGCTTTGAAGGGGTTTAATTCCTAAAAACTTGAGGACTCGTGCCAAAGCAGCTCTCATTCAAAGCATGTGGGTGGGTAGTGTTAAATGTCAATGGCAGCAAAAATAATTGTGGAAACGAATGGAAACTCTCCGCGGTTTGTGATTGTGGACAAGGTTGGGCTGAGTAAAAATAAAAATAAAATCTGTCCATATTTTAGCCCTAACTCCATGATCTCTAGTCATAGCTGGTATTTTATAACAAAGTAGCGTGTAGTCATTTCGGGTGAATAAACCATTCCAGTGGTTATTTTTAGTAAGTAGCTTAAAAAGTTTGTTATTTGGTTGAAAATATTGTAATGCAATGGTTCAAAACAGAATTGATTCCCCTAACATAATTATATGCATCTATTTCTGTTATTTCTTATATTTTGAAAGTCACGATTTTTCATTCATTAAATTTAAATATTTAATGCACAACAGACAGATGAACTGTGTCAGTTGTTGAATATTGTAATACAGTGTCAGCAGGGGATTCAGTTACTAAGGCTCATTATCATTCCTCGAAATCTTCCCAGATGTTTCATTGAAAGTTACATGTATTGATTTGGTTTACTTTTACTTACAAAAATGTAACATTCTAGTTAGAAAAAAGGTTAATATTTCCCACCAGAGCAGCTGGTTACACTAACCTCAACCCTCAGTTGTTTCTTTTGAGGTCTGTGTGACTGACAACTTCCTAAATGAGTTCTCTGTAAGGGCAATGGCCTCCTTGTGTTAACATTAGTGCAACTGCCACTGCAATTTTAGTGTGTTGACTATTGTCATGCAGTAACAGCAGGCATTTACACTTACAGACTCCACACAGAGCATCTCTCAAGCAGTTATTAAGGGTATATGCACAGCCTTTCATCTGCTGTAATGGACCAGAGTCTTTCCCCCTTTCCTTTTGAGCAAGTGTGAATACACTCAAACGAACCCTGATCTAAACAAGTGGACTGAGATCCACCTTCTGACTTCTGCTGCTATCACCACCTGAACATAAGTCAGCCCACATGTATGTATATATGTATGTACAAATGTATACAATGTATATGCACGTACATACGCGTAGGTGCGTATGTAAGTAGGCGCATAGATATATGTATATATTAAGTATATAAGTATATAGATATGTTTATATATATATATATATATATATATATATATATATATATATATATATATAGACCACTAAGAATGTAAACAAGACATTTACATTCCTATTTCCTTTTTTGTATTTTTTTTGGTATTCTTTTGACCCATTGTAGATATGAAGATTCACTGTACATAACTGAATGCACCTTCCCTACTCTGCACCTTCTTGTATGAGCCGATGTGACGAGTGAATTTCTCCATTGTGAGATCAATAAAGACTATCTTATCTTATCTTATCTTATCTTTTGAGGTGGTGTAGGTCTACTTCGAAAATGGACTCTGGGTTGAGTTCACGTCTGGTGTGAATATGAAACGGCTTCGATCTGACCCAACAACAGAAGACATACGTTTCTTTTGACTTAACAAGCCACCGTAGTAGTGAAAGTAGTTACCTGTTGTTTGTCAGTGCTGCTGCCAACATGCTGTGGGACTTGTTTGGCTTGCAGGACACATTTTCGGACGTCGTTCCAAGATCACAAATAAAAACCTGCGTTGAATGAGCTGTTATTGACACTCACGATGATTTTGTAGCTGTAACAACAACACAAGTATGCAAAACAGAGGTGCTGAATGCAGGATCTGCAGGATCTCCATAATGGTTTTCCGTCATTTATGGGTCTGTGCAACATCATGCCCTAGTCATTTCTGTCCAATGGGAGCAACAATCATCTTATGTGTGGCTCTGTTTCTAATGTCACGTTTACTGTAAATTGGACTCCAAATCCTAATGTGACCGCCCTCATACTGCTGTCTGAACGGTTCAAGACCATAAAGCGACCCACAAGCGCAGATAACAGAAGGAGATGTCATACAGCAGCGCGCTGTTTACGGAAGTAATGGTGAATGTAATTGTTTCTAAAGTTTTCAATAAACTTTTGTTAGAAGAAAACCCTCTGAAAAAACATGGTTAACAGCCAGCAGCTGCTACTGTTGTGTGTGGATGTGTAGTGAGAGCCAGGAGAGTGACATAAAAGACGAAAAAAATGTGACATGACCATTCTGACTGTGTAGGCTTTGAAAACTATCTGAAACGTATCCGAATTAGTACCACATATGGAAATGGAACAAAGCGTATTTTTTGGGGGGGTAAAAGATTAGAATTGGGCCGTTCACACTGCCATGAAAAAGACAGATATCGGTCACATATGGGCAAAAAGATCAGATTTGGGTCGCATTTCCCTGCAGTGTTGTTTTTTTCCCCAGATTAAAAATAAAAAAAAAATTCTGAAATGGAAACAAGCATGTTTGACTGACTGCAAATAAACTCATACTGTGATCTTGCAACTTTAATATCGTCTTTCACAATGGCTACTCTCTAAAATTTAGTTTGTAGGTGGGTGTACATTTTTTGACTATTTTGATTTTAGAATTTAACTGTACTAAACTGTAGTAATCAGTACATTAGATTGTTTTCGCAGCAGTTGCAATAATTATCTCTTTTCTATTTTACATGTTAGTCCAAATGCTACAATGCTTAACATACTGTGAGAATCTCATCCTGATTCATTTCTACTTTTAATGCAATTATTTTTATTTCTGAAGGTTTACTTTTGGCAGGGCCTGTTTTCTTTGCTTTGTGTTTGCTTTTCGTCTTTGTAGGTAATGATCAGCTGTGGCAGTCAGTCTGACTGGGACCACTTGGCCAAGTCCTCCTAGGATTATAAACCAGACTGAAGACAGCCACAGACCGTAACACAGAGACAGAAGACGACTCATCAACCCTGGTTCCTGTTGGCATGCTAATACAACTGAAGACACATCTCATAATGTTAACTTAAGTAAATAAATTGCATGAATAATTTTCCTTAAATCTATGTCTCAGTGTGTTTTTTTATTGTCACAGTCAATAAGCCAGTTCATGAGATCATCATCTACTGCCACGCAGACTTATCCAAAGCAATTTTAGGTATCCCTTTCCTGCCACTTACTTGTGTGATGCAGGTTTTGTCAGTGAAATCTAGTCTTTACAAGTTAGTAGTCCAGTAATATTCCCAGGTTATTTCTTGAATTTACCTACCTATAGTATGTAATGGAAGCGTAACAAAGCAACCATTTCAACCATTATTAATTAAATTAATTAATTAATTGTTCAATCTACCTAATATTGTTTCATTAAAAGAACATCAGAGAACGGCTCTGAAGGCTTTTGTTGGTGGAAACGATGTTTTCGCCCTTCTCCCGACCGGATTTGGCAAGTTTTGTTTTCCGGGGCGCGTCCGCGTCCGCCGCGGACGCGCCCCGGAGCGGTTAGCGGTTAGCAGAAACCATATTAGAAGGCCTTTAGTCCTCAACGCGGTCGGCCCGGGATCGACTCTGACCCGCGGCGCTTTGCCGCCTGTCTTCCCCCCTCTTCCTGTTAGCTCACTGTCAATAAAACGCGTGCCACTAGAGCCGCAAACACATTAAAAAAAAGTTTTTTTTTTCCTGCGTCGCTCTCACAGCGTCACGGGTTGGCTTCGGTGTGAGTGGTTGAAATAGCACGTCGATAAAGATGACAGACAAGTGGCTTATCCAATCATATGCAAGGATTTTTGATAAGGCCCAGCCTTCAATAAAGGCAATTCCTATGGCGGTGTCCCAGATGTATGTGAGTGGAGCTAGGCGGAGCGAGACATGCATCTGGCTGTTGTCAGGTTAGTCTTTTCCCTCCTGGAATCATATTTTTTGCGATTTTTCCAACTGGATCATGGAACATTCTTCATTGATTCGCTGGGATATGCTCATAGCCATTAACCTCTGCTGTGCATGCGCAGTACATACTTTCGTTAAAATCATAAATAAATGCCAAAGGCTTTATTTACTAACAAACTGAGCAAAAACAAAGCATAAAAGAGTAAAATAATAACTAATACGCCAGCAAACGTGATAATCATAAAAAAACTTTGTGTGCAACCAGAGTGAGCAGAATGACGTATAAATAAATAAAAAAAGTAAAATATTTCTTTATCATTTCTTTACTTCACCAAGAAGCCAAGTTTTCATAAGCCAAATTCGCCATTACAACAGGTCAACGTAAGAACTACTTCCTTTAAAACTTCAAAATAGTCTCAAACAAATTACCACCAGACAAAGTCATTGGCTGACAGGGATTGGACAGAGCTTCATGAAAACATCCCTTTGATGAGAAATATCTTGGCTTTTTAATACTCAGACCTCTCGTAACATGTTACACACTTACTGTAGGAACTATCGAAATGAATGAGAGGACTACCAAGAGGTAAAAAACATTCAATATGTTTGATAAAAGTAGATACAGAAGAGATTCACCAATAGATAATAATAACCTTTAGCCATAAATAACTTTTGTTTTCATCAAAAGGATTGGGTGTGTTATGTCAGATTGGAAGAAAAAAAAAACACTCAGTTTCATGTCAAATCAATTTAAGCTCTTTAAACCCAGCTGTCGCAATGAACGCAGACGCCAGATACTCTTTTTTTAATTGTACTATAACTGTGACAAAAGACGGTTAATTAACCTCAAAAAATGTCAGATGGCTCGGCATACAGTTGTGACTTTTAAATGACAAAGAAAAGAACGGGGAAGGAGTTCAACTTGTTTGAGTCTTATAAATTCTAAAGGGATTACTGTCAGACTGCATTTTGCTGAGAAAGGAAGGATTATTGTGCCCTCTTCGATCAGTTATTTCTATCAGGTGAGATGCGCTGTATGTTAGTGCATGTGTGCTCCCTACAATGACAAACTGCCTGCATCCACTCAAATCCAGCATGGAGTAGAATGTAAATGTTGGAGAGCTTGTCCTGCATAAAGCTAAAAAAGGCCACTGCCATGGCCAAATGACGCATTGTGAAAGTGCCAACCGTCGATGCAATGCGGTTTAAGGGAAAAAAAAAAACGGTCATATGCAGGAAACTGCTCAAGTCGGCACTTATGTATGCTTAAAGGATCACGGCACACAAGGTGGCACATACAATGGGAAAAGATTTACACTGTGTCAGTGGGTGGTGCAGCAGGCCTGCTGTGTAACCATGGCAGCCAATCATGTGGGGAGTACATATTCTAGACCAGGTGTCCGTGCTTCTGCCTGAAGAACTTGTTTGTTCTCTCTACTTTTACTTTATTTTATCTTATCTAACATTTTTTGTAGTACATTCCCAACAAGTTTCCTTTCGTTAACTTTGGCACATGTTTAGCATGCATGATGATGGTGTTGTTGTAAAGATAAAACTGTAAAGAAATTGAAATTGAGGCTATCAAACTCACTTGAAAAAAAAAACATTTAAACACAATGAAAAAAATGGGCTACATATATTTTTTATTTATTTATATCCTGTAGTGATAGGTGTTGTGTAACTACAAGGCAATTTTGATGATAACCAATCAACCCGAAGAAAAAGCCGGGTAAGAAATAAAGACAATGCAACAGAAAATGAAATAAAAAAATCAAATGGCCTCAAAACACAAAATTCAAAGATAAGAAAGCTTTGAGCTTAAAATGGAAAGGCACCGCCTTTGTGGCTGAAGGTAGAGCAAACATGGACATTGATTTTACAAGATGAAAAGAACCTGCAGATAAGAAAAGCCCATGGCCTAATACAGATATGGGTCTTGAACTGCTGCTCTTTAACTCCTTTCAGCAGTTAATTCTTTTCTGCAGCTGACACCAAGAAGCTTTTTTATCATTGTTTTGTCCACAATCCCCACAGTTTAGAAGCAATATGAGCACATCTTAAAGGTACAGTCTGCAATTTTTCCGGAAGTTTTCTTTTTGAATAACTGCGCATGCGCAAGACCATCTTACCTGCTCTTACACTCCTGGCGTGTAAAAACTCCCAAATCCACTCTGGTCTTAATTATTTCTACTGAGGCCTTCCTCTACTTCTCATAAACATGTACGCAATTTGCTTCTTGCGACTCTCAGCCATATTCAAAGTATACGGTGAGAGCAGCGGAGATACAATGAACAGCTACCACCGAAGCTAACCACTAAGCTAACTGGATACACAATCACTAGAAGTGCGCAGCCAGCCAGAGGAAACTAACAAGAAACGAGCACACACTCTGGCATTACGTGAGAGTGTCAGAATGATTGGCATGTGGTACAACCAACAGATAAGACAATTGGCACCAGTGTGGGCAATTGGTACATTCCTGCTACCAGGTGAACAAGTCACCCTGGTTCCTCTGTGGCAATCCTCTCTACGCACCTTGTGCCAGAAATATTTGGATGTCACATGTTAACCTAAAATATGTGCTAGAATACAAAATACATCATGAATCAAAACAGTAACTCTCTGAGCTGATTGGGCGAAGCAACACCAAGTGCCTACCTTCCAAAGGTTGTCATTTGGCCTAACAAAACAACAAGCTGATGTTATTTTTTTAAATAAAATTCTTCGGAGAAGTTACAGATGCAGCAATATCAACTACATGAAAAGGTTTATACAGTAATGTCATGGTCTGTTTAAATATTAAAAGATTTAAATCCTAACAGAGAAATGATCTCTCTCTCTCTCTCTCTCTCTCTCTCTCTCTCTCTCTCTCTCTCTCTCTCTCTCTCACACACACACACTCACACACAGGCAGAGTGTAAACAAGCTATCATTTCTCTTTCACATAGAGCCATCAAACCTTTTTAAGTTGGTCAGCTAAAGATGAATTGGCAACAACAATGCTGTCAGTCAAACACACATTGCATAGAAAAAAAAGTGATCTTTCTTTTGTGTGGTATTTTGTCTTCTCTTAAATTGGTCAAACTTTTAAAGCTGAAGCTGAACTGGACCCCTTGACAAAATGATCAAAACATGACCAAAACATACCAGTGAATCCAAAAAGATTAGTTTTGGCTAATAAGTAGTAACAGTAGTCATGGACTGAGTCATACCCTAGATCCTGCTCTCAGTGAGATAATGTAAGTTAACTTGAACCTGACTTTTTATTGAAGAAAACCCCCAGTTGAACATTAAAAGTGGAGCAACATTTTTTAAGACTAATGTCAGAGACCAATAGATGGCAACAAGTGTCTTACTGAAACTATTTCAGCCAAAGGTGGCAACACTAGCTATAAGGGGTTAGTTTGGGCTCACCTTTTTCATTAATACATTTTGTGTTTATACCAAAAAATTACATTTGATCTGAAAATTTGCCATACACTTGATGATGAATTGAATGATTGTCAGTGATGGGTTGATTTCTTTTTAAGACATTCAGACATAGTTCATCTGTTGTACATAATGTGTTTGTCCTGGCCTTTTTGCTCTTCTCTTATCTTTAGGCACCTTCCTTCTCGTTTAAGCACATCTTGCCCAACATGATAAGCATAACAACTTAAATAGACTACAAACAAGCTAACAAAGCCCAAAGAAAGACTTTGAAAGACCTTGAGAACGTGTTGACCATGACCACTTTGAAAGATTGCATGCCTGAAATCTTGCAAGCAATGAATCAAGGTTAGCAGTGAACTTTTGATTTCAGTACTGATCAAAAAGTCTTTGCATACTCTTTAAGAACCAAGAGATTTGCTCTTTCTCCCAGGAAACCCCTATCGTCTTGGTAGTACTTTATGTTGTTCTTTTTTTCTGTTTGATGCAAATGCTGCCGTAGGAGTAAAACTAATTTCTCTGTTGTTTAGGCATATGTATTTACCTTAACTACAGAGTAATTTGTATTGGACAAACAGAATGTCAGATTGTTAAAGACAGGCTTTGACAATAGGATCATTACAATGAAACCCTCAATCTTGAATAGTAGCTAAGATTAGAAGGAATAGAGAAGGATTTCAAGTTAAAACCAAACAAATGTGTCACAGTGAAGCTTTGACATTTACGTTGTAACTTGTATTGTGCATATATTAACATACTGAATATGTCTATGTGTGTGCATGAAGCAGAACAATAATAAGAGGTAATAGGAGGAGTGAAAATGTCCTTCTGTCTCTGTGTGGTCCTTTGAGATATTAGGATTTGTGTCACAGTAATTATTACAAGATTAGCCTAGAGAAAATCACCAGAGACAGGAAACAGACGCACAAAGCTGAATTACAGTCGCCTCGACTACTTTTTTATTCTCCCATCTTCTTAACAATATCGCAAAACATCCAGACACTTAAAGTTGTTGCAAACACTGACATGCACACGTGCATGCTCTCTACAAAGACTGCTTGGCAAATAAACGGATTTATCCCACAATTTATAGCACATAAAAATACAGAAATGACACGATGCCAATTGAATGTCAGGGCAGATCAAGAAGTATCTGCGCGTTCTCTTTTCTTTTGTTTTCCTCACTTCACTTCATGTTAACATCACTTGATGGTTGCACAGTCTCATCTGACTTGACTGGGACCAAGCAGTGACCTTAGAGTTTAGTGTCAAACTTCTAACAGAGAACAAAACCCACAAATGGGACTGCTCATTAAGTATAGATGAATTTGAAGATCTGGCTTATTTTCTTAGAGGATGAGGAAGAGAGTTTTATCTTATCTTGTATCTTATCTTATTGTATTTTAGTATTTTGTCTCTTGCCCTATATATTCTTGTGTCATGTCGTACCTTATCCTCTCCTTATTGCTTTCCTTGTTTTAGTTTAGTTTATCCTAATGTATCCCATTTTATCTTAGTTTAGCTTAATTTATCATTTGCAGTAGCTATTAAAAGTATTATAATTTCAATATTAAAACAAATATTTATGGGTACAGATACAGAGTAGCAAATATTCTGTTGTCTTAGCTTGATTTAGTTTTGCTCATCTCATTGTCAGCTGGAGTAATTGAAAATAGCATACATTTGATGTTACAAGTCTTATAACGTGGCAGTTACAGCTGCAAAGAATTCTGAAAGAGTCTCAGAAATGTGTTTAAGTGACAATTTTTTCAACCTACTTAAATAGTTTTTATTGTTGAAGATTTGCGCAAGCGTCAGACTTCCGAATGTCATCAATACTAAAGCTGTGCAAAATTGTAATTGATGAGGTTTGTTGCATTACTCTTGGGTTGAAATGGACAGAGATCATAATGTTATGGATGCCATATTCTTTATTTTATAAGATTTTCTCATGACCACAAGTTTTTTTTTTTTTTTTTTCCGCTAATAAACTGTATACATGGATTTCTTATAGGCCTTTATGGGCTGCGCTTGCCAGGGGGTTCAGCACAGGGCTAGGCTGGCTCTGCACTGCTTGGGCGCTCGGGTAAATTGATTTTTGCCAGCATCAGATATGTATCTGTCCCGTACTAAGGTTCTAGTGCTAGCACTAGTCCTGCTAGTTAGGAGAAAAAGAACAGCAAGGAAGAAGAGGGTGTGGGTGCACCAAACACTCAGGTCCAGCGATCAGCTAGGGGAGTTGAGACTTGTTAAAGAGCTCCCTTTTATACAGTCCATGGAATTCTCCCCCATTTTGCTTCCTGGTCTTTCCGGCTGACTGTCGGATGGCACAGTTTCAAGTGGCCCCGTGTCATCATTGAACTTTGACCACAGCGTGCACGGAACTTGCAAAGCGATGCGCTGGGCTTGTGCTTTGCTTGATACAGCGCTTATGTACCTTTGCACACTGCATGCTATTGAAAACAATGGGTTTCAGAGTGCCGCATCCTGTCTGATAGGTTCATTATAGTGCTGTCGACTTTTCCCGGTCATTATTTTTGACAAATTACTGCATATTTGTCTAAAACCGTCCATGTGGCGCCTTCTTCATGTTTAACTAGTGTACTGCATTTGAAATCTTTTTATTTCTTTTGGAGATTTTTCACAGCTCTAGAGGCTTGCTTTTTAACACAGTAGGCTGACAGGAAGGGGGGTGGAAGAGGGGGAGAAACATGCGGCAAAGGACCACGGGTCGGAGTCGAACCCGGGTCGACCGCGTCGAGGACTAAGGCCTCCGTACATGGGTCGCGCTACCCGCTGCACCACCAGCGCGCCCCCTGCATCTGAATATTGAATCAGTTTTGGTATTGGCTCAAAAGATATTGTGACTTCACCCAGAAAAACTGACTAGGTCAGTAGGTCTCCCGTGTCGCGGTATGAAAGCGGCTCCGTCTCGCACATGCCTCTGTAGTGAGTTGGAATAGTTAGCTTTGCAATGTTTCTATCGATTTATTACCTTAGCATTCAGTTAGTTCATTTAGCAGTTATTTACCTTGTTCTAGTAGCCCAGACCACGCCATCCCTCACCACTTGCACATTCCCTGATTTGCCGGGTAACAGCTCCTTTAGGCTAATTTTTCAAATATTAAATGTAGCTCTCCTACGGGGGTGAGTTATCCTTTGGGTTGGGATTTAGTTTCAGTTGTTATTGTTTATTTCTACCATATCAATAACTGTGCTACAACTAAAACATCGTGTTATATAATTCACTTAAAAATAAAAACTGCAATACTGTTAAAGCTGGTTGTGTAAAGTGTAAATTTAGTTAATTTACAATGGCCTGAAGCCCGAGAGTCACTAACTTCATGTGATAGTGGGATTGATGTAGTAGCGTTTAAACTGTATTGGTTAATTTATTTCCGATGGTCTACACACTTTTGATATCTAAACCGATATAATCTCCTGACCTGTAATAGGTTATTTGTAAAATGTCTTGTTTTGATTTTTACTTGAAGATAACTATAAGCACAGAATATATTTTATGGAGCTCTAATTTACAGTTTTTGTAGTTGAAACATGAAGAATCCCACACAGGTAGCCCCTAAACACACTCCCCCATAGCCCTTATTTGTTATGGTACTGAATACACATTACCATATAAGCCCTCACACAACACCACTAAGAACCAGTGCCAGGCGAACTGATGGTACCCTCTCTTGAGAGCTATATAACAAGCGGGGACGTCCAAGCAGATGGCAGCCATGATGTGTGGTATGGCTGAGTGCACCTGACATGCAGTGTCAGTTCACCCAGAAGAGTAAGGGAATTATTTTTAATTAAAGTAGAAGTCCATTATGGATGTGTAACAAAGGCCTCATTATGGGAAAATAGCTATTTACCACAAAACTAAAAAAAGGCCACTAAAAAATGAACTTAGGGGTATCTAGTAATATGCTCCACATTTTATTATTATTGTATAAAAATAAATGAGATGGCAGATAATCTATTATCTAACCCAAAAAGCTGAAAGGATGCAAGATAAAAAATAAATAAATAAAGGGATCCTTTAAAGTAAAAAGAGATAAAAGAGTTCTTTGAATTGTGTTGCATGGTGCTGTTATCCTTGTGTTACACAACCATCAATGCTAAGCCAGTTTCCTGTCATACGTATTTCTGTACTGTGTGAGGCTTTTTTGCCTATGTATAGTGCTGCACTAACACATTCACAGTTGCCTTTATATTTTTCCCGCTCATCTTTCTACACTCCACTTTCAACAGCCTACACGCATTATGACAAACAGATGTACACAGCAACAACTGCATAGACACAAAGAGGAGCACACAGGCGCAAGACTACACACACAAACATTGGGCACGGTTCGTAAGGAACATCCATCAGCACTGAATACACAGTTGTGAATCTAACGCTCAATAAAGCAAATATAAACCTCCCGTTTCCGTTATCTGTCTTAAGCAGGAGCCAAGCTGTGATAGAGAGGAAAGGAAATACAAGAAGAGAGGAGAAGACACATGACTCTTTACATGTATTTTTTTAAGTCAGTGAAAAGATAAGGCCTCATTACCAGGATATCCTACTTAGATACCTAGAAGAAATAATTCCAATTTAGACACCTGCATTTTGTTTTCAGTCCAGAGCACAAAATAATCTGATGAATCATCTTATTAAAGAGGAACTTAATTCTGTATTTCTAATATCTATTTTACCCTTTTTCACTTTGTTATTATTTTTTCGTTCATGGACTAATCGGGCATCTGGAATCTGCCCTTAAGGGGTCCTGTCATGATAAAAAGCTGTTTGTGTCTTCGTTCTTCCTTGTGTTTTTATACAGAGTGTTTCTCCATATTTGTTCATTCTTTTGTATTACGTTTCTTAGTCCTTTAATGTGTCCTGTTCAATGGATTTTTATTTAGTCTCTTATGTTGGCATTAGTTCTCAGCTTTGGTTAGTTAGGTCCTCTGTGTTTCCTTTCAGTTTCTCCACTGCCCATTATTCTACCTTTCCTCTCTTCCCTGCTTAGATTCTCCCAAGCTGATCTGCACTGGGTTGATTGTGCTCCCCGGGTTTCCGGGTTTCTCATCACATCTCCATAGGTTATTTAAGTCTCTCAATCTTGGACATTCTGTGCTGGATTCTACTGTTGCTGTCTCTCTTGTTCCTGTGTTTTCTAATGTTCTGTAAGTCCTTAAGTTTTATGATCTCCTATATCTGCCTGTCTCTGTTCTGTTGCCGCTTAGGCCCTCAACAAACCACAAACATGATATAACAAATGTTTGTCTATATGCAACTATATAGAATGATAGTATGTGCATCATTTACTGTAAAGCCCTATACTACTGTTTGTGTGATGGCATTTGTGACACAATGAGTTTTGAGGTAAATGTATGTATCAGAGAGCAGTCATAATACAGAGTAAAACTTTATTAAGTTATTTAAGTAACTCAAGTTATTTTAAAGTGTTTGTAGATGCCTGGATCACTGTCAAAGTATTTGCAATCATCCCAGTGATTAAGAAAGATTAAAGTAATGTGCAGTATGCTGAGAAATTAAAGAAAATGTCAGCATAGTATACTGATAGCTCATTTTACAAAAGATATTTAGTCACAAAACTTTGCTCTTTCAAGCTTACAGCGTATTTTGCTCAAAATGCTTTGAAACAAGATCTAAATTGTTCAGACATATAAGTTAAACTTGGACCAAATGTGGTCTAAACGTTGAAGGTCAGTTGAATTATTTTAATAAGACATCTACATTTAGATCAGATTGGCAATAATAATTAAACAGCAGCAGGCTCAAGAATCTAACTCATCAGCTTTGTGTGTTATCATCCCTTCCTCTTATCTCAAAGAGCTAACCAGCTGTACAGACGACGGGGTGCGTGCTAATAATTTTAGGTTCATGAGAAGTCGTGACTGTAAGTTGCTGCAGAAAAGTATGAATCATGCTGCACAATTGCCATTCTTCTTCTATAAACACAAATTCAACTCTGTCACTCACAAAACTATTTGGAAAAATATCAGGCACACATCAAAGAAGGATCATATCTGCATCCTGCAACATCCCTGCCCTAAAAGTAAAAAAAGCAACAGAGCAGCAGGATGTTTTTTTACCCCCATTTCCTTCTCCTGCATCAGACTCAACACCAGCTTTCTGGAGACAATATTCTTTTTAAGCAGTCCATGTGACACAAACAGTATTGGTCTTTCAGAATGCAATGCAATTTGCTCTGGTCGTGTTTTAAATAACTACATAAAAATTGGCAGACGTATTTCAGTTCATAGCTTACGGAAAAACTGTTTTAAAGGGAGACAAGATGGCATCTGATAAGAAAATGGTTATTTTAGTCACAGGAGACTTGAGACTTGACTTGGAAAAAATAACTTGCAAGCAGAGTTGGCAGAGTCAGATCGAAATGAAGGCTAGAACAATATCTACTTTAAAACTGCATCTATTCCTCGGAAGGGTAAAAAAACCAGCGCAAGGCATCTGATTTGATGCCATGTGTATCCTCTCCATAAAATGAAATAAAAGTGAATGCATAAAGAAAATGCATTGATTTTCTTTGTTAAAGTCATGTCTTTTAATTTGTTCATATTCCTTTTTTGCTCTTTTCCTCTATTATTGAAAGAGCAAACTAGCTTCAGGTCAACACCAGAATATAAATTCCATTACATGTGTGCTTATGCATGATAATATTTAATTCTAAAAAAGGCTTAAGATTTAGGGGTGGGCTTACCATCAACTATTAGTTAGCAGTGACCTTCTCTAAGAATCTACATAGCAGTATTGCAGAAGAGGCAGCCTATTTCAACTGGGGGCCTCGTTTCTCTCAGCCATGTTAAATAACAATAGTTCCACAATAGTCGTGCACAGATAGACAAAAGATGGCTCTCCGCAGGCTTCACATTGTGAGGTTTTCCTGCAAGCTCAAAAGTGAAGGTTCACTTCATCCCTTCTCTTTTTCTTGCTGCTGCTATGCCCTCTTTGGCAGAAATAATGTCCACTAGAACTGACAAAATGGCAAAAAATATATATGTTTGGCAGAGGAGAGGGAAATGGATGTCACTCCTTGTAAACGCTGACAAATCCACACATATCTACTAATAACATAAGTATTATCTGCCCTTCCCATGATTGTTGTTTGAATCGCTCTTATCATACAGGACACGGTGAAGGAAAGGCACTGAGAAACAATTTCTTTTTTGCCGGTGTTCACTTGCCCAACAAGTAATAGAGGCAGATTATCTGAAATGCTTTTAAGGGATTACAGGTGTTGCTGTTAAAAGATTCCTGTCCACCGGTGCCAACACACGGGGTTTGTTACTGGGAAACGCTGGGAGTTCTTGTCCTTGCCACTGCAGTAGTAAGTCCTGATGTTAGTTACAGCATCCTTCTGGGGAACCTTTGCTTGTCGGTGTAAAGAAACAGCTGGCAGCACCATGTGTCATGGAGGTAGTCTGCAGCACACCTGAGGCTGACAGCAAGGTCGAGAGTGTAGAAGAACTCTAAAAAGCCCCCAAACACGTTAGCGATATGGTATTCACATAGCGCAATAAGTGTAGACTTACACGTTCCCTTCATCCTGTGTACTCTGTCAATTTTCGCACCAAATAGACACATGCTTGTGGATGCGCATGGCTTAGCCCAGGATGAGATTATTCTTTTATGCGACTTATTCTCTGAACCTCAAGGTGGTGTTTGTGGACTTTGAGGATTAGTTATTTCACTGGGTTAGCAGCCCCTGCTCCCTTATGAGGGAGGTCAAGCTTGAGTGAAATCAGCCAATAAGATCTCCACCAGACCCTGTGGCGGCCAGCACACACCACTGCATTTTCTCCAGCTTGACCATCACTGATATCCTACCTCACTCTCCAGCCATTTATGAGTCTGTCTTGTGTTATCATGGCCCCCAGGAGAGGTCACGCTTCTCTGAAAGAAAAGCAGGAAGGGGGTAGACTAATATAGGGGTGATGGAGGAAGACAGGCAGAGAGAACGTGGATGATATGATGAAAAGAAAGTAAGAAAGTGAAAGTAAGGTTTTAAAGAGAAGTCATGAGCAATTTCTTTTTTCCTTTGAAGGCCTTTTCTGACATGTTTTTTTTTTCTATGCAAAGTAGCTGATACCACCATCCAAATGCAGTATAATTAAATGCCATGTTTGATCAGACATAAGTGCACAGCCCGTTACTACACCAATAAATTGTAAGATGTTGAAGGAATACAACATTCAAGTTGCCACAGATCTGATTTGAAGGAATAATTGGTAGTTTCTGTGGGAGCCACTTAAGTACAAAAGCATCAAAAAGCTCACTGCTGTGTGAGAGGTGATGACTTCCATCATTCTCTGAGCATAGCTGCAGATGAAAGGTTTGCTTCTATACTTACAGTAATTAGTTTTGTATGACTCCTGAACTAGAACTGATACATTTTCTAATTTTTGCACCAAACATGAGAACATCTTTAGTTGTTTATATTTTAACACATGTCCTAAACTATCAAAGTTCATGAAACATTTTTCTTTCTTTTTTTTTTTTGCAATAGTGGGAGGTGTGATTTCCATGCAATGCCTTGAAACAGGGCTGGTTTTTGGCCAAGATGATGATGCACTCTGTTTGTATAAGGAAGTCAGATTTTACAAAACACCCCCAGAAGTCAGAACTCTGACTCAGAAAGTCAGAGGTCCCCGTGCTAACCCTGAGTTCAGATCTAGCACAGCCGTTGCATATATAAAAAACTAATTTTAGGAGTTTACTAGCTCTTCTTACAGTTTGAATTACAGTGAACCAGAGGCACACGCAGTAGTGAGCAATATGTATGTTTGAACATGCTACTTTACTGTTTGAATGAATAGAATGGAGAGAGATACATTGGTATTGGCTTGTATGTTAATAATCCATTGTAGTAGGGGTGTAACAACATCTTGTGTCAAGATTCCACACTATTTAAATGGCACTCTTTTTCTTGACAACACCGCAGGATTTCTGCGGGGAAGACACGTTCGGCCAGCTCTTCTACTACGCCGGGACAGAACCGGGTAAATACCTCTTGTTGTGCTTAAGATTTTTACTCCATCATGACACACTACAATCGGAGACATTTCAGGGGGCAGCTTTTGCCGGGGACAGGTCATTCTAAACGGGGACCGTCCCCAGAAATAGGGGACATCTGGTCACCCTGTGTAACTCTCTCTGATCTAAATGTGAGGTAATCTCATGTACCAGATTTGGAGGTGAGTGCTTCTTGCTTTAGATACATCAGGGTCAAACTTAAAGCACGTGCCTCCTCCTATTTCGAGAGAAGGTGGATATTCTTGAGATGCCTTGTTGTGTCAGAGTTGATTAATATAGCATTCTCATCAGCTGAATGACAGCACTCTTCATTGTTTAAGCCTCCAACTCTTGTTTAAATTGTTTAACTGGCTGTATTTTGGGTATTCTGCAGAATACAGAATCGTTGACAGTCAAGGTGCAAAGACTTGTAAAAGGAACAAAAACCCAAAATGCTAACTGCATACAATGTTAGCTAAGATTAGCGTCTGCTTCTGAGCTTTCTATTGCCAATGAAGTAAAGGGCTGTTTCACATTGTTTTTTCTTAAGTCGGAATTCCATTTATTCATTTCTATTTCAAAACATAGCTGAAAAATAAACACAGATTGTATTAAACACAGTTTAAGAACAATATTATTTGCAAAAAACAAGTACATAATTTGTAAAGTTTTTATTTCTAAACATAAAAATGAAGGATTCTTAATTTTCCCACAATCTAGTCTCTTTTCCCTAACACCAACATTGGGTGTCATCTTGTCTATGAGCTGATTGTACTGTATCGTTACACCCCTAGCAACATAACAGCAAGCAAATCCACTGGAATTCAGGCTTGCAAGCTGAAAACACTTAGCTCAGGTGTGTTGTAATTTCCAGCTCTACGTAAATACCAAGAAAAATTGAAAGCCGCAAAAGTCAAGAGTCAAATGCATAAACTCACTGGTGGAGCAGCTTAGATGCTAAATTATTTCACAGCTGAGGCTCTTGTTCTTCGCTCAGGGGTGCAACCAAAGTAATGTCACATTTTTCTAAGCACATTCAAGCAGTGAGCAATGGAACTGATCTAGCTCTTCATCTATGGTTTCGTTGATATGCATGAGAACATCTAGGAGGAGTCGTTAAACAATGTCAAACTATAAAATAAAAAAAATAAAAATATATAAATATATATATATATATATATATATATATATATATATATATATATATATATATATATATATAGAGAGAGAGAGAGAGAGAGAGAGAGAGAGAGAGAGAGAGAGATCAGATGCTAAGGTGGAGCAGAGGGAGCTGAGGATGAAGACTAACTGATAAGAGTAGGAGAGCACAAGAAAATAAACTTGAAACCTAAGCCCAGATAGATGAATTAATGAGACATCTAACACATAACAACGGACACCGAACATGGTATGACATAAATAAATAGCAAGGAAATAGTGAAAACATAACACAAATGAAAAACCACAACCTACACATAACAGAGGGTAAATACTTTTTCACTGCACTGTAAAATACACTTGGGCTTTTCCAATGCTCCTGGGCTAATAAGGTGCTTTAGAATATTAGAAAAAAAAAAAACATTATTTACTTTTGCTACAATAACTGACACAAAAGTATTTTAGGATTACTCGGCACAAAAAGGAACATGCATAAAATGAAATAGATCCCTTCAGGTTCTTTGTAAGCAAATGTCATCTTCATGTAAGATATACTTATGTGCAGAAAATGTTTTAAATGACACCAAAGTTGATGTGTTACTTTGAGCATCCCAATTTTGACAAGAAAAATGGGTTTGGCGGTTCTCCTTTAAATAATAATAATACTTTTTATTGCAACATACTTTCCAATGAAATTTGTCTTCTGCCAAACCAGATTATCCTGTCTGTGGGGGTTGCTGGCAGGGAAACAGCTCATTAAATCATCATTCTACACAACAAAGGGATGCAGTTGCTCATATGTTGGACTTATTCACACCTTTGGGGTGGGGGGTTTCACTGCAGACTAAAGTCCGCACTCTGGGAATTCTAGTGTAAACCATCCCTTAGGGAGCAGTGGGCTGCCACTGTGTAGGACCAGGGGAGCATAATGAGCTAAGGGTCTTGTGGGGTTAAGGGTCTTGCTCAGACCCAGAGCAGCAGTCTGTGAGAATCAAACCCAGAACCTCCAGAACACAAATGCAATGCTCAACCCACTAGGCCACCACTCCCCTCAAGGTAGATAACTAATTTTTCATTCAGTTGTAAATACTAAAGTAATTGATATTGCACTGTCAGTGCCGATATGAGTTGCATCTGATAAAAAAATTGTGTGTAAGCTTGTTTGGAATCATCTGTTTTTGTTATTTTTTTTAAAACAGTGGAAGGATGAACTGATAAAGAAACCCTCCCCGCCCTGTCCTTCACTGCCATCAACATTCACCACGTGAAAGTCAGATCCGCAAAGAGCTTCTGTTTCAATTAAACTTCACTGGCCCTGAGGCGACATTTATGAGAGGACAACTGATATTTTGACACTGCAATTAGAGGCGCAGGTCAAACCAAAACAAAGGCAGTTGCTACACACCTAGGATTTTCTGCCCAGCAAATTAAAGCTAGATTGAGTTACCAGAAAAAGCTTGAGCATTATTCTCAAGGTATATATTATGAAAGCATGGGCTTTTAAACATTTTAGACGGCTGTGTTTGTCTTAATTTAGTGCCTGACACGCTATTTGGAATTTATTTAACTTCCCTTAAGTATTGTTTAACTGAATGCAACTGAATTGAACCTTTTTACACTGTTGAACCACACACAGGGCAACAGTGTTCTTTAAAACTTTTCATGCAAAAGCACACATTTAGAAATTGTGGCATTGTACTGTTTGCATTGTTAGGGCAGCAACACAAGTTATGTTTTATGTTTTTTCCTTTATGCTATGACACAGAGGTAGTGAAGGTAGATAATACACTTTAGGCTTTTTAGTTGCTTCCTGTGAACAATGTAAATGAATAAAAATAAAAGAACAAAAAACATTATAATTCCAAAAAATACACATATTTGACAATAACCTTTCTTTTGCTGTTTTACACTTATTGGACATTTTAATTTTGATACTTCAGTTGAAGTTACAGTGGACAATCTTTTTTTTCCGACTACCAGTTTTCTGGGGACCATCTTATTTATTGTCCCACATGCAAATCATTGTGACACGTTTCCTCTTGCCTGCTTACACATGCGCACTTCTAGTGTTTATATATCCAGTGAGCTTCGATTCACTGTAGCTACACCGCTCTCACCGTATACTTTGAAAATGGTAGAGTCGCAAGAAGCAAACTGTCATACAGGTTTAGGAGAACAAGAGGAAGGCCTCAGAAGAAAGAAATAAGACCAGAGAGGATTTGGGAGAGTCTTTCACATGATCATCCTGAGGAACAGGTAAGACTGTCCTGTGCAGGCACAGCAATTAGAAAACTTATTTTTGTCTATATTGATGTCTATATTGAACTTGAAGCTTAAATTATGTCACAATCAGCCTCTCACTTCTGAGCTACATTTGATGCAGCCTCATTCTAAAGGAAAACAGACAGACAAGCTGCTAAAACAGCATATTATGTATGCCTTTTATGTATGAGAGACCAAAAAACATGTCTGTTTCCCTCCTCAAAAAAAAAGACTTCACTTAAATTTTTTTGATGATGTTGGGCACTTAGATTTGGTTGATTATAAGTATTTGAACTTGTTAAGACTTGTGAATAGCAACCCTCAATAAAGAAAATATCCCTGATCCTCCACCAATTTGAACTGTGAGTCAGGAGAACAGTTTAGTTTGAACAGTAAGCCCTGCTCCCAATTATTTCTTCCCAATAAGAAACCCTCGACATACACAAGACCAAACACGCCCCTCAAGCTCGTGCACAATCCTCCGGAAGAAAGAAAACCTTCATTGAGGGACTTTTCTCTTTTTTGGATTGTTTTTACATAAATGACTACGTCTCGGGCAAATTATATTTTCTTATCAGAATGGTCAACATTTACATGCATGACATGCTGTTCTGTTAACATACCCTGTGCACGCATTGGAGAAGCTGATGTTTAGCAACGGCTCCTCACCTCGTTGTGCCATTGGCAGAGAAAAGTGGTCCCGGGTATTCCCCAGTTTGCTGCTTATTTCTACGAAAAAATCAGCCTGGACTCCCTTGATCGCATAATCAATCAGTCATTTGTTGTTAGCAAATTATGTCTTTTAACTCATAACACATTCCAGAAAAAGCATTTTTCTTAGATATAGTTTATTTAATAGACGTGTTCCAAGTCGTCCATACTAATGCCCAGCAGATTAATGTCATTAGTCATTGTTTTCCTCAGTGTGTTATTTTGTGCTTTCATTATGCCACCAAACTAGCATGTGATATAACGACTTAAAACCTTCTCCACAAAAGGACAGTAAAATATCTTCAGCATTTTACAGTTAAAATTGAATAAAACTAGCTTTTTCAGAAAATAAAGCGTTACTGTCCCTTTTTCTGAATGAGTTCTATGTATTTGTCACACTTCAGTCTGTTATCTAGGACCACCCCGGGATACTCGTTCTCACTAACAGTCTATATTTGATGCACTTTGATAGTTGTCAGACTGCAGGTTGGGACAATCTGATTGTGTCTAAAATCGATTGACATCTCTTTTGTCTTTGAAGTGTTTAACAGCAGGTGGGACTTCTCCCACCAATTCAGAAACTCATCCAACACTGAACCATGTTGGGGGGGGGGGGGGGGGGGACAGCCTACATTGTTGATGATTCTATAAGAAAAGGAAGTGGCCACCTTTACTCGCTGAACTCCCTGATGGAGACAGTTAAACAATTGTGTGCAGTACACCTTACATTAGTCCAATAAATATCCAAACATCTCAAGTTGTCCAACAGCTAACTTTTTTAAATATTTACATCTAAGGTTTACTGACATTGTAGATTGGGTGGGAGCACCTTAAATGTTCAATAGTAAACTTAATGATCTAAACCTTCCAAATATTTGCCGATGCAGAGTAAATCTTATGTCTGTTGTTCTTGAGTCCTTAGCTAGAATGAAGTTTTCCACAACATTTTACACAAATCTATTTATGTGATCTCAACTTGTTTTTTGTCTTCCTAATGTAGATGTGACTCAACACATACGCCCACTTTCCTCCCACACTCGCTGCACTGGACTAAATAAAAGAAAACAAATGTTTCAGCGTGATTAACCATCTCCCCCTGATTCTTCTCCTTGTCTCTCTGTCTGTGGAAGCTCCGCTGGGCCTTGGTGTGCTATTACCCACAACTGCATTGCCTTTTCATCAGACACAGGTGAATCCAGGGAGAGACGATGTCTGGCTAAAAGGAGGGATAACTACAAACTCTGCTGACTTCAAAGACAAACACCGCCAAACCGGGAGGTAACCACTTTGTATTGCAAAACTGCCCTTAGACAAGGAGTGCTGCTCACCATTGCATTCCCCATGAAATCAAAATTAATGCAGACATGTTTTGTATTATAGGGCTTTCTGTACCAACCAGATTCTGATCTGATAATGAGAACAATTCCAAGATATTCTGCTTTTTTAGAGCAATGTTTTGTAAAATACGAACATAATTCATGACTCATTCCTTTCTCAGGGGGTGTACACTTGTGTGTTCAATTAAACACTTTATTGAATTTCTATGGCCCACCCACAGCACTATAAATTCAAAGAAGAACTAATGGGGTCCAAATGCAGTACTCCACACCTCTTCCCTCAGGTCCATCTTGTTCAGGTATTATTGCTTCCAGCTGCTCGGAGGATGTCAGAATGTATTATATTTCCTTTCAGAAATCAATTCCAGTACCGGAGCCTCAGGAGGGAGGAAGTCTGAGGTGATAATTGTCTATGCTGGGGTAATGCTGCAATTTAACTCATTAAAACTGTAGGACTCTGCCGCTTAACAGTAATCTAAAAAAATTTGTTGCCTGTTCACCCTTAAATGAGAAATAATCCTGCAGGATATTTATCTTGCACAAAATGATGGGCAACCCAAATCTTCTTTGGAGTTTTGCTGGGTTGTGTGGATTACCAGACTGCAAGATATTCAAATTTCCAAATTATTGAGACAATAACAGACCTTTATAATTGTGTTGCTGGTTTTGCTGATGTTGTCTTGTGGATTTAAATCCAATATACAAATGCAAACTACAGAGCTTGGCAAAAAAAGGGGGTAAAAAGAGAAAATGAAATTGCTTCTAGGTCTTGAAGAACTACAATGCTGTGAAAAGGCATGTGCATTCCTTCAGAAAACCGATTTCTTTGGTTTTTGCTAATTTTGTCACAGTTAAATGTTTCTGACCAGCTGCCTTCTGTGGATTACTTCCAGTTCCTAGGAACCGCCCTTTCTCGGGATCTGAGGTGGCCCTCACACATAATTTTGGTCACACTGTCCGGAGGCGAGCCCAGCAGAGACTGTATTTCCTTCAGCAACTTAAGAAGTAAACTTTCCTAAGGAGCTGCTGGTCATCTTCTACATGCCCATTATTTAGTCTTTCCTGTGCACTTCTACCACCATGTGGTTTGGCTGAGCCACAAAACAGCACAGGTGCAAACTGGTACAAACAAGCAGTCTGCAGAGAGAATTATTGGGGCTGACCTCCCACCCATCCTGGACTTGTACAGATCTAGGGTTGGGAAAAGGGCAGCTAAAATCTCTACAGACCTCAAACACCTGGACACAAGCTGTTTAGACTTTTACCTTCAGGTCGGCGCGACACAGCGCTATTTGCAAAGCCCAGCTACCACAGAGACAGTTTCCTCCCCCAGGCTGTCACTCTGGTGAACACAATGAATACCTTATAGCCTGAGTAGTCAGATACTCTGCTGTGATACAGAATGAGCATATTTGCACTACCACAATCTGCCTTCCTTATTTTTATTTTAAAAAATTGGTTGTATACACACATACATCTACATGCAGTTCATTTCAACCTTTATTTAATTTCTGTTGGTAAGAAATTTAAGTGTGAAAACATTTTCTCTTGTTGTGTCTGTGCGTTATGTGTGTTCTGAGCCGGTGTTTCACAAAAATGTCATTATGGTAACACATAATGACACAGATTCTCAATTCTTGATGGATTCTTGGTTCTGAGAGCACGTAAAACCAAAGTCAAATTCCTTGTTTGCGCCTACAATCTTGGCCAATAAAGGTTATTCTGATTCTGATTCTGAAATGATTGACTGTCAGTCCTTTTGACCACTTTTCAGTCTTTTAGACTGATTATCGCAAAAGAACGATGGCAGTTATTGCCACCATATAGGGGCCAGATTAGTTTGGACGAGTCTTTTCAATGGGAAATCATCATAGTAATAAAACGTTTTTTAGTTTTATTATTATTTACTCATGTTACCTTTTTCTATACTAAATATTGTTTTATTACTTGAAATATTTAAGATAAGCAAAAACAAAATAATTTTGGGGGTGGGGTGGGTGGTTGGGGTAGGTTTTCAGATTAAGTGAAAATATTTCTTGCTGCAAATCTTCTGTTAAAGTGATTTATTTATTTTTTAATTTTTTTCATCTAAATCCAACTTTTGTGATACAGTAGAATTCTGTTGTCGCTTACCAGAATGGCCTCTTTGTATTTGTAAATATGTGCATGATAATAGCCCTCAACTGATTATTTAGTGGCAGCTTCAACTTGGTTGATAAACTGTGTGTCAAATCTGTTAATGAGTACACATTAGTAAACATGTTGCCATAGATGTTCTAATTAATTTTGCACCCGAATGAAATACCAACAATGGTAAATCAGGCTTGTAGATGCGAGGCTTGTTTTCCTGTTTATGTAAAGAAACATGATTAAATGTTTATTCTGTTGCTTAAAACATCAGGACAAATTCTCCTGTATGTGTCACTTTTCCTGTTGCTCGAGCACACTTGAACCAGTAAGATTAAAGATCACGCAGGAAAGCAGAGATTCATAATTGGAATTTGTTAAATGAGTTATGATTAGTGTACATTTGTTAAACCGGCTGTTATATTTTATGGGCGTAGCACTGACTAACAGTTAGTGGCAGAGTCAAAAAAGTGTTGCATTAAGAACTAGTGGAAGTTATAGTGGAAATATTTTTATGGCCGGTTCACATGGCTTAATTAATGACTGTGTTGAGCAATCCTTTTATTTTTTGACCTTAGATAAATCTCACAATATCATGTAAGGGAGGTTAATGTAAATCAGTACAGCAGGAAACTTGTAGGATAACGGTGAGTTTGAAAATGGAGAGGTTTCTCGATCGGCCAGCAACTCCTGTCTATCATATTTTTTTTTGCTACGTGTGGTGTCTCTCAGGCTTTATAACATCGGCCGACTAGTTTAAAATTTTGCCTTGTGAACCAGACTTTGGTTGCAGAATATGGTTAATTGCTTATTCCTAAAACAAAATTGGTTATGTTTTTACTTTAACAACAAAATGTTTTTACAACATGCACATCCATGCATCTATAATCACGTTATTCATGAGTTGAACCACTGCAAACAATAAAGTGATTTTTTTTACCAAAATCACTTACCAAAGCTTTTGTGCGTTTGTTCTCTCTATATTATAATAAATTCTTCAAATGGGGGAAACAGCAATGTTCCCTGCTCTGTTTTGAAATATTATTCCTGTTCTTCTTTGTCTGCTTGTCGCCTCACTTGTGGTTTGCTGCTACCCCTGGAATGTGGTTAGAAAACTCTGGTTTCTACAAGCACTTCAGCTGTAAGGGTTTTTCCACCAAAGCAACTTTCATGGCAACATTAAGGCTGGTGCTAGAGCCAGTTTTCAACTGGTCCTTTAGAACAGTAGTTTTCAATTCCAGCCCTCAGGACCCACTGTCCTACATGTTTTAGATGTGAATCAAATGATTGCATTACTTCCTCAGCAACTATCAAGAGCTGCATAGGCCTTCTCATCACCAGTTTATTAAAGACAGCTGTGGGGAGGCAGGGAAAAACACCTGAAACATGCAGGACAATAAGTCCCTAGGACCAGAATTGAAAACCATTGCTTAAGAAGAACCAGTTGGCACTCTGAAACCCAGTCATAAATGTCTTGTTTGTTCTGAACATTGGTGGAGAGTTGCAGTACTGGAAAACAGTTCAATTACTCAGATCATAAGATTTACTTCCATATCCCTACAACAAAATGCCTCAATATCTTCAGTTTGTGTCATGATTATGGCCGACTGACTGTGTTTCACTCAATGGATCTCCTAATGTGTTTGAGCAGTTGCACCTGTGTCTCCCCAGCGGTGACTCAATCACCCTTGTCTACTTCACCTGTTTCTCTGCTCTCATATACATCGCATCCACAGTCAGCTAGCCGGATATTTTTGAAAGCCTTTGTGTGAGTAAATATCCAGTGTTTTGTTTTGTTTTTTCCCTGCCTTGCTTTGTTCTTGACCAAGTTCTGTATTTCCCTGTTTTTGCCTTGCCGTTGTTGGACAACCTCTCAGCTCTCTGTTTTCTGGACACGACCTGGACTGTTTTTCTGACCTTGATCCTAGCCAAGCCCTTTGGACAGGTCAGTCATCTCCTGCCTGCCTCACACAACCCTTCATGCTTCTTGGACCAGATCCCTGCCTCCATCCCTGTTTGCCTGTCCACACCAGGATGTTCTTTCTTGATTAACCTTTTTAAACCCAACAACGTGGGTTCTCTGATTTTCTGAGCATTATATTTTGATGTTTTATGAATGCTTCACATTCTGCACTAGCTCATCTCTGGTGTCATCATTATCATTATATTAAAATACAGATATTTTAGTAGCAAAGTCAAAAATATGATCTGTAACCTTTACTTTATGTAGTCCAATGATCTACTTGGACACAAATACTACGTAATACCTAAATAAACAGCAGGAGGTCAAGAGACAAAAGACTGTGTAATTTTCTATTAGTATTAAATGTGATTAGGATTCTATAAAATACTTAAGAGCAGGGGTCTTCAACCCCGGTCCTCAGGACCCACTGTCCTGCATGCTTTAGATGTGTCTGTGCTCCACCTGAACAGCAAATGATTGCATGACCTCTTCAGCAGCCATCAAGAGCTCCAGAGGCCTGTTAATGGGAGCCATTTATTCAGGTCAGGTGTGTGGAGGCAGAGACAGCGGGTCCTGAGGACCAGGGTTGAAGACCCCTGCTTTAAAGGCTATCAAGAGACACAAAGTTTTGATCGAGGGACTGTTGGATTGAACCTGGGTTGTGGATCAAACAAACAAAAAATTTGTCCCAGCTTCAGCTGCTTTACTAACCTTACATATGGAAGAATCTTTTTTTCTAAATCGATTTGCTGTTTAACATTATCATACAGAATAATTGACAGTCCCCAAAAGTAATCTCATAACTTGAGACACAGGAGTTTGTTCAGAATGTCATTCCTTTCTAAATACCCTTAAGTGTCCCCAAGGTTCTGCCCTAAACCAGGCAGAGAGGACATACAATGAAACTAGGCTTAAAAGACAATTAAAGGCACACCATGTAATACCAAGATATACTGAATTGTTTAAAACTAACAAAGAAGTTCTGTGTTTTTCAGTGAGGAGCGGAGAGATCTGGGGTCAGAAAGTGAGAGGCACAGAGTCTTGCCATGGGACCAACAAAAGATTACTCTTTGAGACCTGATTGCACACTGCTCATATTAATATGCAGGCATGCATCAATCTTAGCTGTGTGAAACAAATAGAACTTAAAAGGCAAAAAGTCAATCAATTAAACAATAGCAATATTAAAGTTTTGCAACCTAACATCACTGAAAACCAACCACTACAACTCAACAACCAGCACTACGACTGAGAATACTGTGCAGAGACACCAATGAGTGAGCGATGTTCTAACATAGCAGCCATACAATTATCCATCCATCCATTTTCTGACCCGCTTAATCCCTCATGGGGTCGCGGGGGGTGCTGGTGCCTATCTCCAGCGTTCACCGGGCGAGAGGCGGGGTACACCCTGGACAGGTCGCCAGTCTGTCGCAGGGCAACACAGAGACAAACAGGACAAACAACCATTCACACACACACTCACACCTAAGGACAATTTAGGACAATTAGGAAACTGTAAATTTACTGAACATATAAGGTGATTTTCTAGTCATACAGACCACAAAAACTGCTTTTTACACACATTCATACACAAATGTAAATGTCTGTAGGCAGACGTGACGTCACGCTTGAACTGGTCTATTGGCAAATCGCCCAGCAGGAGAACCTACAACTTTCCCTTTATGACCAGGAAATTTAACACAAACTATTCCGCAGATGGCAAATTATAAACACAGTTTTCTTACATTAAAATGAAAGTTCATGTTTCATACTGTCATTCAAATGAAATGTATGAGTATAACATTAGCTGCATCCTCAAGCAAACCCACTTTTTACTTGGACTTCCACATTATATCAGCAATGCACAAACCTGAGTTGGTGTAAAGGAAAGTGTAATAAGGTACCTCTGTTCTTACATTTTAATTTGCACCTTTAATAGAATGTGCATGCTCCAACAAATCTGTAGGATAACATGGGACGTAAAGGTTAAACTCAGCAACTCATCTACTCCTGTGGTGTTAAAAATAACACTAGACTGATTCACTATGAGGCCAGCTGCCTGCCTTCCCAGGAAAGATCAATGTTGAGTTACTTAATTATTAAACTAAATATTTTTTGTTGTACTTACATTGACAGCATGTCACTGGTGTTTTGACTTTTTTTTTATCTTAAATTGAACTTATCAACAATTAAGTATTTTTAAGCATTGGAGTCCAATAACTTTGGTTGTAAAACTCCATGACCCAGACCCTTACTGGTGCTAAAATAACATGCCAGACCTTGTGCCTGTGAAAACATAAGAACAGGTACCCAAACTGATTTGGGCCATACAGCATTTTGTGCTTCAAGAAACTCCCCCAGCGTGTCAGAGAATGTTCTAAAAAGTAACAAAGTAAAGAAAAGATAAGTCTGGCTCAGTTGCAACATTAATATGTCAATTGGTCCATACAGCAGTAGGCTCTTACTCATCTGCACACTGTTCCATTAAGGGTTGTGCATTACCGCAAGGCAGTTAAGGCTATCAGTATGTTTGCAGCCACTACATACTTTCAATCAGTAGACCAGCAAACATGTGTTATTCATATCTTTGGTAAACATAAGCTATTTTGCATGCGCCTCCAAAGAATGGCAGGGCCGGAGTTGCTATTTGAGGCAATGCTTGAGGGGTGGCTGGAAAGGAAATTGTTTGGTAGGCTGAATTTGGGGCCGAAGAACTCTGAGTTCCAGTTAGTCTGCTTTTGGCATCACTTGCTGCATGATATGGTAGTCATGCATCGACATAACCTTTTAATATCTAGATGAAGGCATATTAAAAGGTGATGTAGATATAGGTTTTTACATGCTGTGTATGTTAGTTAAACTCCCTTTGCCACTCAGCATCCTGCATCCTGCTTGCGTTTCCAAGTAACTGCAGGATGTAATCAATCCAAGCCCACACAGCAGCAGGAAATCCATACAGAGGAGACAGCCTTCTATCCAATGTTTTGTGTAATTGGCAGGTTAGAAGTTCATCCGGCCTGATAGACCTATATGTAACGTGAAGCTGGCATATGTAAAATTAGGCAACAACACCAAACCTATTGAATCCTTCAGTTAGAACACACAAACACAAAAAAATATGTGTCATAATAGGGACATGCTTATCCAAGGAGCTCGTTTCTCCATTTTTGTTAATTCCCTCTTCAGCCTCGCATGCTGAAGCCCAGGTCCCATTTTCTTTCTCATAAGCTTCAAACGCAGTGGAACAGAGGAGGACAATTTCATTTTTTCAGGACATAATTTATCAGCATGGAGGAGACAGAGGTTTGAGGTGTAATGATCTGATTCACTGGCCACGTTGTGAAAGGTCAGAACTAAGATAAATGTCATCCCAGTTAAATCTAAAGGAGTTACCAGGACTTCAGGAAAAAAAAAAATCACACGAGACAGGTATTGACTCACGGCATGTTAGAGCCAACCCCTGTTGCTTTACATCCATAAGCTATTGACAGATGATATTAATAAAGACATTCAAAAGGTTAACTTTTGTTTCTCTGGCTGGTTACGTTCTTAATGTGTGAAGGAAGTGACACGGGCCATGAAAGACGAGAGAAAGAACATAAGATAGCAGGTATTATAAATAGCCCGCACAATGATTTCCCTATGGGGTGAATAAACCTTAAAGCACTCTTTGTTTGCCAGACCATTGGATTACAAGCGCAGTGATTGATCTCAGCCCCACACCCACACTAACAGTGGAGGAAGCGGTGCCTAAAGGCCCAATTTTGTTAGAGGCAAAAGAGAAGCCAACCAAAGCAAGAAATGCTAAGAATAAAGGTTAAAGTGTTTGGATGCATTTACACATTTGCTTTCATGACTGTCAAGTGCAAGAGACTGTAAACTTGTTACAAATATTTCTCTCTTTTCTTTGTAACAGTTTATTGTGGAAAAACTTTCTATCTTGAATAGAACAAAAACGATTATTATGCTGAACTGACCATTACAATGCATGTTTAATAAAGTGACTTTTTTATATCTTTGTCACCCTATTTTTTCCAGAATAGAAAACTTTGATGTTCCGAAAAAACAACAACACAAAATGAAACACAACATACGTAATACAATGCTTAACAACATAGAGGAGATACAGATGATTTAAAGGGGACATATCATGCTGTCTGTTGCCTTCCTTTTAAACCATTCAGCTGTGGTCTATGTAAAGTGGAACTGCAATGCTTTAGTCTGAATTTCTCACTGTTGTTGCCCAAGAGCCCCACTTTTACTGCTGTTCTGAGATGTGTCTGAGAGCAACTTGTTTTCGTGCGGTGTCTTTAGCACAGTGTCACACCCCACACCCCTCCTGGTCGCACAGCGTTCCCCTCCACTCCGTTCAGCCATTTTTGTTGCATGCTGGGTGACGGTATAATGATACCCAACAACCGAACATTTTGACTTTTCCACTTGTAGCTTGAGCATCCTTGAACTTGGACAGGATTGCAGTGAAAAATAAAATGATGGATACACAAAATTGGTTAGTCCATGTCCAGGACCAAAGTCCATCACATTGTTTAGTGGTTCCACAACAAATACTGTGACATAAATGTTAAAAAAATACACAATAGAGAAGACTGAATGCATTGAAAAAACAGAAAATCAAGATATCTACGCACCACCTGAAGAGACTAAATTGCATTTTTAGAGACTCCAGTGGCACAACAAAATGTATTTAAGGGCTAAAAAATTGGATTTTCTATTATATTTCCCCTTTTAATCCCAACTGAAATCTGACCTTCTAAGATAGCTTGAAACAGAGAAACATAAATGCTACAGTTGATCTAAAACACAACACAATGTGGAAAACAAACATAATGATTGTCTTTCATCTTTAATTCTATTTTTACATGTATGTCCAGCAGTTACATAACGTTGTCAACTTTAAATGTTCAGGTTTGAACAATTTTGACATTTGCTAAGTCATTTCTAAAGAGATTTGATCTCCACAGAACAGAGACTGTTGTTTTTTGACCTTGCATTTCCAAGCTAACTTTGCACAGGCTTTTTCAAAGAAAGAAGCAAAATTACTTAAAAAGATGTCTTCCAAAGGTGTAATGGATAAATGAAAATTCAAGCAGCCATGATGACAGAAACACTTGCTGTTACAAAACCTAAAACCTCAAAACTATATTGTCACAGCAGGAAAAGTTGGCATTTTGGGTCATGTATTTAATTTATTTTAATGTGTATATTTGTTGTAAAATACACCTTTCAAATATGGCTTTCAGTAGAAGTATCAATCTATTTTAATGATTAAGTCTTTGCCTGAAAGATGACATTTCAAATGTTCATGAACCAAAGAAATTCATAAGGACATGAAACAAGTAATATCTTGTTTATTGAAGTCATATGTGATAAAAAAGGCCTTCTAGTTTTGCTAAATATGAGGGATTAAGTAATATTTTCTTAAGGTGTTAGAATATCAAACAGCTTTTGGGACGTGACCAAAACCAAGTATGGAATCTTGCCGTAAACATCTTGACTCCGGTTCAGCAGTGTCTCTCCAAAAGCCCGCATCCAGAGTATCTATGACAATGGATTTCTGTACTGGCTGATGGGTTGAATTAATCCCAATTCATGCCCCAGATATTCAGGACACAGAGGGAGGTTATACAGCAAACCCACTAAAATAGATTGTGAATTTTTTAGTCGTCCATAAATTACTGCATCAACAGCTGGAAGAAAAGATGTTAGCTACCCACACTAGTAGCATACACAGCTGGACTCACAGACATGCTCAGCAAAGGACTCCAGTGCCAAGCCTCCTTCACCAAGCACACTGGAATTTGTGTGGGACCTCACTCAGTTAGCTAGCTGCCTCCTTAGCAGTTGTCCAGTCTCTGAAGGTTAGAACCACCATTCTTCACTCAATTAAAATAAATTAATCTCTTGTTGGGAGACACCACTCAGGCAACTCTGTAGTTATAGCTAATGTCCTTGTTAAAGTTATCGTCATAACTTTAAATTTCAAGAGCAATAAAACAGAAAAAATAATATTGAGGAAAAACAATCTTTAGGTGGAATCATTTTTTTATTTTATTTTTTGATATGGCTAAGGACACATGACATTTAAAATTCAGCCTCGTCTTTTCTTGTGTTGCAACTTCTCTACTTCCAGGCAAGCATTTTACTGCAGTATGTAACCATCTTAATAGGTGAAACCATCCATCTGAAGTTCTTTTTGCTATTCTTCAGAACAATCCTCACTTTTAATCTGGGAGGTAGAAAGTTACAATCACCATGGGTGATGTCTGCCATTACCCAATGTGAGCAGACATGTATGTGTAAGCAATAACCTTACTAGGACACCTTTTTATATTCTATTGGATGGCAGTTTTAAAGCATAGATTAAGGCAATTTCTTGCTAATTGTTGAAAGCTAAATGGTAAATGGTAAATGGACTGAACTTATATAGCGCTTTTCCAGTCATGCTGACCACCCAAAGCGCTTTACACTATAGCCACACTCACCCAGTCGCTCTCACTAACGCACACACATTTATACTATA